>OY968842.1:4620589-5168114 GCA_963695495.1 Hololepta plana
ATTATATTCGCTTATGACTACTGTTTATATTTATGACCCCCTTATTTTCTCTTATGACTTACGACAATAGCTAGTGTTAACGAATTATCGGAGCGCGAAGAACTCTTATTACAATACGACCTGCGGCCATTCACGAAGTTAGATGATGATGCGGACGATGATGAAGAGATGTTAATTTAAAGTAGCGTCTTGCAACGGCAATAAATACGAGCGAACGAAGTTGAAGCCAAAGCGATTGGTTTCGCTTTCGTCAGGGCGATGGAAGCGCCGAAGAAGTAAAACGATCGGTTCCTCCGGGGCGAATTCTATTCATCAACATCTAAAAGGAAGTCCTCTTCGTTTACTGTTAAGCCATCGATGGAACGAATAGGTAGCGAGCGAGCCGAAGACGAAGTTGTTGTACGTGGGCCGCTTGTTAATTTAACCGAAAAGCCTTCCGGCCACTTAACTTCTTGCGAACGAAAGACCAACAACAACCAACAGCGAGATGCAAAGAAGCGATATCGACGACCGCTCTTTTCCCTTTTTAGTTCTTTAGCTCTTTGTTCAATCTCTACCAGCGCGAAGTTAATCGCGAGTTTAACATCAATTTATTCTTCCTCCTCCTCTTCTGCTTACAGACATCAACACCAATAACAACAACAACAACGGCCACCATCATCATCAGCAGCAGCTTCTTTCGTTGGAGGAACCGACCGTTAAGCCGTTACTGACGCCGGAACCGGACGATTCCTCGTCGCTGTTGTCCAACTCCGACTCGTTGCCGTTGTTCCTGATGGAGCCGCAGGACGCGTACGTGGTGAAGAATCGGCCGGCTTTATTGCAGTGTCGCGCCGCGCACACGTTACGCGTGTACTTCCGGTGCAACGGGCTGAAGAACGTCGTCGACGTCGCCGTCTCCGAATTTGTCGATCCGCAGAACGGCGTCCGCATCGTCGAGGCGGAGACGAACGTGACGCGCGACGCCGTCGAGGAGTTCTTCGGCAAGGACAAGTTCAAGTGCGAGTGCCACGCGTGGAACAGTCGCGGCAGCATCAAGAGCCAGCCGGCGAACGTCGAGGTCGCATGTGAGTTTGATTTTGTTTTTGCTTATGACTGCTCCATGTTCGATTATTATTGTTTATTTTCGCTTATGACCACTTTGTTTTTCTTTGTGAGCTCCTTATTTTCGCTTATGGCCGCATTAGTTACTCGGCGGCTGGTCTATTTGCGATCATTATTCTTTATTTTCACGTATGACCCCATTATTATCGCCTATGACCGATTCATTTCCAGTAAGACTATTTTCGATTTTTCATGTTTATTTTCGCTTATGACCACTTTATTTTTGTTTATGGGCGCCTTATTTTAACTTATGACCCCTTTATTTTCAATAGGTCTCACCTATTTTCGATTATTATTGTTTATTTTCCCTTACGTCCACTTTATTTTTCTTTATGATACCTTTATTTTGCCTTTTGACCGCTTTGTATTCAGTATGACCGCTATATTTTCGATTTTTATTGATTATTTTCCCTTATGACCACTTTATTTTTTTTATGATACCTTTATTTTGCCTTTTGACCGCTTTGTATTCAGTATGACCGCTATATTTTCGATTATTATTGATTATGGCCGCTATTTTTGTTATTAACCCCCTTATTTTTACGATGACTGCTCTATTTTATATTATTATTCCTTATTTTCGCTTATGACCACTTAATTTTTAATTTAATTTATGACCTTTATTTTCACTTTTGACCGCTTTAGTGTCTCTATGACTGATCTACTTTCGATTATTATTACTTGTTTTAGCTTATGACCGCTTTATTTTCCTGTATGACTCCTTAATGTCACTTATGACCGCCTAATATTCAGTATGAGTGCTGCTCTGGTTTCGATTATTGATGTTTATTTTCGCTTATGACCACTATTTTTGTTTATGACCCCCCTTCATTTTACTTATGACCGCTTGTGACGACATAATTTTTGTTTATGGCCCCTTTATTTTCACTTATGACTGATCTATATTGTTTCATTATTGTTTGTTTTCGTTTATGACCGTTTTATTTGCAGTATGACACCTCTATTCGATTATTATCAACTATTTTCACTTATGACCACTTTATTTGCATTTATGATCCCTTTACTTTCACTTATGGTGGCTTTTGACCGATCTTGTTTGTTTAATGCTGTTTATTTTCGCTTATTATTACTCTGTTTCACACCCTCACTTCATTCATTTTGCAATTTTTTATTGCAAATTTTAGTTCATGTTTTCCTAAAATGTTTCGCCAAAATGTTAATGGAATATGTCCATCGCCAAAACATTAATTCTCAACTACTAGAAGTGCCAAAAATTCGAATTTTTAGTTGAATCTTTGTTTTGTGATCCACCTCGTTTCACAATTATACGCATTTTTGGCGAATCTTACGGAATATGCAATTGGAAAAAATTAATTAGCGGGTCGTACGTGAAGATATTTGAGCGAATTGCCCGGCGCATCCACCACAAAACGCGTGCACGTTTAACGAAGGAAATTAACACGGAAAGCGATATAAATAATGCCGAAACCTTCCACATCTTCTGGCCGCCCTTCTTTCGCGTCATCCCCCGCTTCAGTCTTCGCCACTTGAAATCCCTCGATTTCGCATAAACGTCGTCGTCGTCGTTTGCATAATTGGATTGTTTGTCTTTAACATTAAAACAAGGGGGAAGCGAAGAAGAAGATGCTCGAAAAATGTGTTTCGATTTTAATATTTTGCCATTTATTTATATTTTCGTTTGCCAGTAGGGAAAAAGATTCGTTTCTTTCCTGCTTTCTTTTGTTTTTGTTTTTTGCTCGCGGTTTTGTTTTACGTAGATTTTCATTTTCTGCGCTAACGAAAAACGAGAATCGCACGCGAAATAAATACTTATAATAGTATATAACATGAAATGAGAGAGAAACAATGCAAAACGTTTCTGCAAAGGGAATAAATGCCGCAAAAAAAAGCGAGGAAGCGAGTGAAGTAAAACCCAAAAGAGATTCATCTATTTTACATTTTTGCACGTTCCGCCGCTTCTTCGTGATGCTGCTGCTGCCAGTTTTCCATTTTATTTCTCCTCTTCCATTCGCCGTTTATTTAATCTTCCATCGAAACGAATGCGGCCGCCGCCGCGCATTTTCCGTTTGTTTATTTGCGGTTTATTTATATTCGCAATGATAATAATATGGCGAAAACCGTGCGGAAAACAAAAGGAAACTGTTTGGCGAAATGATAAAAATCGAAGGAATCGCTGTTTGATGATGATGATGTCGACAACGACGACGGAGGAGGAATCAATCGATAGAAAGAAAATTTTATTTTATTTGATTTCCCCCGTTTTCGCACGGAATTTCCCTCACGTTCATCGTTTATCCATCGCCAACAATAAAAGATTATTATTTCGATTGCCGCTATCGTCGTTTGATTTTTGCATCCGTTTCCGCCCATTTTTTCTCCTCGATTTGTTTTTTGGCTCTTCCGGTTTAAGAGGAAACTTTAAAAGTTTTGCGGAAGCTTATTGTCACTATGACTGCCCTATTTTAGATTTTTATTGTTTATTTTCGCTTATGACCACTTTGTTTTTCTTTGTGACCGCTTTATTTTCACTCATGACCGCTTAATTTTCACTATGCCCGCTATAGTTTCTTTATGACTGAACTATTTTCGGTTATCATTGTTTATTTTCGCTTATGACCCTTTTATTATCACCTATGACCTCTTTATTTCCACCAAGACTGCTCTATTTTCAATTATTATTGCTTATTTTCGTTTATGACCGTTTTATTTTTCTTTATGGCCGCTTTATTTTCACTTATGGCCGCATTATATTCAGCATGACTGCCAGATTTTCGATGACTCTTCATTATTTTCGCTTATCACCGCTATATTTGTTAATGAACCCCTTATTTTCACCATGACTTTCACTATGACTGATCTATTTTGGATTGTTATTGTTTATTTTCGCTTATGACCGCTTTATTTTTCTTTACGAACCCTTTATTTTCACTTACGACCGTTTAATTTTCACTGTGTCTGCTTTACTTTCTCTATGACTGATCTATTTTCGATTGTTATTGTTAATTTTCCCTTCTGACCACTTTGTTTTTCTTTATGATACCTTTATTTTCACTTATGACCGCTTCATATTCTGTATGACTGCTCTAATTTTTTTGCTCTTCCGGTTTAAGGGGAAAACTTTAAAAGTTTTGCGGAAACGAAATTTCGTTTAAGCGATCATCATCTTCTAATAATAAGCTTTTTGGTCTTCAACAACTCGTTTTATCGTAGCGATTTGCCAATTTTAATTCAATCATCGCGTCAATTTTTCGCCTCTTTGTCATTGCCAAAGTGGAAAACTCGTCAAACACATTAAATTGGCCCGCAGTGAAGGACGGTAATTACATCCTTTCGTCGATCTTTTCGCTACTCTCGCGTTCGTTCTTTGTTTTTTCCGTTTAATAATACCATTGTGTCGCCTCCTGTAATCTTATTGGAAAATAATCGCTTTTCATCGACGAGAGACTCTTCGTCCGCTTTCACGTTGAAACAGATGCCGGTCGCAATTGTTCGCCGGATAATAAAATAATCTCCTTTATTAATTTTCCCATCGCGCAACAACGTCTTCGTCTTCCTCGCCGTTCTTTAATCCTTATTATTGCCATTTTCTTTGCCATTGTTCAAGGACAATGGTCGTTGTCGTCGCCAAAGATTTTCCTCCTTCGCGATGCGTCATTCATTGGAAAAAAATCGCTATTTAACGATCCGTAACCGTCGTCGCCGTTGATCAAAGTTTTCATTTGGGCCGCACAATTCGCTTGTTTTTTGTTTTCGTTTTCTTGTTGGGCCAAAGACATAAATTCGTTCGCACTGAAATGGCCCCGGCGATAATAATAAAAGAGAGAGAGAGAGAGAGAGAGAGAGAAATGGAGACTTAAATGCAGAATTGATATTTTATTTTCCCTCTTCGTCGTCTCGTTTTTTTTGCGTGCGATAATAAATCGCAACCGGATGCCCGTTTCAGCGGTGCATTATATGAAATATCGGGGCCAAAAGAACGGATAAAAAAGAGGTTGAGGAACGGCGTCGGCAAGAGAGGACAATTGCGGAGGAGGACGATCGTGTAGACAGGGAAAATGTCAAATCCATAAAACGGGGAAAAGCGATGGGAAAAAAAAACGGGGAAGTCGTGGGACAAATTCGAGGGACGAAAAGGGCACAAAAGAGATGTTAAAGCGCGCGCTCTCCCGAACATTCCGAAGCGATAAATCGTCGCCCGCTTCGGTCTCGATTGCTTTACAACGGCCTTTCTCCTCGTTCTTTTTTTTTTTTTTCGCTCTCTCCGTCTACCATCTCCACTCAGTCATCTTCAGCCATCATCCGTCTTCTTCTTCGCGTCTTCATTTTATTGCGTTCGATCGCTCGAAAAGTTTGTTTAGAAAATCGACAAACAAAAACGCTTTCTTCGGCGATTTTCGCGATTATCGTCGATTTAATCGCAATTTCCGCTGCATCCACTCGTAGATCGGTAAATTCGCGATCGATTCGTGTAATCAATGTTGCCATTTCGACCGGCGGTTATCGCGATATTGCGCCGAGAGGGCGCCGCGAAGTAAAATCATTAATTCGCAATTTGCGCCCTTATTAGCGACCGGAGCGAAATTCGCGCCCTCGTCGAAAATGTGGCCAATTAAATTCCCCGTCGAAACGGTCCTTTCGCGATTCCGCGTACGGCGAGCGGTTATCGAGATATTTCGCTTTGAAAAAGTTCGCGAAGAATCGAAAAAACTTTTGTTTTGTTAATCCACGGAAATCAATGAAGAAGGTTTTTTAATGGAAAATTCTTCAGCAATTTTCTCGATTATCGTCGATTTAATCGCAATTTCCGCTGCATCCACTCGTAGATCGGTAAATTCGCGATCGATTCGTGTAATCAATGTTGCCATTTCGACCGGCGGTTATCGCGATATTGCGCCGAGAGGGCGCCGCGAAGTAAAATCATTAATTCGCAATTTGCGCCCTTATTAGCGACCGGAGCGAAATTCGCGCCCTCGTCGAAAATGTGGCCAATTAAATTCCCCGTCGAAACGGTCCTTTCGCGATTCCGCGTACGGCGAGCGGTTATCGAGATATTTCGCTTTGAAAAAGTTCGCGAAGAATCGAAAAAACTTTTGTTTCGTTAATCCATGAAAATCAATAGAGAACGTTTTTTAATGGAAAATTCTTCAGCAATTTTCTCGATTATCGTCGATTTAATCGCAATTTCCGTTGCATCCACTCGTAGATCGGTGAATTCGCGATCGATTCGTGTAATCAATGTTGCCATTTCGACCGGCGGTTATCGCGATATTGCGCCGAGAGGGCGCCGCGAAGTAAAATCATTAATTCGCAATTTGCGCCCTTATTAGCGACCGGAGCGAAATTCGCGCCCTCGTCGAAAATGTGGCCAATTAAATTCCCCGTCGAAACGGTCCTTTCGCGATTCCGCGTACGGCGAGCGGTTATCGAGATATTTCGCTTTGAAAAAGTTCGCGAAGAATCGAAAAAACTTTTGTTTTGTTAATCCACGGAAATCAATGAAGAAGGTTTTTTAATGGAAAATTCTTCAGCAATTTTCTCGATTATCGTCGATTTAATCGCAATTTCCGCTGCATCCACTCGTACATCGGTAAATTCGCGATCGATTCGTGTAATCAATGTTGCCATTTCGACCGGCGGTTATCGCGATATTGCGCCGAGAGGACGCCGCGAAGTAAAATCATTAATTCGCAATTTGCGCCCTTATTAGCGACCGGAGCGAAATTCGCGCCCTCGTCGAAAATGTGGCCAATTAAATTCCCCGTCGAAACGGCCCTTTCGCGATTCCGCGTACGGCGAGCGGTTATCGAGATATTTCGCTTTGAAAAAGTTCGCGAAGAATCGAAAAAACTTTTGTTTCGTTAATCTATGAAAATCAATAAAGAACGTTTTTTAATGGAAAATTCTTCAGCAATTTTCTCGATTATCGTCGATTTAATCGCAATTTCAGCTGCATCCACTCGTAGATCGGTAAATTCGCGATCGATTCGTGTAATCAATGTTGCCATTTCGACCGGCGGTTCTCGCGATATTGCGCCGAGAGGACGCCGCGAAGTAAAATCATTAATTCGCAATTTGCGCCCTTATTAGCGACCGGAGCGAAATTCGCGCCCTCGTCGAAAATGTGGCCAATTAAATTCCCCGTCGAAACGGCCCTTTCGCGATTCCGCGTACGGCGAGCGGTTATCGAGATATTTCGCTTTGAAAAAGTTCGCGAAGAATCGAAAAAACTTTTGTTTTGTTAATCCACGGAAATCAATAAAGAACTTTTTTTTTTAATGGGAAACTGTTGCGGGAAATTAACGGAAATCTGCGCAAAAACGCGCGAATATGTGCAAAAAGACGATTTAATTCATTTGTTATCGTTAATTACATACAACTCTGCAAAAGAACAATTGCCAAAGAGAGCGTGGGCGTCGTCTTCCGTCTTGTTATCTAGCGAAAAAAAAAAACAAGAGAACGATCGCGCTTTTACGAAGTATTTCGTGAATTGATACTATTCGGCATCGAATACAATAATTGCGCATTGTTTCTCCGCTTTTAATCGTTTCGCTCGCTAAATCCTTTTACAAAGAGGAACTCGTCGATAAGGAACTCGATTTGAATCACGTTTATTGCTCTCTTTCGTGGAAATTGATACGTTGCTCTTGGGCGTTATCGCTGGACAAAAGAAACGCGCTCTGTGTCGCGCAATAATTGCACGAATTGCGTTGACTCGAGCGAAATAAACAAACTTTCTATTGCAATTTTTTTATTATCGATATACGGGGACGTCCAAACGGTTGAGTTTAGAGGAGAATGTTTCGGATGAAAAAGTTTTCTCTCGGGAGGGACTACAGTTTCCAAGATGGCGCATTTCCGGATAAGCCCGGAACTGATAGTTGTTCCGTTATTTTAAATGGAATGTTATCATTTTTCTCGCATTTTTGGATTCCCCATCGGATTGTAAGGGGAGTTTATTAACACAACCACAAGCCTAAGTCGCACCGTTTCGGAGTTATTTCACTGTTTTTCCGAAAAATGTCATTTTGAAGGTCGTGGAAAATCGCAAATATCTCCGGAACTATTCGAGATAGAGAGTTGAACTTGTTTTCGTTCTTTTCAGCAAGAAATGACGAAGACTGTGGTCTACTTATATTTAATTGAACGTATTACTGACTGCCATTTGTCGCTTGTTAAACTTTGACATTTTCAAAGGCGCATAACTCAATTTTTTTAAATGCAATCCGACATATTTTATTATCGCATTAGATGCAGAAAATTATTCACTTTCGATCTTATTAAGGTGATATTGGGTCAATTTTTGATGGTTTTCGAATTATTTGCAATTCTTTCCATTTGAATATGATTTTTCCATTCCAAATAACGAGATAATTGAAGAAAACTATGAAATTATTAGTTTTTCTGTTTTACTTTGGACAAAATTGTCATTCTAACCCAAATATAATTGATTTTCAATTGTCTTTGCGGTTATTTGGATTATTATGTCATTAAGTGCATATAAGACACAAAATAAGAGTTAATTGCGAATAACTGGAAAACCGTCAACAATGGACGCAATATTACCTTCATACCATCGAAAGAGAATCATTTTCTGCATCTAATGCGATAATAAAAAATAGAGGGTTGCATTGAAAAAAATTAATTTATGCGCATTTGAAAATGTCAAAGTTTAACAGGCCACAAGTCAAAGCCAGCGCACGTTTGATTAACTTTGAGCAGTGGAAACTCTTCGTCATTTCATGCTTAAACGACATAAAAAAAGTTCAACTCTCTATCTCAAACAGTTCCGGAGTTATTTGCGATTTTCCACGACCTTCCAAATGACGTTTCTCCGGGAAATCACGCGAATAACTCCGAAACGGCGCATCTTACGCACGTGATTGTGTTAATAAACTCCGCTTAGGATTCGTTGCGGAATCCAAGAATGCAATAAAAACTGAACAATTCCGTTTCAAGCAACAGTTTCCGGGTAGATCCGGAAGTGCGCCATCTTGGAAACTCGTTGCACGTTGTAGCCCGACGCGAGAGAAAACTTTTTCATCCGAAACATTTTCCTCTAACGTCAACCGTTCGCCCGCAATTCGTCGATTCCGCACAATTTGGGACACCCTGTATAGCACGAAAAAAAAAAAAGACGTATTTTTCTGCAGCTGCGTTCAATGCGAATTTAAATCATTTTTCCAACCGTTCGTGGGCCGATCTCTAAATGGAATATAATGCAAGAGCAATGCAACGATAATGATGAGGAACCAAAGTCTAAGTAATAATAATAATAATAACACTTTCTTTCTTCTGGTCGCTGTCGGAGCGAATTGGCGCCACTTTGTCGATTCGCGTGGGCGTTTTAAGAGATCGCTCTGGCTGCGGCCACAACATTAACGTTCTTGTGTGTGTGTGTGTGTTTGCGTAGGCCTTTTACGAAAACAAATTCGAAACAAAAGCAAACGCGCGAGCGAGAAACAAGAGATTGTTATTATTATTGTTTGCAATTAAATTGCACAATCAAACTAGCGAAGGCAGAATGAATCATAAACGAATCCTCGTTGCGAACGAATTTGTTTTGCAAATTTGTTCGATTAAACGGCGTTTTTGGCGCAAAGGGTTCAAATATTGACGAGTTAACTTTCGCCAATTCCGCCATAAGACTGATTTGATAATTCGCAAGTTAGCGGAGGAGGAAAATCCAATCGGCGAAAACGTTGATGTGGATGACGATGACGAAAATCCGAAGTTAACCGGAAGCATCGACAGGCAAAAGGGGAAAAACGTATGAATCATTTTTCTATTGTTCGTCTTCCCCCCCCCCCCCCCCTAATTTTTTTTGCCTTCGTTGCGAAAGAAACATCGCAAGTTCTTGACATTTGGCGATTCGGCGAAGAACGAACGAACGAGCGAAAATGTCACATTTTCCCCTGCGAACTTCTTTTATTTATCTCCTCTTTTTTTTTTGTTGTTGCTGTTAGACCAAACTTTCAATGGAAACATCGACTCATCCTCGCTTCGATATGCGAAGAAGGAGGAGGGGGAGAAGACGTTAATTCACCGCTTCTTGTTGCTTGTTATTGTTTGCTCCATCTTTATTTAAGTCGGGGGTTGGTTAGACGTCGTCGAAGAAGTCGAGGATCGGTTAAAACTTAATATCTCACGCACCATTTCTTTCGCCATCATCATCATCTACATTTTCGTCGACCCTCTTCCCCATTCAATCCGCGTCCCTCTTCGGTTTATTGCTGCGGAAGAAAACTTCTTCGGCAACAACAACAACAACGACGACGAAGGAGGAGGAGGAATATGAATCACTGGCTCGTATTTTGTATTGATAATATCCGAATAGTTCTAAAGAAGACATAAAAGTAGTCTCCCTTTATTTTCCGAGCGTTGTTAACGTGGGGGGGGGGGGGGGGGGCGAGCGAAGAAAGAAAGCGAAACCAAGAAGTCGTCGGAGGGACGGAAGTGGAAGTTCGATAGAAATGATTCGGCCATAAAGTGGAGGAATTAAACGGAGAAAGAGCGATGATGGCAAATTGAATTTCCATCCGCTTCTTCGCGCAGATGGATTTATGCGACGCTGCATCGATTCTCTATCTCGTTCCATCGTCTAATCGCCAACATCTTTCGCCATCTCGCATCGACATCTATCTTCGTTTGCGATGTTGAGATTGTCGTCGAGAGCGTCTAGACGAAAAGTCTCGCTCGATTCCGCAAGAAGTACGTTCCATCCCGCGACGAACGGCCGATATTATTGGCAAAAGCGTTGCCAAAACAGCTTTGGGCCGATGATGGCGATGGCCTCTCGAATAACATTCGCGCAGATTCGTTGATTAATGGCGATCGTGTCGTCGCCATTCGCGGTTTAATTTATTATCGCAAAATTAAACAAAAAAAAAAAAGAAAAGAAAACAAATAGGAAAAAGTTTGTTTGTTGTTTGCCGAAAGTTGACAACTTTTGTTCACGTGTGTTATTGTTGCGTTTTAACACGGTTTTAAATCAAAACGCTCGCGATGAAAGCGATGCGACGATGCGAGAAAAAAAAAAGGAACAAAAACACGCGAATTTCAATTCGGCCCGAAATTTTCCACGCCAATTGTCGACGCGAACAATTCCCATACACGCGAATTTCGCAAACTGGATTTCATTATCATCGTCGTCGTAATAATAATAATAACAATAGCACTTTTGCCAATTTAAATCGCTATTTTCGTTTCTCCTCCTCTTCGCATTCTTCCTCCTCGTCTCGTCTGGTTGATTGTTGTTCTTGTTTTTGCGATTTTAGTTTGTTAACTACAGGAAGATGATGCGGATGGAAGGGGATGAGAGGACGACGGGTTCTCCTATAAAACGGTTTATAATAGAATGACGATGATGATGATGGTAGTTGTAGTTGTAATGGTAACTTTGCGACTAGATAGTCGAAGGAGATACCTGCGAAACAAGCGAACGAGCGAACGATGCGAATTTGCGAATTCGTTCTTGCATAAACCATTTAACATCCATCCCGTGACTAAGTTACCGTATTTTCTCTCGTCGCCGTCGCCCGAACTAAAACTAAACCATCCACCACCTAACGAATAATAATAATAATAATCGACAAACACAGAGGCACGCGAGGAAGAGGTGGCAGAAACGCAACAGAGAGCGGAGAAATAAATGACAGAAACACAGAGGAAATATTGACAAAGAACAGAGAAAACTGGCAGAAACACATAGAGAGAGTGTCAAAGAGTAGAGAAAACTGGCAGAAACACAGAGAAAGAGTGACAGAAGCACAAAAACAATGCAGGAACAAAGAGCGAACAAATTGACAGATGCATAGGAAAATGGCAGAAACCCAGAGAAAGAGTGACAGAGACCAATAATATGTGACAGAACCGTTGAAAAGAATGACAGAAATAGAGAACAAATTGACAAAGCAGAGAAGACTGACAGAAACACATAGAAAGAGTGACAAGGTGCAAAGAAATGTGACAGAACCACTGAAAGAAAATGACAGAAACAAAGAGAGAAAATGACAGATGGATAGGAAAATGGCAGAAAAACAGAGAAAGAGTGACAGAGAGCAAAGAAATGTGACAGAGCAACTGATAGAAAATGACAGAAACAAAGAGAGAAAATGACAGATGCATAGGAAAATGGCAGAAAAACAGAGAGAGTGACAGAGAGCAAAGAAATGTGACAGAGCAACTGATAGAAAATGACAGAAGCGCGAAAAAAAAAAATCACAGAGCTGATAAAAATTGCAGAAACACAGAGAAAGAGCAATGTCATGTCACCGAACCACTGAAAATAAATGACAGAACACAGAGATAGAAAATGGCAGAAACACAGAGAGTGACAGAGAGCAAAGAAATGGCAGAACCACTGAAGGAAAATGACAGAAATAGAGATAAGGACAGAAGCAAAGAAAAGTGACAGACAGCCAGAGAAAGAGTGACAGAGAACAGAGAAGTGACGGAACCACTAAAAGAAGGTCATAGAGAAAGCATTGACAAAGCAGAGAAATATGACAAAAACATCGAGAAAGAGTGAGAGAAAGCAGAGAAAAAATGACAGATGCTTAGAAAAATGACAGAAACATAGAGAAAGAGTGACAGACAGCAAAGAAATGTGACAGAACCACTGAAGGAAAATGACAGAGACACAGAGAAAAAATGACAGAGACAAAGAAAAATGGCAGAAACACATAAAGAGAGTGTCAAAGAGCTGAGAAAAATCGCAGAAACACAGAAAAAGCACACAAAAACAGAAAACATAGAAACAATGCAGAAACACAGAGAAACAATGACAGATGCAGAGAAAACTGACAGAAACACAGAGAAAGAGTGACAGAAAGCAAAGAAAAAATGCAGACACACAGAGAAAGAATGACAGAGACACGAAGAAATGGACGTAGATTTGCCACTCGAGAGAGCGATGGGAATGTCCGTGGATCGATAAAGTTAAATAGTTGAGGAGGAGTAGGAGGACGAAGAGAAGTGGAGGAGGAAGAGAAAGAGGCAATGTGTTAATAGACGATGATGAAGAAGTTGAGGACGATTAATATATTAAAAAGCAGGGTCCACGTTCTCCATTATCGTCAAGTTTTTGCGATTGCCATTGTTTCTTTTATTACGATGGTTGTTATTATGCTGGTTCCTTGTTTCCCTTATTCTTTATTAATTACGAGACGACGATGATGATGTTGATGATGATGATGGGCAACGAGGGGTTGATTGTTAATAAAAGAGCGAATGGGTCGAGAGCGGTCGGTTAATTTGGGCCCTAATCTACAATAGAAACAATAACAATGATAATACCTGTGCAACAATCAACGTTTCGTTGTTATTCTTATTGTCCCATCTTCAGCATTTGATTCGCGTTGTTTTACATTTCGCTTCTTTTGTCTTTCGTCTCCGCCCGTCGGGGGGGGGGGGGGGGGGGGGGACGTTCGTAATCCTGGGCAAAAGCTTAATCCGGGGCTATATTTAACCGTCGGGGTCCATTTAAAATTTCCATCGGTTCCTTCGGACATTCCTCTCCTTCAGTTTGCGTTTTGTTTCTTCTTTATGTCCTCCAGACTCTAGAATTTTCGAGTCGCTAAAAATTAAGAAAAAGAAAAATAGACAAAGGAGGAAATGTTTTCATATAATTCCGGAAATATTTGCTTTTACCGGAAACTCTATCGCTTGGGTTTTTTTTTTCGCTTTTCGCTCTTGCTGGAAACCGGAAAGTGGAATTTGTTTTCCTTCCTTTAAGTTTTAAACTTTTTTTTTGCTTCTAATCCTCGCGACCGCTCTTTTAACGGATTTCATCGTCCAAAGTTTATCCCTTTTTTTACTATCGGTCTCTTCGTTTTCTTTCCTTCGGTTACTTTTTTCCTCTGGTTATTTTTTTTTCCTTCGATTTCTTTTGCATTTAGTTTCTATTTTGGTGATGATTGTTGTTTTTTTTTTTTTAAGAAGATGACCCACAAAGACGTGGAAAACTTGAAAGTTTCGCGTTGATTTTTATTGAAAGAATTGTTAACGCGCGAATGGCGGAAAGGGTTCTTTTAAATCCGCATGACGTAAAAAGATTTCCTCTGCAACAAAAAAAAAAAAATCCAGACGGATTTTCGTTCTAAAAAAACATTTGCATGTTAGGAAAACAGGATTTTCTTGTTAAAAAGGATTTTCCTGTAAGAATAACATTAACGCGGGATTTTGTCGCGGAAAATAATATCTCCCGTCGGCAGCGTTGGAATCTAATATTCCGTCATCTCCCAGAAACACACGTGTCATTTTCCAGGTGGGCAAACGAATGGGGAAAAAACGGGGAATCTCAGGGAGCAACAAATATCTCTGGACGTTGATTTTCGCATTATTTAACTCGCACCGAACGACGAAACACAAAAAAAAACCTCCTTCAAGGCAGCCTTTGCTTAAAGATCAAATAAACTCCATTAACTTTGCTTAAAGTTCAAATAAACTCAATAAACTTTGTTTAAAGTTCAAATAATCTCCATAAACTTTGTTTAAAGATCAAATAAACTCAATAAACTTTGCTTAAATAGCAAATAAACTCCATAAACTTTGCTTAAACATCAAATAAGCTCCATAAGCTTTACTTAAAGTTCAAATAATATCCATAAACTTTGCTTAAAGATCAAATAAGCACAATAAACTTTGCTTAAAGCTCAAAGAAACTCCATAAACTTTGCTTAAAGCTCAAATAAACTCAATAAACTTTGCTTAAAGCTGAAATAAAATCCATAAACTTTGCTTAAAGCTCAAAGAAACTCCATAAAGTTTGCTTAAAGCTCTAATAATATCCATACATTTTGGTTGAAGATCAAATAAACTCAATAAACTTTGCTTAAAGGTCAAATAAACTCCATAAACTTTGCTTAAAGATCAAATAAGCACAATAAACTTTGCTTAAAGCTCAAAGAAACTCCATAAACTTTGCTTAAAGCTCAAATAAACTCAATAAACTTTGCTTAAAGCTGAAATAAAATCCATAAACTTTGCTTAAAGCTCAAAGAAACTCCATAAAGTTTGCTTAAAGCTCAAAGAAACTCCATAAACTTTGCTTAAAGCTCAAATAAACTCAATAAACTTTGCTTAAAGCTGAAATAAAATCCATAAACTTTGCTTAAAGCTCAAAGAAACTCCATAAAGTTTGCTTAAAGCTCTAATAATATCCATACATTTTGGTTGAAGATCAAATAAACTCAATAAACTTTGCTTAAAGTTCAAATAATATCCATAAACTTTGCTTAAAGATCAAATAAGCACAATAAACTTTGCTTAAAGCTCAAAGAAACTCCATAAACTTTGCTTAAAGCTCAAATAAACTCAATAAACTTTGCTTAAAGCTGAAATAAAATCCATAAACTTTGCTTAAAGCTCAAAGAAACTCCATAAAGTTTGCTTAAAGCTCTAATAATATCCATACATTTTGGTTGAAGATCAAATAAACTCCATGAACTTTGCTTAGAGATCAAATAAACTCCATTAACTTTGCTTAAAGTTCAAATAAACTCAATAAACTTTGTTTAAAGTTCAAATAATCTCCATAAACTTTGTTTAAAGATCAAATAAACTCAATAAACTTTGCTTAAATAGCAAATAAACTCCATAAACTTTGCTTAAACATCAAATAAGCTCCATAAGCTTTACTTAAAGTTCAAATAATATCCATAAACTTTGCTTAAAGATCAAATAAGCACAATAAACTTTGCTTAAAGCTCAAAGAAACTCCATAAACTTTGCTTAAAGCTCAAATAAACTCAATAAACTTTGCTTAAAGCTGAAATAAAATCCATAAACTTTGCTTAAAGCTCAAAGAAACTCCATAAAGTTTGCTTAAAGCTCAAATAAACTCAATAAACTTTGCTTAATGATCAAATAAGCTCCATAAAGTTTACTTAAAGCTCTAATAATATCCATACATTTTGGTTGAAGATCAAATAAACTCAATAAACTTTGCTTAAAGGTCAAATAAACTCCATAAACTTTGCTTAAAGATTAAGTAAGCTCCACAAACTTTGCTTAAAGATCAAATAAACTCCATAAATTTTGCTTAGAGATCAAATAAACTCAATAAACTTTGCTTAAAGAGCAAATAAACTCCATAAAGTTTGCTTAAAGCTCAAATAAACTCAATAAACTTTGCTTAATGATCAAATACGCTCCATAAAGTTTACTTAAAGCTCTAATAATATCCATAAATTTTGGTTAAACATCAAATAAACTCAATAAACTTTGCTTAAAGTTCTAATAATCTCCATAAACTTTGCTTAAAACTCAAATAAACTCAATAAACTTTGCTTAAAGGTCAAATAAACTCAATAAACTTTGCTTAAAGTTCTAATAATCTCCATAAACTTTGCTTAAATATCAAATAAACTCCATGAACTTTGCTTGGAGAGCAAATAAACTCCATAAACTTTGCTTAAAGATCAAATAAACTCAAGTAACTTTGCTTAAATATCAAATAAACTCAATAAACTTTGCTTAAAGGTCAAATAAACTCAATAAACTTTGCTTAAAGCTGAAATAAAATCCATAAACTTTGCTTAAAGCTCAAATAAACTCAATAAACTTTGCTTAAAGGTCAAATAAACTCAATAAACTTTGCTTAAAGTTCAAATAATCTCCATAAACTTTGCTTAAAGCTCAAATAAACTCAATAAACTTTGCTTAGAGATCAAATAAACTCAATAAACTTTGCTCAAAGATCAAATAAACTCAATAAACTTTGCTTAAAGAGCAAATAAACTCCATAAACTTTGCTTAAACATCAAATAAACCTCATAAAAACACGCATATTAAAAATGCAGGATTTTCTTGCTAAAAGGATTTTCCTGTAAGAATAACATTAACGCGGGATTTTGTCGCGGAAAATAATATCTCCCGTCGGCAGTGTCGGAATCTAATATTCCGTCATCTCCCAGAAACACACGTGTCATTTTCCAGGTGGGCAAAACAATGAAAAAGAAAAAAAAACGTGAATTCGGAGGGAGCAACAAATATCTATGGACGTTGATTTTTGCATTATTTAACTCGCAGCGAACGACAAAACAACCAAAACAGCAAAAAAAAAACCTCCTTCAATCCCCAAACAACCTCATCCATGCGAAGAAATCTCTTCGTCCCATCCAGCGACGATACATTTATTATTAGACAAAGAGAGAGAGAGAGAGAGAGTTGCGGAGGAGCGCTTTCGCCTTTCGTGCAGATTAAACCAAAACTCTGCTCCGTTCCTCCGGCCCGGTTAAGAAAATAAATCGTGCGCCTCGTTCCGGGGCCTCCGACTCTTCGGCGCATTTTCCCTCCCCGCCAGCATAAATCTCTTTGTCTACAACATTTATAAGTGTAAGTGACAATCCCCTCGGCGGAGGAAGCGGCGAGGGCGAGGGAATTGACAACGCAAGAAAAAGTTTTCGGTAACGAACGAACGAACGAACAAGAATCAAGTTGAACACGTTCAATTTAACAATAAATAATGCCTCCATAAGCAACAACGTCCTCGCTTTGGAAGCGATTCCTTCGCGTCTTTTCGTAAACGATTTAACATCAACTTCACGATGATTAAGGGCAAAAAAAAAACGTATAATAAATTCTAATTGGATCATTTTGCTCTTCTTCTTCCGGAGGTCGTCCAGTTGTTCTTGCGTTCTGTTAAGCCTCGTTATTGGATTAATTTATCGGTTTTTTCTTTTCAAAACTTTGATCCATAACTTTCAAAGTGCTTCCTTCGTCTTTTGCATCCTCCACTTCTTTAAACGATACCGTACGACGACCGTGGACGAAATTGGATTTGCTTCCGTTAACGAACGGAAATGGAAAGATTCTTGACCCCCTTCGCTTTTTTTTTGTTTTTAGTTCGCCCACTTTGTGTCGCCCCTTTTGAGTCTTCGCTTCGCCTCACTTTTTGTTTTGCGTCGCATGAGTTTGGGGCCGTTAAAACTCTAATTAAAAGTGTATAAATAACCGTATGCAAATTGCTCCGCCATCGTTATCTCTTTTCGCCATTTTCGCTTTGCCAATTTTACGTTTCGCTCTTGCTTTGGACGGTAATTATTCTAACAGAAGAAGTTGGCACTTAAAACTTTAACAGCGCCGTAAAAGCGCGGCGACCGCCTTCGGAGAATTTTTGCTCGCCATCATGTTGCTGTTGGTGGTCATCAAGCGCGAATTTGCAAAAATATCGTCGCTTCAAAGTTGTATCAATTTTTCGCACTTTTCGCATTGTTGCTTTCGTGCCATTTTTTTATCGATAATTCGGCCGATTGGCAAACAACGAACTGGAGGAATGGATTCGCATCCACGATTCGCATTATTCTTATGCAAATACCAAATGGAAATGGAATAATAATGGTTGACGCTATTAATGCGATAATAAAAAATTATGCGGGGATTTCGATGGGTGTCCCCATAACGGCGCAAGCTTATGGGTAGTCGATGGTGGTGGCATAATGTGATTATTATACGGGGCGAGCGCGACGCTGGAGATAGATGGCGCAATAAGCGCTTGAATAGCTCTATTATTTATTGGACCATTTATAATCTCGTTATTATTGTCACAATAACAACGGCACGACGAGGATTCGAACCAGGTAAAGCTGCTGCTGTTGTGTTGCGTGTTGTTGTTGCCGTCGGGGATGAAAAGGATTCGCGCACGAATGTTTCGCATTTTTTTTTGCGTAACCGAACAAGTAGCATCGACGATCCTTGCAAATCCCGTTTGGATTTTTGTTAGAAGAGAAACCGGACGAGAAATGAAAAGGATCGCGAAATATGTTCGAATGAGAACATGCAAATAAACTGGCGAGACAAGAAGTTGACGAGGAGCAAAAGAATAACGTCAAATTCTTCTTCGTACGCGACCGTTTGGTTCTTCGTTTAATAAACGCACTTGTTCCTCGTCCAAAAACCCTTCTTCTTAACATCGTTCCTTTATAACATTTCCCCTTTTAATATTCTCTCTTTTTTTTTTTTTTTCTAAACATCATTCTCGCTTTTTCTCTTCTTGCAGACTTGAAGAAACAATTCGAAGTGAATCCGTCGTCGACGCGCGTGGAGATCGGCCAACAGATGGAGTTGCGCTGCGTGCCGCCGCCCGGTCTGCCGCCGCCGCGCGTCTACTGGCTGCGCGGCGGTCAGCCGCTGCAGAGCGACACGTCCGTGCTGGTGACGAGCGAGGGCCACCTGCTCATCGGCCAGGCCCGCGCCCAGGACACCGGCAATTACACGTGCGTCGCGGAGAACATTGCCGGCAAGCGGTTGGCGCCGCCGGCGTCGATACGCGTCTATGGTAAGTCTATCCGCCGATCCTCTTTGTTCTTCTCCTTCTTCTTCTTCTATTTTTTGTTGTTGTTATTGGATTGATTGAAAGAGTCTCGAGCGAGGGGAATGAATCGATGATGGGCGAAGACGGTTGTGTAGAAAGTAAAGAGTTAGCATCCGGTAGCGATCAAACCAGAAACTTTGCTTACTGATCAAATAAACTACATGGACTTTGCTTAAAGATCAAATAAACTCCATAAACTTTCCGTAAAGATCAAATAGACTCAATAAACTTTGCTTAAAGATCAAATAAACTCAATAAACTTTGCTTAAAGATCAAATAAACTCAATAAAGTTTGCTTAGAGATCAAACAAACTCAATAAACTTTGCTCAAAGATCAAATAAACTCAATAAACTTTGCTTAAAGATCAAATATACTCCATAAACTTTGCTCAAAGATCGACTAAACGCCATAAACTTTGCTTAAAGATCAAATAAACTCAATAAACTTTGCTTAAAGATCAAATAGACTCAATAAACTTTGCTTAAAGATCAAATAAACTCCATAAACTTTGCTTAAAGATCAAATAAACTCAATAAACTTTGCTTAAAGATCAAATAAACTCAATAAACTTTGCTCAAAGATCAAATAAACTCAATAAACTTTGCTTAAAGATCAAATATACTCCATAAACTTTGCTCAAAGATCGACTAAACGCCATAAACTTTGCTTAAAGATCAAATAAACTCAATAAACTTTGCTTAAAGATCAAATATACTCCATAAACTTTGCTTAGAGATCAAATAAACTCCATAAACTTTGCTCAAAGATCGACTAAACGCCATAAACTTTGCTAAAAGATCAAATAAGCTCAATAAACTTTGCTTAAAGATCAAATATACTCCATAAACTTTGCTCAAAGATCGACTAAACGCCATAAACCTTGCTAAAAGATCAAATAAACTCAATAAACTTTGCTTAAAGATCAAATAGACTCAATAAACTTTGCTTAAAGATCAAATATACTCCATAAACTTTGCTCAAAGATCGACTAAACGCCATAAACTTTGCTAAAAGATCAAATAATCTCAATAAACTTTGCTTAGAGATCAAATAAACTCTATAAACTTTGCTTAGAGATCAAATAAACTCCATAAACTTTGCTCAAAGATCGACTAAACCCCATAAACTTTGCTAAAAGATCAAATAAACTCAATAAACTTTGCTTAAAGATCAAATATACTCCATAAACTTTGCTCAAAGATCGACTAAACGCCATAAACTTTGCTAAAAGATCAAATAAACTCTATAAACTTTGCTTAGAGATCAAATAAACTCCATAAACTTTGCTTGGAGATCAAATAAACTCCATAAACTTTGCTTGGAGATCAAATAAACTCTATAAACTTTGCTTAAAGTTCAAATAAACTCAAGTAACTTTGCTCAAAGATGAACTAAACTCCATAAACTTTGCTTAAAGTTCAATTAACTCAAGTAACTTTGCTTAATGTTCAAATAAACTCAAGTAACTTTGCTCAAAGATCGACTAAACTCCATAAACTTTGATCAAAGATCAAATAAACTCCATGAACTTTGCTTAGAGATCAAATAAAGTCCATAAACTTTGCTTAAAGTTCAAATAAACTCAAGTAACTTTGCTCAAAGATCAAATAAACTCCATAAACTTTGCTTGGAGATCAAATAAACTCCATAAACTTTGCTTAAAGATCAAATAAACTCAAGTAACTTTGCTTAAATATCAAATAAACTCCATGAACTTTGCTTATAGCTCAAATAAACTCTATAAACTTTGCTTACTGATCAAATAAACTCCATAAACGTTGATCAAAGATCAAATAAACTCCATAAACTTTGCTTAGAGATCAAATAAACTCCATAAACTTCGCTTAAAGATCAAATAAACTCAAGTAACTTTGCTTAAATATCAAATAAACTCCATGAACTTTGCTTATAGCTCAAATAAACTCTATAAACTTTGCTTACTGATCAAATAAACACCATAAACGTTGATCAAAGATCAAATAAACTCCATAAACTTTGCTTACTGATCAAATAAACTACATAAACTTTGCTTAGAGATCAAATAAACTCCATGAACTTTGCTTAGAGATCAAATAAAGTCCATAAACTTTGCTTAAAGTTCAAATAAACTCAAGTAACTTTGCTCAAAGATCAAATAAACTCCATGAACTTTGCTTAGAGATCAAATAAAGTCCATAAACTTTGCTTAAAGTTCAAATAAACTCAAGTAACTTTGCTCAAAGATCAAATAAACTCCATAAACTTTGCTTGGAGATCAAATAAACTCCATAAACTTTGCTTAAAGATCAAATAAACTCAAGTAACTTTGCTTAAATATCAAATAAACTCCATGAACTTTGCTTATAGCTCAAATAAACTCTATAAACTTTGCTTACTGATCAAATAAACTCCATAAACGTTGATCAAAGATCAAATAAACTCCATAAACTTTGCTTAGAGATCAAATAAACTCCATAAACTTTGCTTAGAGATCAAATAAACTCCATGAACTTTAAACGGAAAAATTAGCATCCGGTAGCGATTAAACCGTGTTTCGTCGCGCGTCGCCACATTAAATTTAACACCGCGAAGAACTCAATCTCGCGGTGGTATGTTTCCAATTGGAGGTTTCAGCACAACCTCTTCTACACACGCCATCATCATCGTCGTCGTCGTCGACATCTAATTTAAGACTTCAAGTCGCTAAAAGATCATATTTTACAATTTAATTGGCAACTTTATCGATTTTTTCTCTTCTCGTAAACGAGAGACGTCTTCTCTGGTCGAAAGCGACGAGCAGGAGGAATTTATAATTGTGTCAACTGCTCGTAAACACGTCGAAATCCACTCGAATTAGATCGAAGTAACGATCGGTGTTGTTAGAATGGCGCGAGGAGGTTGATGGATTTATTTCGAAGACGTCGACTTCTTTCTCTTAATTATCTTTATTTTTTTAATGGGGTTCTTTTTTAATTGTGGAGGATGACGTTGAAGTGGAGGAAACTGGGAAAGCAGAAACCTTTAAATTGGGGGGAAAACTATTAAAAAAATCTGGGACGAAACACTGAAGAAAACGGGGAAACGTCGTGAAGAAAAATCGATGCGGTTCTCGTCCTCAGGTGCGCCGCTCTTTACTTATTTATCGAATTCATTTATTTCGGAAGGAATGAGAGCGAATAGAGACGGCGAATCGATTGTTTTTGGGGGAAAGGAAATAGTTGAAAGAGCGAAGAAACAACAACGAATAACAAAAAAGCGAACGAATCTAATCTAATTTTGATTGGGCGGATGGCAAATTACTTAATTGGCACTAATTTAACAATCACAAAAAGTTTCCATTACTTTATCCACTTTTATTCAATCACTTTCGCTCGCTTGGTCACTCTTCGTTGTTGTCCTTCGTTCTTTTTTTTTTTGTTAACGTTAAATCGCTGAAGAGATTAAAAAGCCCTCGGGAGAGCGTCGGTAAGCGGAGGGAGGGAGTGGTTAAGGGCCCAATTAACGTTGGACCGTTTGTACCTGGTTTATTAATGATTCTAATCTTCTAAATGGAATATTTAACATCACTTTGGTCCTCGAAGTCTCGCTCTCTCTCTCTCTGTCGCTCCTCCTCTTTGTTTGGTCCCGTTTCTCTTGTTGATATAAAGTGTTAAAATCTTCTTGCAAAAAATTGCTAAAGATGTTAAAGTTTGCTGTAACTCTTTTCGTCCGCAATAAACGGCCCACGAAGAAGTGGAGAGACGTTGTTGTTGATGATGATGAGTATCTTAAACGTATGGTAACGACCAATTACAAGAACTACAAGAGGAAAAGTTGGACCAAAGGAAGAGGAGAAGTTAAAGAGATAGAATAACGAAGATGGCGGAGGGCGATGAAATTAAAGAACCGAAAACAACAACATTCGACGAAGAATCTACGAGGCGTTTTATTATTATTATGCGCGCGGTAATTAAAAGATGAGGCTCGGATTTCGAAGTTTATGTAACAACAACAACAAAGAACAACTAAAAAGAGCCGGCCAACAATAATCAGCCAAGAGCAGCGGCCAAGAGGAACGAGTGGTGGAGAAGAGCGAGCAATAAGAACATGAAATTGCGGCCAAAAGGAGGAAGAAGAAGTGACAGTTAGCGAGGAAAGAAAGATGATAATGAATGGCACCGAAGAAGTAGCAGCATCATCAACCTTAATGGGAAACAGCAACAACAACAACTAAGAGAATCTTCGGCAGTCTTTTTTTTGCTTCTTCTACGACTACCACCATTAAAAAATCCTACAAATCCTTCACTCCTTGTTTCTTTTTTTTTGTTTTTCCTCTTTCTGCATCTTTTTCGTGCCTCTTGTTTCATCTTTTATTGCTTCTTCTTCTTCTTTTATTACTTTCTTGTTTTGTTATTTTCCTTCTGGTTGGTCCGGTTAAGCAAAAAGGGAATTCAATGGGCATATAAAATTAAACGGTAGCGAAATGGCAAAGAGAGATGTTTGATTGCGAAATTATTGCCCATCGTAAACTCTTGTTTCTTCTTCTTCTTGTTATACGGGCTTTAATTGTTAAGCAGAAGATCTCCAGATTATTCTTAATTCTTCGTCTTCTGCTTCGTCTGGTAGATGTTGATGATTAAATTCCTCGCGTGCGAATCACTATTCGCTCAAGATAAATTCAATTAATTCTACTTAAACTGCGCCTAAAGATCAAATCGACTCCATAAACTTTGCTTAAAGATTAGATAGACTCCATAAACTTTGCTTAAACATCAAATAAACTTCATAAACTTTGCTTAAACATATGAAAAAACTCGATAAACTTCGTTCAATTATCAAATAATCTTCATGAGCCTTACATTAAGATCAAATAAGCTTCATGAACTTGGTTTAAACATGAAATAAACTTTGCTTAAAGTGAAAATAACTCCATAAACTTTGCTTGGAGATCAAATAAACTCCGTGAACTTTCCTTTGCTTAGATCTTGAGATCGAATAAATTCCATAAACATTCTTTACAAATCAAGTAAACTTCATGAATTTCTTTGGAAATCAAATAAACTCCATAAACTTTGCTTAAAGTGAAAATAACTCCATAAACTTTGCTTAGAGATCAAATAAACTCCGTGAACTTTCCTTTGCTTAGATCTTGAGATCGAATAAACTCCATAAACATTCTTTAGAAATCAAGTAAACTTCATGAATTTCTTTGGAAATCAAATAAACTCCATAAACTTTGCTTAAAGTGAAAATAACTCCATAAACTTTGCTTGGAGATCAAATAAACTCCGTGAACTTTCCTTTGCTTAGATCTTGAGATCGAATAAACTCCATAAACATTCTTTAGAAATCAAGTAAACTTCATGAATTTCTTTGGAAATCAAATAAACTCCATAAACTTTGCTTAAAGTGAAAATAACTCCATAAACTTTGCTTAGAGATCAAATAAACTCCGTGAACTTTCCTTTGCTTAGATCTTGAGATCGAATAAACTCCATAAACTTTCTTTAGAAATCAAGTAAACTTCATGAATTTCTTTGGAAATCAAATAAACTCCATAAACTTTGCTTAAAGTGAAAATAACTCCATAAACTTTGCTTAGAGATCAAATAAACTCCGTGAACTTTCCTTTGCTTAGATCTTGAGATCGAATAAACTCCATAAACATTCTTTAGAAATCAAGTAAACTTCATGAATTTCTTTGGAAATCAAATAAACTCCATAAACTTTGTTTAAAGTGAAAATAACTCCATAAACTTTGCTTGGAGATCAAATAAACTCCGTGAACTTTCCTTTGCTTAGATCTTGAGATCGAATAAATTCCATAAACATTCTTTACAAATCAAGTAAACTTCATGAATTTCTTTGGAAATCAAATAAACTCCATAAACTTTGCTTAAAGTGAAAATAACTCCATAAACTTTGCTTGGAGATCAAATAAACTCCGTGAACTTTCCTTTGCTTAGATCTTGAGATCGAATAAATTCCATAAACATTCTTTACAAATCAAGTAAACTTCATGAATTTCTTTGGAAATCAAATAAACTCCATAAACTTTGCTTAAAGTGAAAATAACTCCATAAACTTTGCTTGGAGATCAAATAAACTCCGTGAACTTTCCTTTGCTTAGATCTTGAGATCGAATAAATTCCATAAACATTCTTTACAAATCAAGTAAACTTCATGAATTTCTTTGGAAATCAAATAAACTCCATAAACTTTGCTTAAAGTGAAAATAACTCCATAAACTTTGCTTGGAGATCAAATAAACTCCGTGAACTTTCCTTTGCTTAGATCTTGAGATCGAATAAATTCCATAAACATTCTTTACAAATCAAGTAAACTTCATGAATTTCTTTGGAAATCAAATAAACTCCATAAACTTTGCTTAAAGTGAAAATAACTCCATAAACTTTGCTTGGAGATCAAATAAACTCCGTGAACTTTCCTTTGCTTAGATCTTGAGATCGAATAAACTCCATAAACATTCTTTACAAATCAAGTAAACTTCATGAATTTCTTTGGAAATCAAATAAACTCCATAAACTTTGCTTAAAGTGAAAATAACTCCATAAACTTTGCTTAGAGATCAAATAAACTCCGTGAACTTTCCTTTGCTTAGATCTTGAGATCGAATAAATTCCATAAACATTCTTTACAAATCAAGTAAACTTCATGAATTTCTTTGGAAATCAAATAAACTCCATAAACTTTGCTTAAAGTGAAAATAACTCCATAAACTTTGCTTGGAGATCAAATAAACTCCGTGAACTTTCCTTTGCTTAGATCTTGAGATCGAATAAATTCCATAAACATTCTTTACAAATCAAGTAAACTTCATGAATTTCTTTGGAAATCAAATAAACTCCATAAACTTTGCTTAAAGTGAAAATAACTCCATAAACTTTGCTTGGAGATCAAATAAACTCCGTGAACTTTCCTTTGCTTAGATCTTGAGATCGAATAAACTCCATAAACATTCTTTACAAATCAAGTAAACTTCATGAATTTCTTTGGAAATCAAATAAACTCCATAAACTTTGCTTAAAGTGAAAATAACTCCATAAACTTTGCTTAGAGATCAAATAAACTCCGTGAACTTTCCTTTGCTTAGATCTTGAGATCGAATAAACTCCATAAACATTCTTTACAAATCAAGTAAACTTCATGAATTTCTTTGGAAATCAAATAAACTCCATAAACTTTGCTTAAACATCAAATAAACTCCGTAAACTTTGCTTAAAGTTCAAATAAAAACTCCATAAACTTTGCTTAACAATTAATTCCACTCATTTATAAAGTTTCCTGAACGATCAATCGACTCTATCAAATTTACCGACGAACTTTCATTGTCATTTCCTTGTCACTTCCTTGACGTTAATTGTCGCCCGCCCAGTTCCATTCACTTTTACGCCGTTCGCATTCAACTCAATCAACAACAACAACAACAAAAAATCGCAATCAACGCGACGCAAATGTTCGCCTGGCTGACCGGCGACCGGCAATCGCCCGTCGCCAAAGAACAACAACAACAACAACAACCCGTTTACGACACCGTCGTGGACGGCCTGAAGACGATCTACAAGACGAAACTGCTACCGCTGGAAGAATATTACCGCTTCCACGACCTCCAATCGCCGCAGCTCAACGACACCGACTTCGACGCGAAGCCGACGCTCCTCCTCGTCGGCCAATATTCGACCGGCAAAACGACGTTCATCCGCCACCTCTTGGACCGCGACTTCCCGGGCATGCGGATCGGGCCGGAGCCGACGACCGACCGCTTCGTGGTGATCGCTCGCGGCGACGACGAGGGCACGATCCCCGGCAACGCGTTGGTGATGGACTCCAAGCGGCAATTCAAACCGCTCTCGCACTTCGGCACCGCCTTCCTCAACCGCTTCGAGCTGAGTTACGCGCGATCGCCCGTCCTCGACCGCATCACGATCGTCGACACGCCGGGCATCCTGGCCGGCGAGACGCACCGCCTGGACGCGCAGCGCGGTTACGACTTCGTCGGCGTCTTGGAATGGTTCGCCGAGCGCGTCGATCGCATCGTGTTACTCTTCGACGCGAACAAACTGGACGTTTGCGACGAGTTCAAGCGCGCGATCGCCGCGTTACGCGCGCACGACGACAAGATCCGCATCGTGCTGAACAAGGCGGACGCGCTCGACCGCGAGCAATTGATGCGCGTCTACGGCGCGTTGATGTGGTCGCTCGGCGTCGTGCTGCGTACGCCAGAGGTCGCGCGCGTCTACGTCGGCTCGTTCTGGGACCGGCCGCTGCGGCACGACGACAATCGGCGGCTGTTCGAGGCGGAGGCGCGCGATCTGTTGACGGACGTGCAAAGCTTGCCGCGGAACGCGTCCCTACGCAAGCTGAACGATTTGATCAAGAGGGCGCGCGCGGCCAAAGTGCACGCGTACCTCGTCGCGGCGTTGCGCGACGCGTCATCGTCGCCGATGTCGTTCGGGCGCGCGGCGAAGAAGCGCGAACTGATCGACGATCTGCGCTCGGTGTTCGACCGGTTGCGCCGCGATCGCAACGTTTCGGCGTGCGACCTGCCCGACGTCGCGAAGATGCAGCGGCGGCTGGCGAACTACGACTTCGGCAAGTTCCGGCCGTTCAAGCGGCGTTTGGTCGACGCGGTCGAGCGCATGCTCGCCGACGATGTGACGCGATTGATGGCGATGGTGGCGCGCGAAGAGCAACAGGCGGACGCGCGAATCGTGGGCGGCGCGTGGTTCGACGAGGGCGCGGAAGGTGGCGCGTCGCCGTTCGGCTATCGGAGTCGCGAAGGTGCGGACGCCGGCCACGGCGAGCCGGAGTGGATCGTGAACAAGGATCGGGCGGCGTACGACGCGACGTTCGACGGTTTACGTCGGGCGTCGGCGACGGACGATGGTAAAGTTAGCGGGGCGATGGCGAAGGGCGAGATGATCAAATCGAAGCTGCCGAGTGGCGTGTTGGCGAAGGTTTGGCGGTTGGCGGACGTCGATGGCGACGGCGCGTTGGACAGGGACGAGTTCGCGCTCGCGATGCATTTGATCAACGTGAAGTTGGACGGGCACGAGTTGCCGAGGAGTTTGCCCGAGCATTTGGTGCCGCCGTCGAAGCGTTGACGGTTCAGAATAAAGAGCGGGAGAAAAGAGTTGGGAGTTTGTTAATTTTAATCGTTATCGTCGTCTAATTGGTTTTCTTCTTCTTTCGCGATTGTTAGGATTCGTATAAGTCGTTTATTATTCGCAACAATGTTTAATCCGTTTTCGCTGAGACCGGTGAATTTATTGTACGAAGCGATTCGTGAATCCGCGCTTCGTGCAATTATTGCCGTTAATAATAATTCGCTTTAGCGATCCGCCGTCGCATTTTAATCGAATCACCGGAGCTAGATGGAGGGGGAGGGAGTGAATTTCTCGATTTACGTTGTTAATTAGATTCTGCAGTCATATTTCCGCTTTTGTCTTCCCCCCCGAAACCTCCATCGTCGCTCGTTCTCTCCGTCATTTCCGGCTCGATTAAACCCTATGAAAATCACTTGAAATACGTTTGTTATTATTAACGAAAATGGTCGACAAACAAATCGACGGAGGAATGTTGAAACAGAGGAAAAGCAACATTGGAAAGTTAATATGGGAAAGAGGAAAGGCAATATAGAAAGACGTCGAGGAAAAGTTAATTGACAGAGAAAAGACAAAATGGAAAAGTTGACCGAAAAAAATTAATAGCGGAAAGTCAAAAGGGAAAAGACAAAGGAGGCAAGTTAACAAAGAAAAGTCAACAAGAAGAGGTTAATACAGAGGAAGAGAGAAGTTTATTAACAGTGAAAAGTTAGCCGAAAAAAGTTAACAGATAAAAGTCAAAAAGGACAAGTTAACAGAGAAAAGTTTGCCGAAAAAAGTTTGTCAGCACAGTAAAGCCAAAGAGGAGCAGACAAAAGAGAAAAGTCAATAGAGAAAAGTTAGCACAGAAAAGTCAAAAGGGAAAACAGAAAAGATAATACAGAAAAGTTAGCAGATAAAAGTGGAAAGGGAAAAGACAAAAGAAGCAAGTTAACAGATGAAAGTCAACAGATGAAAGTCAACAGATGGAAATTAAAACAGAGGAAAAACGACAGCAAAGTTAGTTAACAGACAAAAGTTAGTTAGCAGAGAAAAGTCAAAATGGAAAAGACAAGTGCGGCGAGTTAACAGAGAAAAGTTGTTAAGAGCGAAAAGACAACAGAAAGAAGTTAAAACGGAGGAAGAACGACAGCTAAAAGTTTGTTAACGGAGAAAAGACAAAACAGGAAAGTTAACAGAGAAGAGTCAAAAGGGAAAAGACAAAAGCGACAACTTAACAGAGAAAAGTCAACAAGAAGTAGTTAAAACAGAGGAAGAACGACAGAGAATGGTTTGTTAACAGAGGAAAGAGAGAAAATAAGCTGAAAAGAGTTAATAGAGAAAAGTGAAAAGGGAAAAGATAAAAGCGACAACTTAACAGAGAAAAGTCAGTAGACGGAAGTTGGAGGAAAAACGAAAAACAGAAAAAAGTTTTTAGAGAAAAGTTGGCACAGAAAAGTCAAAAGGGAAAACAGAAAAGATAATACAGAAAAGTTAGCAGATAAAAGTGAAAAGGGAAAAGACAAAAGAAGCAAGTTAACAGAGAAAAGTGAGTAGACGGCAGTTAAAACGGAGGAAAAACGATAGAACAAAGTTAGTCAACAGAAAAAAGTTTATAGAGAAAAGTTGGCGGAGGAAAGTCAAAAAGGAAAAACAAAGGAGGCGAGTTAACAGAGGAAAGTTGTTAACAGCGAAAAGTCAACAGAAAGAAGTTGAAATAGAGGACAAACGACAGTGCAAAGTTAGTTAAGAGCGAAAAGTTTTAGTTAACAGAAGAAAAATCGACAGAGAAAGATTATTTTATATAGAATCCAATCCTTTTTTTTCTGCACAATAACTTTCCCATCTCTCCTCGCATTTTCCACCATCAATTTCAACATTATCATCTACATCTCTTTTACCACCGATAAAAAAAAACTCTTCATCTCTGTTGGTTCGTGTCTTCAGTTTCTTCTTTATATTTATACACATGTTAACAGACACATTTTATTTATTGTTTAACGTCGACGAAGAACTCTTTCTTTTTCCACTCTCTCTCTCTCTCTCACCATCATCATTTTAAATAATTTGAAATCGTAAGGCGCCATACCGAAGACGGTTTAACGTTTATTATCACGATGACGACGACGACGACGACGATGATGATGGTAAAATAATGTTATAATAAAGAAATAACTCCTTTTTTACCTCTTATTTAACCCATCTGAATCTCTCCACCGCTAGTAACTCTCCTTTTTCCCTCTTCTTCTCCGACGACTACGATAACCATCGGCCGAGGCTGAGGAACGACGACGACGACAGCGAGTAATAAACGAAGAAGGAATCGACGAAGAACACGCAACAGTCGGCGGCCTCCTCCTCCATCATATTTCCTCTCCTTTTTAAACGTTCCCATTTTATCGATGTTGTCTTTCGTTTCGGCCACATGCTCCTCTCGTCATCAACGGCATTACTATTGTGTGGGCTCGCGTACAAGAGAGTGAACGACTCTCAGGTACCGGCGGACGGACGGACATTTAATTATTCAAATTTATTCCGTTTCTTCGTCCCTCCGGAACGCACAAGAAACCAGCGGAGAGGAAGAAGAAAGATTGTGTGTGTTTTTTTTCTTTTCTTTTCTTTTCTTTTCTGTTTTCAGTCAACGGCGGCTGGTCGCAATGGTCCCCGTGGACGGAATGCAAATGTCCCGGCATCGTCACCGTCGGCGGCGGCCCGTCTTCGGGCCAGAAACGCACCAGAACGTGCACGAATCCATCGCCGAGCAACGGCGGCCTCCAGTGCCAAGGGATCGCCGTGCAAAGGACCAAAGATTGTCTGCCGTGTCCGCAAGGTTGCTTAGCAATTTCTTAACCATTCTCTTATCGTTTATTCTCTTGTTTCGCTATTTGTCTGTGTGTCGTTTGTTGGTGTCGTAATCGAATACTTTACCATTGCAAATTTTAATCGCTAATTGCTTTTCCTCTTTGCTTCGCTTTTGTGGCAAAAAATTAACGCAATCACCATCGCTGACGTCGTTGATGATGATTGTTAGACGAGTTGGTGTTGGATTCGACGCGCGAATTCGACAATTTCGAATTGCTGCATTACGGTAAGAACAATGAAGAATCGATAAACAAAGACAGAAACAATTTGCAATTAGATTAGATTAAATCCAAGAGCAATTTAATAAGAGAAACGAATCGACCGAAGTCGAATGGATCGTTACTTTGCGGCGGATTGACGGAGATTTTAATTGTCGGTAACAACGGGCGAAGAAATCGTTTCACGTGTTTGCGAATGCGAGACCGCATTCGGCGAGTGAAACCGTTCGTTTACATTTCATTATGCCGAATTTAATCGTTCCTCTCCGAGCGAGTGGCGCGTTCGTTTGTTTTGCAAATTCGATGATGATGATGATGATCCACTCGATTTCGTTGTTCCTCGACGACAATTTAACATGTTAAAGGAAGACTTTCAGTTAACGATCGACGTTGATGAATTTTCTGCGTGCTTTTTCAAGTTGCTTTAATTAAAGCGTCGATTGAAATTAGAGATGAGGTCAGCTAAATAAGTAATTTGGGTTTTACGATTCAGTTTCTTGACATATTTTAAGTTTCTAAACGATTAAGTTTTTTTCTTAACAATGAAGTTTTTTTCTCTTTTTAACAATGATGTTTCTTTTTAACCGTCAAGTTGCTTTTTAACATAGAAGTTTCTTTTTTAGCAATGAAGTATCTTTTCTTTTTAACAATGAAGTTCCTAAACGATTAAGATTCTTTTTAACACTTAAATTTGTGTTAACGATTAAGTTTCTTTTTAGCAATAACGTTTCTTTTTAACATTGAAGATTCTTTTTAACAAGAACTTTTCTTTTTAACAATTTAATTTCTTTTTAACAATTAAGCTTCTGTTCTTTTTAACAGTTAAGTTTGTGTTAACAATTAAGTTACTTTTTAGCAATAACGTTTCTTTTTAACATTGAAGTTTCTTTTTGGTAATGAAGTTTCTTTCTAACAATGAAGTATCTTTGTAACAATGAAGTTTCTTTTCTTTCTAACAATGAAATTCCTAAACGATTAAGTTTCTTTTTAACAATGAAGTATCTTTGTAACAATGAAGTTTCTTTTCTTTCTAACAATGAAATTCCTAAACGATTAAGTTTCTTTTTAACAATGAAGTATCTTTGTAACAATGAAGTTTCTTTTCTTTCTAACAATGAAATTCCTAAACGATTAAGTTTCTTTTTAACAATGAAGTATCTTTGTAACAATGAAGTTTCTTTTCTTTCTAACAATGAAATTCCTAAACGATTAAGTTTCTTTTTAACAATGAAGTATCTTTGTAACAATGAAGTTTCTTTTCTTTCTAACAATGAAATTCCTAAACGATTAAGTTTCTTTTTAACAATGAAGTATCTTTGTAACAATGAAGTTTCTTTTCTTTCTAACAATGAAATTCCTAAACGATTAAGTTTCTTTTTAACAATGAATTTTCTTTCTAACAATGAAGTATCTTTGTAACAATGAAGTTTCTTTTCTTTCTAACAATGAAATTCCTAAACGATTAAGTTTCTTTTTAACAATGAAGTTTCTTTCTAACAATGAAGTATCTTTGTAACAATGAAGTTTCTTTTCTTTCTAACAATGAAATTCCTAAACGATTAAGTTTCTTTTTAACAATGAAGTATCTTTGTAACAATGAAGTTTCTTTTCTTTCTAACAATGAAATTCCTAAACGATTAAGTTTCTTTTTAACAATGAAGTATCTTTGTAACAATGAAGTTTCTTTTCTTTCTAACAATGAAATTCCTAAACGATTAAGTTTCTTTTTAACAATGAAGTATCTTTGTAACAATGAAGTTTCTTTTCTTTCTAACAATGAAATTCCTAAACGATTAAGTTTCTTTTTAACAATGAAGTATCTTTGTAACAATGAAGTTTCTTTTCTTTCTAACAATGAAATTCCTAAACGATTAAGTTTCTTTTTAACAATGAAGTATCTTTGTAACAATGAAGTTTCTTTTCTTTCTAACAATGAAATTCCTAAACGATTAAGTTTCTTTTTAACAATGAAGTTTCTTTCTAACAATGAAGTATCTTTGTAACAATGAAGTTTCTTTTCTTTCTAACAATGAAATTCCTAAACGATTAAGTTTCTTTTTAACAATGAAGTTTCTTTCTAACAATGAAGTATCTTTGTAACAATGAAGTTTCTTTTCTTTCTAACAATGAAATTCCTAAACGATTAAGTTTCTTTTTAACAATGAAGTTTCTTTCTAACAATGAAGTATCTTTGTAACAATGAAGTTTCTTTTCTTTCTAACAATGAAATTCCTAAACGATTAAGTTTCTTTTTAACAATCAAGTTTCTTTTTTTGCAATAACGTTTCTTGTAAGCAATGAAACTTCCTTTTAACAATGAAGTTCCTAAATGATTGTTTCTTTCTAACAATGAAGTTCCTAAACGATTAAGTTTCTTTTTAACAATGAAGTTTCTTTCTAACAATGAAGTATCTTTGTAACAATGAAGTTTCTTTTCTTTCTAACAATGAAATTTCTAAACAATTAAGTTTCTTTTTAACAATGAAGTTTCTTTCTAACAATGAAGTTCCTAAATGATTGTTTCTTTCTAACAATGAAATTTCTAAACAATTAAGTTTCTTTTTAACAATGAAGTTTCTTTCTAACAATGAAGTATCTTTGTAACAATGAAGTTTCTTTTCTTTCTAACAATGAAATTCCTAAACGATTAAGTTTCTTTTTAACAATCAAGTTTCTTTTTTTGCAATAACGTTTCTTGTAAGCAATGAAACTTCCTTTTAACAATGAAGTTCCTAAATGATTGTTTCTTTCTAACAATGAAGTTCCTAAACGATTAAGTTTCTTTTTAACAATGAAGTTTCTTTCTAACAATGAAGTATCTTTGTAACAATGAAGTTTCTTTTCTTTCTAACAATGAAATTTCTAAACAATTAAGTTTCTTTTTAACAATGAAGTTTCTTTCTAACAATGAAGTTTCTTTTCTTTCTAACAATGAAATTTCTAAACGATTAAGTTTCTTACAATGAAGTTTCTTTCTAACAATGAAGTATCTTTGTAACAATGAAGTTTCTTTTCTTTCTAACAATGAAATTCCTAAACGATTAAGTTTCTTTTTAACAATGAAGTTTCTTTTTTTGCAATAACGTTTCTTGTAAGCAATGTAACTTCCTTTTAACAATGAAGTTCCTAAACGATTGTTTCTTTCTAACAATGAAGTTCCTAAACGATTAAGTTTCTTTTTTACAATGAAGTTTCTTTTTTTGCAATAACGTTTCTTGTAAGCAATGAAGTTTATTTTTAGCAATGAAGTTTGTTTTTAACAATGAAGCTTCTATTTAACAATGAATTTGCTTTTCTTTTTAACAATTAAATTTCTTTTAATGAAGTTTCTTTTGAGCAATGAAGTTTCTCTTTCACGATTAAGTTTCTAAACAATTCATTTTTCGTAACGCCGCCATGTTAAGTTCTTATTGACAATTTTACATCTTTAGCCGAGACGACCGCCCGTTGGTCCTCGTGGTCCGAATGGACCGATTGCGACAGCGATTGCACGAAAACGCGCAGAAGAGCTTGCATCCTTCCGCAAAGTGTTGGACCATCGTCATCGAGGAGGACCTCTTGCACCGGACGCGACATCCAAACGGCCCCGTGTTCATCGGACGTTTGCACATCGACGACCCATTTGGACGGGGTGCGCGAGGGTGAGTCTTTGAAACTGTTAAAACCTCTTTTGCAAATCTTGAACGTGTTTTTTAATTGTCGTTTGGTAGCGTGTTAAAATTGAAATTTGGCAAACTTCTTTTGCGCGTGTTGAGTTAAGAGTGCCATCAGGTGTTAAGTTATACTGTTGATGGCGATGATTGCGAGTCGTTGTCGAGATCGGCTTATAATAACTCTTCGGATTACCGTCGGTTTATGACGGAGGCGACAGCGACAAACCGCCCCTCAATTTCCTAGCGATGATATGTTAATATTGACCCATCGTGACCGGTACCATTCGGTCATCCAACTGATGTCCGTTCCCCGAACAAGAACAACAACTATTCCCATCGCTTTTAGTGCTTTCGCCCGCTCGTTCGTTCGCTCGATGATGATGACGAGGTGGTGGAGAAGGAGGAGGACGAGGCCCTCGTGTTTAAACTCTCCCTTTGTTTCTCGTTAAAACTGTCGCCCATCGGCCAGATGTTGCCTCTTCCGGATGCAACTATTGCAAAAATAAAAAATAGTCGCTTATGTATTATTCGCATATGGATAATTTAACAGTTTGCGCTCTTTAAAACTGGTCCTTTCGCAAGTTTTCGCTCGTTATTTGCACATTAACGGCGGGTCGACGAAGTGTTATTGAATTAGTTTCAGTTTTAATCTTGTTGATGAAGAAAAATCGCAGAGTTTGGCAACTTTTTTTACAACTTTTCACGGCAATTTTTTCGCTGAAAACTTCACTCTTTTTGCAAACATGTGATGGATGTCACTAAGGAATACATACGCTAATTCTTATTGCAAAAAGAAATGATACAAAAGTACAAAAAAATAGTTTGCGCATGAAATAATTTATTGCCTCACTTAACTCAAATCGTAAGACCTTTACTGCGTGTGTATACAGAGCGAGCCATCAGAAGAATTTGAAACTGGAGGAAACAATGAAGTTTCTTTTCTTTTTAACAATGAAGTTTCTTTCTAACATTGAAGTTTCTTTCTAACAATGAAATTCTTAAACGATTAAGTTTAATTTAACAATGAAGATTTTATTTAGCACTGACGTTTCTTTTTAACATTGAAGTTTTTATTTAGCAATGAAGTTTCTTTATAGCAATGAAGTTCCTAAACGATTAAGTTTCTTTTTCAAAATGAAGTTTTTATTTAGCAATGAAGTTTCTTTTTAACATTGAAGTTTCTATTTAGCAATGAAGTTTCTATTTAGCAATGAAGTTTCTTTTTAGCAATGAAGTTCCTAAACGATTAAGTTTCTTTTTCAAAATGAAGTTTTTATTTAGCAATGAAGTTTCTTTTTAACATTGAAGTTTCTATTTAGCAATGAAGTTTCTTTTTAACATTGAAGTTTCTTTCTAACAATGAAGTTCTTAAACGATTAAGTTTAATTTAACAATGAAGATTTTATTTAGCACTGACGTTTCTTTTTAACATTGAAGTTTTTATTTAGCAATGAAGTTTCTTTTTAGCAATGAAGTTCCTAAACGATTAAGTTTCTTTTTCAAAATGAAGTTTTTATTTAGCAATGAAGTTTCTTTTTAACATTGAAGTTTTTATTTAGCAATGAAGTTTCTTTTTAACATTGAAGTTTCTTTCTAACAATGAAGTTCTTAAACGATTAAGTTTAATTTAACAATGAAGATTTTATTTAGCACTGAAGTTTCTTTTTAGCAATGAAGTTTTTATTTAGCAATGAAGTTTTTTTTAGCAATGAAGTTCCTAAACGATTAAGTTTCTTTTTCAAAATGAAGTTTTTATTTAGCAATGAAGTTTCTTTTTAACATTGAAGTTTCTATTTAGCAATGAAGTTTCTTTCTAACAGTGAAGTTCGAAATCGATTAAGTTTCTTTTTAAAAATGAAGCTTCTTTTCTTTTTAACAATGAAGTTTGTTTTTAACAATGATAACTTCACTCTTGTTGCAAACATTTGATGGATGTCACTAAGAAATACGCTAATTCTTATTGCAAAAAAACAGGAGATATAAAAGCACGAAAAAAAAAATTGTTTGCGAATGAAATAATTTACGACCTTACTTAACCCAAATCGTAAGACTGTTATTATATACAGAGCGAGCCATAAAAAGAAACTGAAACCGGAGGAAACCGAGAATAAAAGCAAAGAGCGAACGGGACGTGGAACAACAATTTAATTGCCGGCAATAAATTGGCTGCGTATTTAAAAATGTAACGCAAGACAGTAAAAACGCAGGAGCGGCAACGGAAAGAAAATAAAAGCCCATAAACAAAAACCAACTCGCAGAGAGAAAACGAAAAAAAAAAGCGAAGAGAAAAATTGTTATTATTCCTCCGCGTCTCTTCATGGACCAGAGCAAAATGGCAGAAGAATTAAATAAAAGAGAGAGAGAGAGCCAATGAAATTTATTTATTTATTAGAGCAATAAATCGCTTTATGGCTTTTATAACGGCGCAACCTCACTTTCGCAACTTCTTTTTTTTTCTGTCAGTTTTTTCCGCATCTTTCCCTGAATTATTGCTGTTCATTATTGAATCAAGAGCCATCGTCCAGCGCCATCAAATAATGGAAAACAAAGACGAATCTCTGCAATTGCAACAATAATAATATCGTTGTTGTTGTTGATGATCAAAATCGGAATAGTAAACTAAACAACTAGCGAATTGCAAGCTCGAAGAAAAAGTTGCACAAACACGTTTAACGAGTGTTTTTTTTGCGCTCGTTTTCGCAATAATAACAATAATAACGAAACCATAAAACCGTCGACAATCGCTTTTATATTGTCATCGCTCGCTTTTTATATCCGCACACTTTATTTCCCTGTTTTCCTCGCAATAATCGTTATCGAGTTGTTAAACAATTAACTCCTTGCAAAATTCGCAATTCTCTTTAAAACAACATATAAAACGCCGAAGAAAAATGCTTGCGAAGGCAAAATCAAACGGCGAAAGAGTTAAAAAGTTTGGTGGATGCGCCGGACTCGACTTAAACTCCCTTAAATTTCTTCGTTCTTCATGTTCAATCAGCGGTAAAAGAAGGAAGAGGAAGAAGTAACGAGCAAAAAGAAAACGAAGAATGTCGCTCCTGATGGCGCTTTATTGATATAATACGACACCGTAATCAATCATTCCTCTAATCAACGCGTTTCTTTTCCATCTTCGCCTTCCAGTAACCTCATTGTTTCTTCCTCTCAGTTCGGTCCATAATTGACACCGCGATGGTGTCGAAAACGAAAAAGGAAATCGAAGAAGCGCGAAAACGAAGAAGAATGACGTGATTAATTACCGTCGCGCCGCCCTTTTTCTTAAAGGGTTTACAAACGTTAAACACCTCGTTCCGACGACGTCCCTTTTTTTTGTTTATTCGATTTTGCATCGGCGAAGGAAAGTGCAAGAAGCGGATGGGAAAGGGAAGCGAAAGAAAGCGAGAGGGGCGATCGGATCGAAACAACAAGAATTACGCCGTTCGGTCGTCTAAGAGCTTAGAGTAACTTTTCCACTCAAGTGTTAAGTAAGAGCGAAGAACAAAAAGAGGAGGTGAAAGAAATAGAGATTGCGCCAGAAGACGATGGTGCAGCAGCAGTAATAAAAGAAGAAATAGAAGAGGATTAATGATTTAATCCCGAAAATTGGCAGACGTTCCCTCACACGATATCCATCCTCGTCTCTCACTCACGTCCGATCTTCTGCACCGACGGACGATTGTATTAAAGTTTTGCGAGACCCCCCGGTTCTTTGCCAAATCGTTTAATCGCAAAATTGGCAAGTTAAAGCGTCGTCTTCGACGGGCGAAAGAAGTCGCCAAGATTGAAATTAATTCACTTCTTCTTCCTCTTCTTCGGTTTAACACTTTCAAGTTCGATTCATTAGGCGAAACAATCGATTGCTTAATTAATTTCGCGCAGTTCCCGTGCGGAGTGGTAAATTTGCAAGTAAAAGAATCGCCCCTTAAATCCGCCGAAGACGCGGCGGAAATTTGAAATTTAAACTTATTTAAATCGAACGAGTGTTAAGGGAAGTGGCAAAAAGAAAGGATTCGCGAGAATGCGCAGTTTTTTTTTGTTGTTGTTGTTGTTGCAAGTCGAGGGGCGGAAGAGGAGGAGGAATTTGCAATAGTTTTCTGGAGCGTTTTACGATCGGGGAGGGTTTGAGTTGCGATTCTTCTTCTCGTTCGCATTCTATTTCCTCAGTCATCACCATCGTCATCGTCGAAATCGCACATGCAAAATATGCAGATTGGCATTCTTCTCGAAGGCGGTGGTAATCCGTATGCACGAGGGTTTTCCGAAGGGATGAAGGATTTTCCTTTCATCTTTAACGTCGTCTCGCCCCCCGTTTCTTCGCGTGGAAGAAGCGGGGAATTGTTAAACATCTGAAGAAATTCCATCTCCTCGTCACCAGAAGTCGGGGGAGGATCGGCGAATTCCATCCAAAGGTGGCACGTTACCTTTGGCGAGTGATGATCGCCCTTAATTAATCCGCAAACATTTTGCTCTCCCGGCGATTCAAACTTTCGCAACTTTTTTGTCTTTGCTGAAAACTTCACTCTTGTTGCAAACATTTGATGGATGTCACTACGAAATACGCGTACTTAACCCAAATCCTAAGACTGTTATAATATACAGAGCGAGCCATAAAAGGAAACTGATCTTATCTTTTTAACAATTTAATTTCTTTTTAACGATGAAGTTTCTATTTAGCAATGAAGTTTCTTTCTAACAATTAAGTTCCTAAACAATTAAGTTTCATTTGACGATGAAGTTTTTATTTAGCAATAAAGTTTCTTTTTAACATTGAAGTTTCTATTTAGCAATGAAGTTTCTTTTAAACAATAAAGTTCCAAAACGATTAAGTTTCATTTGACAATGAAGTTTTTATTTAGCAATAAAGTTTTTTTTTAACATTGAAGTTCCTATTTAGCAATGAAGTTTCCTTCTAACAATTAAGTTCCTAAACGATTAATTTTCATTTGACAATGAAGTTCCTATTTAGTAATGAAGTTTCTTGTTAGCATTGAAGTTTCTATTTACCAACGAAGTTTCCTTGTAACGTTGAAGTTCCTAAACGATTAAGTTTCATTTGACAATGAAGTTTCTATTTAGTAATGAAATTTCTTGTTAGCATTGAAGTTTCTATTTAGCGATGAAGTTTCCTTCTAACAATTAAGTTCCTAAACGATTAATTTTCATTTGACAATGAAGTTCCTATTTAGTAATGAAGTTTCTTGTTAGCATTGAAGTTTCTATTTACCAACGAAGTTTCCTTGTAACGATGAAGTTCCTAAACGATTAAGTTTCATTTGACAATGAAGTTTCTATTTAGTAATGAAGTTTCTTGTTAGCATTGAAGTTTCTATTTAGCGATGAAGTTTCCTTCTAACAATTAAGTTCCTAAACGATTAAGTTTCATTTGACAATGAAGTTTCTATTTAGTAATGAAGTTTCTTGTTAGCATTGAAGTTTCTATTTAGCGATGAAGTTTCCTTCTAACAATGAAGTTCCTAAACGATTAAGTTTCATTTGACAATGAAGTTCCTATTTAGTAATGAAGTTTCTTGTTAGCATTGAAGTTTCTATTTACTAACGAAGTTTCCTTGTAACGATGAAGTTCCTAAACGATTAAGTTTCATTTGACAATGAAGTTTCTATTTAGTAATGAAGTTTCTTTTTAGCAATGAAGTTTCTATTTAGCAATGAAGTTTCTTTTTAACAGTGAAGTTTCTATTTAGCGATGAAGTTTCCTTCTAACAATTAAGTTCCTAAACGATTAATTTTCATTTGACAATGAAGTTCCTATTTAGTAATGAAGTTTCTTGTTAGCATTGAAGTTTCTATTTAGCGATGAAGTTTCCTTCTAACAATGAAGTTCCTAAACGATTAAGTTTTATTTTAACAATTAAGTTTCTATTTACTAATGAAGTTTCTTTTTGGCAATGAAGTTTCTGTTTAATAATGAATTTTCTTTTTAACATTGAAGTTCCTAAACGATTAAGTTTTTATTTAGGAATGAATTTTCTTTTTAACATTGAAGTTCCTATTTAGCAATGAAGTTTCTTTTTAACAGTGAAGTTTCTATTTAGCAATGAAGTTTCTTTTTAACAGTGAAGTTTCTATTTAGCGATGAAGTTTCCTTCTAACAATTAAGTTCCTAAACGATTAATTTTCATTTGACAATGAAGTTCCTATTTAGTAATGAAGTTTCTTGTTAGCATTGAAGTTTCTATTTAGCGATGAAGTTTCCTTCTAACAATGAAGTTCCTAAACGATTAAGTTTTATTTTAACAATTAAGTTTCTATTTACTAATGAAGTTTCTTTTTGGCAATGAAGTTTCTGTTTAATAATGAATTTTCTTTTTAACATTGAAGTTCCTAAACGATTAAGTTTTTATTTAGGAATGAATTTTCTTTTTAACATTGAAGTTCCTAAACGATTAAGTTTTTATTTAGGAATGAATTTTCTTTTTAACATTGAAGTTCCTATTTAGCAATGAAGTTTCTTTTTAACAGTGAAGTTTCTATTTAGCAATGAAGTTTCTTTTTAACAGTGAAGTTTCTATTTAGCAATGAACTTTCTTTCTAACAATGATATTTCTAAACGATAAAGTTTCATTTGACAATGAAGTTTTTATTTAGGAATGAAGTTTCTTTTTAACATTGAAGTTTCTATTTATTGATTAATCCGCAAACATTCAGTTCTCCCTGTGATTCAAACTTTCGCAACTTTTTTCAATCGCTTTCTTCTGGAACAGGAAATTAGACGAAGAACATTCGGAGATTGTTTTAATCGATGATTTTCGGCTTTTGGTGCGACAGCAGCAAATGGATTCGACGACGGAATCATTAATCCTGCAACGATATCAAAAAAGAAACGCAAGAAATGGAAAGGAAGAGGAAGAGCGAATGGATGGATGCACTTTTTATTCGCAAGAACTCCATAAGCGATAAAAGCCGAATGCAGGAAGTGTTAAGGGAAGAAAAAGGGAGGAAGCACAAGAAAAAGAAATGGGACAGAACAAGAAAAGAAAGGAGAGGAAGAAGATTTACATTAAAGGCGAGCTTTCCGAGCTTTCTAAACGGAGGCAGTCGACGATGATGTTAATGATCGTGAGAGGAGGGCTGGTGGCCGAAAAGAGAAACAAAGGCGAACGACCGGAAGTGGAGTGCAGACGCCGGAAACCTACGACTACCACCGCGTTATTTATTGTTATTGCACTCTTTCCCCCATCCCTTTCGATGATCCCCCAATCTTTCGCTTAGCCATTCGGAGCTTTTAATTCCGAACGCTTCTTCCTCCTCCTCCTCCACTTGCAGTAAAATAAAAGATTGCAAATCGTCAAACGAACGCACGAATCGCAACTAATTGTTAACAATCTTCCATTCGATGGGGGGGGGGGGGGGGGGGGATGGGCGCATTTAGATGAAATTAATTCGATAACTAGCGTCGATTCGATGAGGAGGAAGACAATTAGTGGTCGACCGAAGAGCGAAGAATGTTAATTCGCTTGCAATTGTTGTGCGCGATGCACAATTATTTTCGCCTCTTATCGATTATCATCGTTCGATGGTCGGGCCCTATTTTCAATTAAACCGTCTTAAGACATTAAACGATCTTACGAGAGTTGTTAACACCCCTTTTCATCGCTTCGTCTCTTTCATTATTATCGCAAAAAAAAAGACTAATGGCTCTTGCAAAATGAACGACGCGAAAGAATGTCGAATTAAACCGCGCGAGCCGTCGATATCGTAATTCCCCGTCTTGAGGAGGACTTTTAACACAGTCGGCAGAAGAGGAGGAGGAAGGGCGAGTATTGAAAGAGGCCCTTATTAAAAAAAAAACGAGCCCTCATTCATTCGTTTTTTGTCCACTTTTTCCGCTCTCCTTTTCGCCAATTTTTTCGCCATTCTCTTGCCATATTCCTCGTCTCCTTTTTCTCTCGCATTTTAATCTCTCTTTTGCCCTCGTTTTTTTTTGTTTTTTGTTTCGTTCGCTCGCGTATACAAAGAGGTAATAACTTTATAAGCCGCGCGGAATTACACGCATATTGCCACCGCAATTTCGTTTTTTCTTCTCTCGGTTCTTTCATCATCGTCGTCGTCATCATCATCATCAAATGCAAATTTCGTTCGTGTTATTATACGAGCAGACGGATTTAGACGAGATCTTCTTCGTCCTCCCCGTTTTTTTTTTTCGCTCCCTCATACACGGATTTCTGTTGGTTTCCATTCGGCAACAAAAGAATAATCTTCGGCCGCTGGAGGATTTGTTTAATAGATTATCCGGGTTATATTGAAGATTGCGATCCGTGTAATCTTCAGCTAAATCGATGGCTTAATAACTCGCAAGAGATTGATTATCGATTGAGTTGTAAAATTGCAATTTTCCCCAATTCGTGGGGAAACCAATTTCCCGATAATATTTAATTAGGAGGCAAAAAATGTCCCATCGGGAGATGGAGAGCGAGCTCTTCTTCGTCCGACGGTCGGGCGCCACTTTATTATTGTTAATTAAATACGAGACACGACCGAATGAGTAACGTGATGTGTTTACCCAAAAAGAAGAAGAAGATGAAAAAAAAACGGAAAATTAACAGTTTTTATGGGCACTAACAATCGATTGACGATGGTTCTGTGATTCTTCGTCGATGGCACCCATAAACGATGTTAACATTAACGCGAGATGCGATAATAAAACGGAACTTTGTACGACGATAAAGACCGAAAATTCGTTGATTAATTGCGTTTTGTTTTTATTGCCAATTAATTAAATTGATGGCTATCGCGTGTCGCTGAAAGAGTGGATTAAGATATAGTTCGGCAAATTCGTTGGAGGGAAAAATAAAAGAAGAAATCAATAAAACGCGTTTCAAGCGGATGAATGAAAGTCGCTTTCATTCACTTTCGTTTACGGTTAAACAATTGAAAAGCGACAAGAATTTTGTGGAAAAGAGTTGAAAAACGGAGAAAAGTTTGTTCGTTTAGCGGAGAATTGAAAGGAATTGAAGAAAATTCCGAAAAAATAGTTTTCTGTTGTTACAGGGATTTTTTTTTTTGAAAGCCTGCAATTTTTTCGCGTTGTCTTCTTTCAAGGCTATCATCTCCGTTATTATCGACTTTATCGTTACGAATGCACGGACAAAAGTTGTAGATTGCCCAATTTCCGATCGATTGGTGTCATCAAAGTTGCACTTTCGACCGGTGGTCATCGAGAAAAACAGCAGACAATCGTTTGCGACGCCAAACCTTTAATCTCCACGTATCTCCCTTATTTGCAATTTTAGCGCAATTTTCGCCCCTATCGAAAATGTAGACAATCACATTCCCGATCGAAAAGGTCCTTTGACGTTTTCGCGCACGGCGAACGGTTTTCGAGATATTTCGCTTTAATTTAAAAAAAGGCTAAAAACCGTTCTTTCGAAAATCGAAAGAATTCAACAAAATTTAAATCGACTAAAAGACGAATCAAAAACGATTTTTAATGGGAAGCGACCGCAATTTCGTAATTTCCTTATAGACTTAACAAAACAATTCCACTTTTTCTCGTGCTACTTCTTCGTCTTCTCGTGGTGCTGCTGCTTCTTTTTCTTCGGTAACCTCCTGAACAAACCTCCTTCTCTCTCTCTCTCTCTCCATCTCCCTACCTCTGTTGATCGTCATCACCGTCTTCTTCCTCCTTCGGTTCATTGCTTGTCGAGGATAATAAATCATCGGGTTTTGTTTATTATGTCGCAAGTGGAAAGGTATTTTATTATTATTAAATAAACGACGATAATATTTATTACTTTCAATAACAATACATTCTTCATATTGTTATTTATCTTGTTGCTCCTTCGTTTATAAATAATCGTCGTTGTAACCGTTTTCTACCATAAGCGTCGTGCCAAAGAACCTCAACAACAAAGAGGAACCGTTTAATAAGGAAAAAGGAACCAAAAAGAGCGACAAAAAAGAACTGAAAAAGGATTATGGGCGAAGATGAAACGTATTTTCCTTTCGATGGCACTAAGTGCGTGTCTTCTTCGCGCCCTCGTCGAAACACCTGCCGGAATTAGAGATGTGCATCGCATTAATGCATTATGCGAGAGGAGCCCAAACGAAGAGACTCTCACCATTAGATTTATTCACCGTTTACGACCGTTTCAAACACAAAGGAATATATGATAATGACGTTGAGTAAGATTCAACGACGCATTAATATTCTTCGCCATTCGTTCTTCCGCTCGTCGTTCGTCCCTCTTCAAGACGCATTTCGTGTGCCCACCCAGAACATTCCGAACGCGAAGAACTTTTAACGCACTTAAAAGCGGCAGAAATGCATTTATTTGTGAAGACTCCATCGAAAAAGAACAAGCAGTTTGTTATTAACAGTTTCGATTTTCTCCGACTACTTTTCGTCCCGTTTTCGAAAAGAAAAAAAGCACTTTGTTTCCTCGACTTCCTGTCGCGCACCAATTAACCGAGAAGCCATCGCGAGCGATTTAAAAATAAACCCTCGACGAAGAAGGTAATTGGAAAAGGCAGATCTTTCACGAAAATAAATAAACTCTTTAAAAATGTTGAACCTCTTTGAAAAAATATTAATTGCCCGTTGGTAATTAAAAGAGATCGTCCCTCCGGCGTTAGAGTGGCACGAGAGTCGCTCGAGATTAAACGGTAAGTGACTCTTCGCGCGTTTCGTCTCTTGGAAGTTATTGCTGTTTTGTCACGTAGCTCTTCGCTTGGAAGCCGAAAGACTTTAGTCGAAATTGTTTGCGATTCGTTTTGTTTAATTGAAGATTCGTGGCCAAATCGCAAAAGGATTAATCTCGCATGACGGATCGGAATCCTCGCGAGTCACTCTTGCCCATGCCAAACCGCAATAATAAATCGCGATGAATTTTAATTAAATCATCTGCAAGAGCGAATTAAATTAATATAAAAGGACGTGTTTTTTTTGGATGATTATGACGAAGTGGATGGATAATAATGCGAGAATGGAACCGGCAGTAAATGGTGACGGAAATGAAAGAAGTCGAGACCAATAAAACAGAATCTTAAACTGAATACGAAAGTAGGCACACACGTTATTTTCACCAGAGGAAAAAAAAAGGAGAAGAAGCGAGGATAAATTGCGAAATAGTTTGCGGAAGACGTCGAGGATTGTTTATTGCGAATTTGCAAATTGTTTGCAGCTCAAAGGCGAATTTTCATTGAGTAGTTTATTTTTGAGGTTCTAGGGAAAATTTCCTAGAAAACGCGTGAAGGTGTTAAATCTAAGAACTAAAGAATTGTTAGCGATTGTCGCTCATAAATTTCCTTCCTCCTCTTCGCCGCGACGATGATCATCATCATCAATTCCCCGGGAGTAGCAGCAACTGATTTATAATAAGAATAATGGTAATAAATTTGTTAGGAAACCATTCCTCATCCATCCAACGCCACTTTTCTTGCGCCCGGCACCGTTATTAATCATCCCTCTTGTTCTCTTACTCTGGCGCAGCGGTGGTTTGTAAATAACAAAAGAAAATAAGAAAACCGCCGGAGATGATGATGGAAATAAAACGTCGAAACGGGGAAGAAATTGGAAACGTGCGAATTATTATTATTTGCCGCTATTATTACGATTGTCGTCGTTTTATTTGTTTGTTAAATGATAAATGGCGCCACGCGTAAAACAACGGAGGAAAAACAATCGTTCGATTTGCAAAGAGGCGAGTTAAAAAATCGCTTTTTGCTTCGCTTAAGAGGAGTGTTTGTTTAAAGTTTCCCGTCGCACGCTATGATCCTTTAACAGTTTCTGTCGCTCTTTCATCCTTTAAAAGACAAAATGTTCTTTTCGAATTTCTTAATTTAAAAGAGTGCCTCTGTATTTAAACGTTTCTTAAGAACTCTTCGTTTTGCTAAGAATTATTCGTGATCTTAACATTCTTCTTGTTTCTGTTTCTTAAGAATTCCTCGTGCTTTTAACAGTTTTCTTTTTCCTTTCCTAAGAGTTATTCGTCATCTTAACATTCTTCTTGTTTCTTAAGAATTAATCGTGCCTTTAACAATTTTCTTTTTGGTTTCCTAAGAGTTATTCGTGATCTTAAGATTCTTCTTGTTTCTGTTTCTTAAGAATTCCTCGTGCTTTTAACAGTTTTCTTTTTCCTTTCCTAAGAATTATTCGTGATCTTAACATTCTTCTTGTTTCTTATGAATTACTCGTGCCTTTAACAATTTTCTTTTTGGTTTCCTCAGAGTTATTCGTGATCTTAAGATTCCTCTTGTATCTGTTTCTTAAGAATTCCTCGTGCTTTTAACAGTTTTCTTTTTCCTTTCCTAAGAATTATTCGTGATCTTAACATTCTTCTTGTTTCTTATGAATTAATCGTGCCTTTAACAATTTTCTTTTTGGTTTCCTAAGAGTTATTCGTCATCTTAAGATTCTTCTTGTTTCTGTTTCTTAAGAATTACTCGTGATTTTAACAGTTTTCTTTTTCCTTTCCTAAGAATTATTCGTGATCTTAACATTCTTCTTGTTTCTTAAGAATTAATCGTGCCTTTAACAATTTTCTTTTTGGTTTCCTAAGAGTTATTCGTCATCTTAAGATTCTTCTTGTTTCTGTCTCTTAAGAATTCCTCGTGCTTTTAACAGTTTTCTTTTTCCTTTCCTAAGAATTATTCGTGATCTTAACATTCTTCTTGTTTCTTAAGAATTAATCGTGCCTTTAACAATTTTCTTTTTGGTTTCCTAAGAGTTATTCGTCATCTTAAGATTCTTCTTGTTTCTGTTTCTTAAGAATTCCTCGTGCTTTTAACAGTTTTCTTTTTCCTTTCCTAAGAATTATTCGTGATCTTAACATTCTTCTTGTTTCTTATGAATTACTCGTGCCTTTAACAATTTTCTTTTTGGTTTCCTAAGAGTTATTCGTCATCTTAAGATTCTTCTTGTTTCTGTCTCTTAAGAATTCCTCGTGCTTTTAACAGTTTTCTTTTTCCTTTCCTAAGAATTATTCGTGATCTTAACATTCTTCTTGTTTCTTAAGAATTACTCGTGCCTTTAACAATTTTCTTTTTGGTTTCCTAAGAGTTATTCGTGATCTTAAGATTCTTCTTCTTTCTGTTTCTTAAGAATTCCTCGTGATTTTAACAGTTTTCTTTTTCCTTTCCTAAGAATTATTCGTGATCTTAACATTCTTCTTGTTTCTTAAGAATTAATCGTGCCTTTAACAATTTTCTTTTTGGTTTCCTAAGAGTTATTCGTCATCTTAAGATTCTTCTTGTTTCTGTCTCTTAAGAATTACTCGTGCTTTTAACAGTTTTCTTTTTCCTTTCCTAAGAATTATTCGTGATCTTAACATTCTTCTTGTTTCTTAAGAATTAATCGTGCCTTTAACAATTTTCTTTTTGGTTTCCTAAGAGTTATTCGTCATCTTAAGATTCTTCTTGTTTCTGTTTCTTAAGAATTCCTCGTGCTTTTAACAGTTTTCTTTTTCCTTTCCTAAGAATTATTCGTGATCTTAACATTCTTCTTGTTTCTTATGAATTACTCGTGCCTTTAACAATTTTCTTTTTGGTTTCCTAAGAGTTATTCGTCATCTTAAGATTCTTCTTGTTTCTGTCTCTTAAGAATTCCTCGTGCTTTTAACAGTTTTCTTTTTCCTTTCCTAAGAATTATTCGTGATCTTAACATTCTTCTTGTTTCTTATGAATTACTCGTGCCTTTAACAATTTTCTTTTTGGTTTCCTAAGAGTTATTCGTCATCTTAAGATTCTTCTTGTTTCTGTTTCTTAAGAATTCCTCGTGCTTTTAACAGTTTTCTTTTTCCTTTCCTAAGAATTATTCGTGATCTTAACATTCTTCTTGTTTCTTAAGAATTAATCGTGCCTTTAACAATTTTCTTTTTGGTTTCCTAAGAGTTATTCGTCATCTTAAGATTCTTCTTGTTTCTGTCTCTTAAGAATTCCTCGTGCTTTTAACAGTTTTCTTTTTCCTTTCCTAAGAATTATTCGTGATCTTAACATTCTTCTTGTTTCTTAAGAATTACTCGTGCCTTTAACAATTTTCTTTTTGGTTTCCTAAGAGTTATTCGTGATCTTAAGATTCTTCTTCTTTCTGTTTCTTAAGAATTCCTCGTGATTTTAACAGTTTTCTTTTTCCTTTCCTAAGAATTATTCGTGATCTTAACATTCTTCTTGTTTCTTAAGAATTAATCGTGCCTTTAACAATTTTCTTTTTGGTTTCCTAAGAGTTATTCGTCATCTTAAGATTCTTCTTGTTTCTGTCTCTTAAGAATTACTCGTGCTTTTAACAGTTTTCTTTTTCCTTTCCTAAGAATTATTCGTGATCTTAACATTCTTCTTGTTTCTTAAGAATTAATCGTGCCTTTAACAATTTTCTTTTTGGTTTCCTAAGAGTTATTCGTCATCTTAAGATTCTTCTTGTTTCTGTTTCTTAAGAATTCCTCGTGCTTTTAACAGTTTTCTTTTTCCTTTCCTAAGAATTATTCGTGATCTTAACATTCTTCTTGTTTCTTATGAATTACTCGTGCCTTTAACAATTTTCTTTTTGGTTTCCTAAGAGTTATTCGTCATCTTAAGATTCTTCTTGTTTCTGTCTCTTAAGAATTCCTCGTGCTTTTAACAGTTTTCTTTTTCCTTTCCTAAGAATTATTCGTGATCTTAACATTCTTCTTGTTTCTTAAGAATTACTCGTGCCTTTAACAATTTTCTTTTTGGTTTCCTAAGAGTTATTCGTGATCTTAAGATTCTTCTTCTTTCTGTTTCTTAAGAATTCCTCGTGATTTTAACAGTTTTCTTTTTCCTTTCCTAAGAATTATTCGTGATCTTAACATTCTTCTTGTTTCTTAAGAATTACTCGTGCCTTTAACAATTTTCTTTTTGGTTTCCTAAGAGTTATTCGTGATCTTAAGATTCTTCTTGTTTCTGTTTCTTAAGAATTCCTCGTGATTTTAACAGTTTTCTTTTTCCTTTCCTAAGAATTATTCGTGATCTTAACATTCTTCTTGTTTCTTATGAATTACTCGTGCCTTTAACAATTTTCTTTTTGGTTTCCTAAGAGTTATTCGTCATCTTAAGATTCTTCTTGTTTCTGTCTCTTAAGAATTCCTCGTGCTTTTAACAGTTTTCTTTTTCCTTTCCTAAGAATTATTCGTGATCTTAACATTCTTCTTGTTTCTTAAGAATTAATCGTGCCTTTAACAATTTTCTTTTTGGTTTCCTAAGAGTTATTCGTCATCTTAAGATTCTTCTTGTTTCTGTTTCTTAAGAATTACTCGTGATTTTAACAGTTTTCTTTTTCCTTTCCTAAGAATTATTCGTGATCTTAACATTCTTCTTGTTTCTTAAGAATTAATCGTGCCTTTAACAATTTTCTTTTTGGTTTCCTAAGAGTTATTCGTCATCTTAAGATTCTTCTTGTTTCTGTTTCTTAAGAATTACTCGTGATTTTAACAGTTTTCTTTTTCCTTTCCTAAGAATTATTCGTGATCTTAACATTCTTCTTGTTTCTTAAGAATTAATCGTGCCTTTAACAATTTTCTTTTTGGTTTCCTAAGAGTTATTCGTCATCTTAAGATTCTTCTTGTTTCTGTTTCTTAAGAATTCCTCGTGATTTTAACAGTTTTCTTTTTCCTTTCCTAAGAATTATTCGTGATCTTAACATTCTTCTTGTTTCTTAAGAATTAATCGTGCCTTTAACAATTTTCTTTTTGGTTTCCTAAGAGTTATTCGTCATCTTAAGATTCTTCTTGTTTCTGTTTCTTAAGAATTACTCGTGATTTTAACAGTTTTCTTTTTCCTTTCCTAAGAATTATTCGTGATCTTAACATTCTTCTTGTTTCTTATGAATTAATCGTGCCTTTAACAATTTTCTTTTTGGTTTCCTAAGAGTTATTCGTCATCTTAAGATTCTTCTTGTTTCTGTTTCTTAAGAATTACTCGTGATTTTAACAGTTTTCTTTTTCCTTTCCTAAGAATTATTCGTGATCTTAACATTCTTCTTGTTTCTTAAGAATTAATCGTGCCTTTAACAATTTTCTTTTTGGTTTCCTAAGAGTTATTCGTCATCTTAAGATTCTTCTTGTTTCTGTTTCTTAAGAATTCCTCGTGATTTTAACAGTTTTCTTTTTCCTTTCCTAAGAATTATTCGTGATCTTAACATTCTTCTTGTTTCTTAAGAATTAATCGTGCCTTTAACAATTTTCTTTTTGGTTTCCTAAGAGTTATTCGTCATCTTAAGATTCTTCTTGTTTCTGTTTCTTAAGAATTACTCGTGATTTTAACAGTTTTCTTTTTCCTTTCCTAAGAATTATTCGTGATCTTAACATTCTTCTTGTTTCTTATGAATTAATCGTGCCTTTAACAATTTTCTTTTTGGTTTCCTAAGAGTTATTCGTCATCTTAAGATTCTTCTTGTTTCTGTCTCTTAAGAATTCCTCGTGCTTTTAACAGTTTTCTTTTTCCTTTCCTAAGAATTATTCGTGATCTTAACATTCTTCTTGTTTCTTAAGAATTAATCGTGCCTTTAACAATTTTCTTTTTGGTTTCCTAAGAGTTATTCGTCATCTTAAGATTCTTCTTGTTTCTGTTTCTTAAGAATTCCTCGTGCTTTTAACAGTTTTCTTTTTCCTTTCCTAAGAATTATTCGTGATCTTAACATTCTTCTTGTTTCTTATGAATTACTCGTGCCTTTAACAATTTTCTTTTTGGTTTCCTAAGAGTTATTCGTCATCTTAAGATTCTTCTTGTTTCTGTCTCTTAAGAATTCCTCGTGCTTTTAACAGTTTTCTTTTTCCTTTCCTAAGAATTATTCGTGATCTTAACATTCTTCTTGTTTCTTAAGAATTACTCGTGCCTTTAACAATTTTCTTTTTGGTTTCCTAAGAGTTATTCGTGATCTTAAGATTCTTCTTCTTTCTGTTTCTTAAGAATTCCTCGTGATTTTAACAGTTTTCTTTTTCCTTTCCTAAGAATTATTCGTGATCTTAACATTCTTCTTGTTTCTTAAGAATTACTCGTGCCTTTAACAATTTTCTTTTTGGTTTCCTAAGAGTTATTCGTGATCTTAAGATTCTTCTTGTTTCTGTTTCTTAAGAATTCCTCGTGATTTTAACAGTTTTTTTTTTCTTTCCTAAGAATTATTCGTGATCTTAACATTCTTCTTGTTTCTTATGAATTACTCGTGCCTTTAACAATTTTCTTTTTGGTTTCCTAAGAGTTATTCGTCATCTTAAGATTCTTCTTGTTTCTGTTTCTTAAGAATTCCTCGTGCTTTTAACAGTTTTCTTTTTCCTTTCCTAAGAATTATTCGTGATCTTAACATTCTTCTTGTTTCTTAAGAATTAATCGTGCCTTTAACAATTTTCTTTTTGGTTTCCTAAGAGTTATTCGTCATCTTAAGATTCTTCTTGTTTCTGTTTCTTAAGAATTACTCGTGATTTTAACAGTTTTCTTTTTCCTTTCCTAAGAATTATTCGTGATCTTAACATTCTTCTTGTTTCTTAAGAATTAATCGTGCCTTTAACAATTTTCTTTTTGGTTTCCTAAGAGTTATTCGTCATCTTAAGATTCTTCTTGTTTCTGTTTCTTAAGAATTACTCGTGATTTTAACAGTTTTCTTTTTCCTTTCCTAAGAATTATTCGTGATCTTAACATTCTTCTTGTTTCTTAAGAATTAATCGTGCCTTTAACAATTTTCTTTTTGGTTTCCTAAGAGTTATTCGTCATCTTAAGATTCTTCTTGTTTCTGTTTCTTAAGAATTCCTCGTGATTTTAACAGTTTTCTTTTTCCTTTCCTAAGAATTATTCGTGATCTTAACATTCTTCTTGTTTCTTAAGAATTAATCGTGCCTTTAACAATTTTCTTTTTGGTTTCCTAAGAGTTATTCGTCATCTTAAGATTCTTCTTGTTTCTGTTTCTTAAGAATTACTCGTGATTTTAACAGTTTTCTTTTTCCTTTCCTAAGAATTATTCGTGATCTTAACATTCTTCTTGTTTCTTATGAATTAATCGTGCCTTTAACAATTTTCTTTTTGGTTTCCTAAGAGTTATTCGTCATCTTAAGATTCTTCTTGTTTCTGTTTCTTAAGAATTACTCGTGATTTTAACAGTTTTCTTTTTCCTTTCCTAATAATTATTCGTGATCTTAACATTCTTCTTGTTTCTTAAGAATTAATCGTGCCTTTAACAATTTTCTTTTTGGTTTCCTAAGAGTTATTCGTCATCTTAAGATTCTTCTTGTTTCTGTTTCTTAAGAATTCCTCGTGATTTTAACAGTTTTCTTTTTCCTTTCCTAAGAATTATTCGTGATCTTAACATTCTTCTTGTTTCTTAAGAATTAATCGTGCCTTTAACAATTTTCTTTTTGGTTTCCTAAGAGTTATTCGTCATCTTAAGATTCTTCTTGTTTCTGTTTCTTAAGAATTACTCGTGATTTTAACAGTTTTCTTTTTCCTTTCCTAAGAATTATTCGTGATCTTAACATTCTTCTTGTTTCTTATGAATTAATCGTGCCTTTAACAATTTTCTTTTTGGTTTCCTAAGAGTTATTCGTCATCTTAAGATTCTTCTTGTTTCTGTTTCTTAAGAATTACTCGTGATTTTAACAGTTTTCTTTTTCCTTTCCTAAGAATTATTCGTGATCTTAACATTCTTCTTGTTTCTTAAGAATTAATCGTGCCTTTAACAATTTTCTTTTTGGTTTCCTAAGAGTTATTCGTCATCTTAAGATTCTTCTTGTTTCTGTTTCTTAAGAATTCCTCGTGATTTTAACAGTTTTCTTTTTCCTTTCCTAAGAATTATTCGTGATCTTAACATTCTTCTTGTTTCTTAAGAATTAATCGTGCCTTTAACAATTTTCTTTTTGGTTTCCTAAGAGTTATTCGTCATCTTAAGATTCTTCTTGTTTCTGTTTCTTAAGAATTCCTCGTGCTTTTAACAGTTTTCTTTTTCCTTTCCTAAGAATTATTCGTGATCTTAACATTCTTCTTGTTTCTTAAGAATTAATCGTGCCTTTAACAATTTTCTTTTTGGTTTCCTAAGAGTTATTCGTCATCTTAAGATTCTTCTTGTTTCTGTTTCTTAAGAATTACTCGTGATTTTAACAGTTTTCTTTTTCCTTTCCTAAGAATTATTCGTGATCTTAACATTCTTCTTGTTTCTTAAGAATTAATCGTGCCTTTAACAATTTTCTTTTTGGTTTCCTAAGAGTTATTCGTCATCTTAAGATTCTTCTTGTTTCTGTTTCTTAAGAATTACTCGTGATTTTAACAGTTTTCTTTTTCCTTTCCTAAGAATTATTCGTGATCTTAACATTCTTCTTGTTTCTTAAGAATTAATCGTGCCTTTAACAATTTTCTTTTTGGTTTCCTAAGAGTTATTCGTCATCTTAAGATTCTTCTTGTTTCTGTTTCTTAAGAATTCCTCGTGATTTTAACAGTTTTCTTTTTCCTTTCCTAAGAATTATTCGTGATCTTAACATTCTTCTTGTTTCTTAAGAATTAATCGTGCCTTTAACAATTTTCTTTTTGGTTTCCTAAGAGTTATTCGTCATCTTAAGATTCTTCTTGTTTCTGTTTCTTAAGAATTACTCGTGATTTTAACAGTTTTCTTTTTCCTTTCCTAAGAATTATTCGTGATCTTAACATTCTTCTTGTTTCTTATGAATTAATCGTGCCTTTAACAATTTTCTTTTTGGTTTCCTAAGAGTTATTCGTCATCTTAAGATTCTTCTTGTTTCTGTTTCTTAAGAATTACTCGTGATTTTAACAGTTTTCTTTTTCCTTTCCTAAGAATTATTCGTGATCTTAACATTCTTCTTGTTTCTTAAGAATTAATCGTGCCTTTAACAATTTTCTTTTTGGTTTCCTAAGAGTTATTCGTCATCTTAAGATTCTTCTTGTTTCTGTTTCTTAAGAATTCCTCGTGATTTTAACAGTTTTCTTTTTCCTTTCCTAAGAATTATTCGTGATCTTAACATTCTTCTTGTTTCTTAAGAATTAATCGTGCCTTTAACAATTTTCTTTTTGGTTTCCTAAGAGTTATTCGTCATCTTAAGATTCTTCTTGTTTCTATTTCTTAAGAATTACTCGTGATTTTAACAGTTTTCTTTTTCCTTTCCTAAGAATTATTCGTGATCTTAACATTCTTCTTGTTTCTTATGAATTAATCGTGCCTTTAACAATTTTCTTTTTGGTTTCCTAAGAGTTATTCGTCATCTTAAGATTCTTCTTGTTTCTGTTTCTTAAGAATTACTCGTGATTTTAACAGTTTTCTTTTTCCTTTCCTAATAATTATTCGTGATCTTAACATTCTTCTTGTTTCTTAAGAATTAATCGTGCCTTTAACAATTTTCTTTTTGGTTTCCTAAGAGTTATTCGTCATCTTAAGATTCTTCTTGTTTCTGTTTCTTAAGAATTCCTCGTGATTTTAACAGTTTTCTTTTTCCTTTCCTAAGAATTATTCGTGATCTTAACATTCTTCTTGTTTCTTAAGAATTAATCGTGCCTTTAACAATTTTCTTTTTGGTTTCCTAAGAGTTATTCGTCATCTTAAGATTCTTCTTGTTTCTGTTTCTTAAGAATTACTCGTGATTTTAACAGTTTTCTTTTTCCTTTCCTAATAATTATTCGTGATCTTAACATTCTTCTTGTTTCTTATGAATTAATCGTGCCTTTAACAATTTTCTTTTTGGTTTCCTAAGAGTTATTCGTCATCTTAAGATTCTTCTTGTTTCTGTTTCTTAAGAATTCCTCGTGATTTTAACAGTTTTCTTTTTCCTTTCCTAAGAATTATTCGTGATCTTAACATTCTTCTTGTTTCTTAAGAATTAATCGTGCCTTTAACAATTTTCTTTTTGGTTTCCTAAGAGTTATTCGTCATCTTAAGATTCTTCTTGTTTCTGTTTCTTAAGAATTACTCGTGATTTTAACAGTTTTCTTTTTCCTTTCCTAATAATTATTCGTGATCTTAACATTCTTCTTGTTTCTTATGAATTAATCGTGCCTTTAACAATTTTCTTTTTGGTTTCCTAAGAGTTATTCGTCATCTTAAGATTCTTCTTGTTTCTGTTTCTTAAGAATTACTCGTGATTTTAACAGTTTTCTTTTTCCTTTCCTAATAATTATTCGTGATCTTAACATTCTTCTTGTTTCTTAAGAATTAATCGTGCCTTTAACAATTTTCTTTTTGGTTTCCTAAGAGTTATTCGTCATCTTAAGATTCTTCTTGTTTCTGTTTCTTAAGAATTACTCGTGATTTTAACAGTTTTCTTTTTCCTTTCCTAAGAATTATTCGTGATCTTAACATTCTTCTTGTTTCTTATGAATTAATCGTGCCTTTAACAATTTTCTTTTTGGTTTCCTAAGAGTTATTCGTCATCTTAAGATTCTTCTTGTTTCTGTTTCTTAAGAATTACTCGTGATTTTAACAGTTTTCTTTTTCCTTTCCTAATAATTATTCGTGATCTTAACATTCTTCTTGTTTCTTAAGAATTAATCGTGCCTTTAACAATTTTCTTTTTGGTTTCCTAAGAGTTATTCGTCATCTTAAGATTCTTCTTGTTTCTATTTCTTAAGAATTACTCGTGATTTTAACAGTTTTCTTTTTCCTTTCCTAAGAATTATTCGTGATCTTAACATTCTTCTTGTTTCTTATGAATTAATCGTGCCTTTAACAATTTTCTTTTTGGTTTCCTAAGAGTTATTCGTCATCTTAAGATTCTTCTTGTTTCTGTTTCTTAAGAATTACTCGTGATTTTAACAGTTTTCTTTTTCCTTTCCTAATAATTATTCGTGATCTTAACATTCTTCTTGTTTCTTAAGAATTAATCGTGCCTTTAACAATTTTCTTTTTGGTTTCCTAAGAGTTATTCGTCATCTTAAGATTCTTCTTGTTTCTGTTTCTTAAGAATTCCTCGTGATTTTAACAGTTTTCTTTTTCCTTTCCTAAGAATTATTCGTGATCTTAACATTCTTCTTGTTTCTTAAGAATTAATCGTGCCTTTAACAATTTTCTTTTTGGTTTCCTAAGAGTTATTCGTCATCTTAAGATTCTTCTTGTTTCTGTTTCTTAAGAATTACTCGTGCTTTTAACAATTTTATTTTTGTTTTCCTAAGAATCATTCGTGATCTTAAAATTCTTCTTGTTTCTTAAGAATTCTTCGAGTTCCTAAAAATTCTTCGTGTTCCTAAGAATTATTCGTGGTCTTCACATTCTTCTTGTTTGTTTTCCCTCGCTTAAGAGCACTTTTTGTTTAAAGTTTCCCGTCGACGATGCACGCTATGATCCGGAGTATCTCTTAACAGTTTTTACCACTCTTTCATCATTCGAAAGACAAAATGTTCTTTTCGAATTTCTTAATTTAAAAGAGTGCCTCTATATTTAAACGCGCCCCCTCGCTTCAGTTAGTTCCTCGTTTGTTTTTTTTCTTCGGGGAATACACAACTAATAGTAAAAGAATGGTATTTATTCTTCTTCCTCTTCTTCTTGCTATTATTGTTTGGAACAACTGTTAAAACGAAAACAAACGGTCGGCGATTCCTCCTTCGCTTTTAAACAAGGTGTTGTATATATACACGTATCGGCGACAAATCCTTAAGATAGAAGAGGGAGGAAGGGTGTTAAAAGGTAATTTCGAACGTCGGCTGCCGGTGGTAACAAAACCCGTCGTTTATCATTGCGTCTTCGTCCCCGATTACATTCTTATTTCGTGCTCTTCATTTCCGTCATCCGTCGACGTTTTTTCTTGCTGAAAACGCTTTTGTCGCTTCGGAATTTTGCATTTTTGCTGCCAAACTAACGAATCGATTCGATGAGGGAACCACTTTTCATTTTAATTAATTTCGCTGCCGTTTCTGCAGGCGAAATAAATAAAAATAAAAAATATTTATTGCCGTTTCGTGGGCAATTAATTTCGTGTTACTTTACCAGCGAGAGGAGGACTTTCTCCTCCACCTCTTCGTCCTAATGGAGCCAGCAGCACGTGCAGCAGCAGCAGCAGCGTCCATCTGAAACTCTTCCTCTTTTGCTCGTCTGCCTGTGGGAGAAAAGGGATTTTTTTAACCATTTAATTTATTTCCATTTTCCTTCTGGTTCTAATGAATTAATCGACATTAAACCCGCGCAAAAACGCAAACGTCACGTCACGTAGAAACCATTTTCCGTGCAGATGGCACCCAAAAAAAACAAAACAACGAAACGGTTTCGCAAGTAATTCTTTTCTGATGGAGTTATTCTTTGCGAAAAAAATTAAAAGAATCTGAAGGTTCTCGTTTAAATTGGAGGAACATTGTGGAAAAAAAACGAACAGGATTTAAAGCAGGTCCATTTAATCCCCGCAGAATCCGTTTGCGCCCTTCTGTGAAACCCTTTTTGTTCGTCCTCGTCCCTCGCACAAAAGAGGACATCTCACTCGATTAAAACCATTCGAATCCATTCGTTTCTCGAAGAGTGTGAAGTGCGGGAGAGAGAGAGTTTGCAATTTATTATTTGCACGTCCGCAGTCGGAGGAGGAATTTGCATTAATTCGCGATCGTAATATAATCCGCCAGGTAAAACAACCAACGATCGTGACGATATTTAAAACGGGAATTAAATCGGAAGGGCGCAAAGGTTTAGGGGATGTGATTTAATTTCCCGAAACCGTTGCCGCGGAATCACCGGCAGCGCAACAAACAGCGGCGAAGAAGAAGAGAAAAGAACGAAAGGTCGGCGGTCGTCCGAAAAACCGGAAACGTACCCGCGTTTGTTTCCGGTTTCCCGTCGCCCGAAATGAATCCCATTTCGCAGCTCCAGTTTCGGTTCCATTGATTTCGCCGCGGATTCTTCAATTTGCAAAAAGTTTTTGCGTTGTTGCAATTTACAAAAAAAAAGGAGGGAATAAAATGGGGGGAAAGTGAGCGACGTTTAGTGGACGTTTGATTGGCAGCACTGCATCATTATCATCCCTTTAAATTCGCACCCTTTGCCATTATTCATCTTGTTCATCGTCTTCTTCTTCTTCTTGCTGTTGTTGTTGTTATTAACATTTTAATACGACAGCGGAAGTTGATGGATCCCGTGAGGGAGGATTTATGACAGTTTTTTGGCGAAACTTTCTTTTGCGAATTTTTTTTTTTTCGTGATCTTAACATTCTTCTTGTTTCCTAAGAATTATTCGTGATATTTTCTTGTTTCCTAAAAATTCTTCTTGGTTTCCTAAGATTTATTCTTAGTCTTAACATTCTTCTTGTTTCCTAAGATTTATTCTTGATCTTAACATTCTTCTTGTTTCCTAAAAATTTTTCTTGGTTTCCTAACATTTATTCTTAGTCTTAACATTCTTCTTGTTTCCTAAGATTTATTCTTGATCTTAACATTCTTCTTGTTTTCTAAGAATTATTCGCGTTCTTAAAGTTTTTCTTGTTTCCTAAAAATTCTTATTGGTTTCCTAACATTTATTCTTAGTCTTAACATTCTTCTTGTTTCCTAAGATTTATTCTTGATCATAACATTCTTCTTGTATCCTAAGAATTATTCGTGATATTAACATTCTTCTTGTTTCCTAAAAATTCTTCTTGGTTTCCTAACATTTATTCTTAGTCTTAACATTCTTCTTGTTTCCTAAGATTTATTCTTGATCTTAACATTCTTCTTGTTTTCTAAGAATTATTCGCGTTCTTAAAATTTTTCTTGTTTCCTAAAAATTTTTCTTGGTTTCCTAACATTTATTCTTAGTCTTAACATTCTTCTTGTTTCCTAAGATTTATTCTTGATCTTAACATTCTTCTTGTTTTCTAAGAATTATTCGCGTTCTTAAAATTTTTCTTGTTTCCTAAAAATTTTTCTTGGTTTCCTAACATTTATTCTTAGTCTTAACATTCTTCTTTTTTTCCTAAGATTTATTCTTGATCATAACATTCTTCTTGTATCCTAAGAATTATTCGTGATATTAACATTCTTCTTGTTTCCTAAAAATTCTTCTTGGTTTCCTAACATTTATTCTTAGTCTTAACATTCTTCTTGTTTCCTAAGATTTATTCTTGATCTTAACATTCTTCTTGTTTTCTAAGAATTATTCGCGTTCTTAAATTTTTCTTGTTTCCTAAAAATTCTTCTTGGTTTCCTAACATTTATTCTTAGTCTTAACATTCTTCTTGTTTCCTAAGATTTATTCTTGATCTTAACATTCTTCTTGTTTTCTAAGAATTATTCGCGTTCTTAAAATTTTTCTTGTTTCCTAAAAATTTTTCTTGGTTTCCTAACATTTATTCTTAGTCTTAACATTCTTCTTGTTTCCTAAGATTTATTCTTGATCTTAACATTCTTCTTGTTTTCTAAGAATTATTCGCGTTCTTAAAATTTTTCTTGTTTCCTAAAAATTTTTCTTGGTTTCCTAACATTTATTCTTAGTCTTAACATTCTTCTTGTTTCCTAAGATTTATTCTTGATCTTAACATTCTTCTTGTTTTCTAAGAATTATTCGCGTTCTTAAAATTTTTCTTGTTTCCTAAAAATTTTTCTTGGTTTCCTAACATTTATTCTTAGTCTTAACATTCTTCTTTTTTTCCTAAGATTTATTCTTGATCATAACATTCTTCTTGTTTTCTAAGAATTATTCGCGTTCTTAAAATTTTTCTTGTTTCCTAAAAATTTTTCTTGGTTTCCTAACATTTATTCTTAGTCTTAACATTCTTCTTGTTTCCTAAGATTTATTCTTGATCTTAACATTCTTCTTGTTTTCTAAGAATTATTCGCGTTCTTAAAATTTTTCTTGTTTCCTAAAAATTTTTCTTGGTTTCCTAACATTTATTCTTAGTCTTAACATTCTTCTTTTTTTCCTAAGATTTATTCTTGATCATAACATTCTTCTTGTATCCTAAGAATTATTCGTGATATTAACATTCTTCTTGTTTCCTAAAAATTCTTCTTGGTTTCCTAACATTTATTCTTAGTCTTAACATTCTTCTTGTTTCCTAAGATTTATTCTTGATCTTAACATTCTTCTTGTTTTCTAAGAATTATTCGCGTTCTTAAATTTTTCTTGTTTCCTAAAAATTCTTCTTGGTTTCCTAACATTTATTCTTAGTCTTAACATTCTTCTTGTTTCCTAAGATTTATTCTTGATCTTAACATTCTTCTTGTTTTCTAAGAATTATTCGCGTTCTTAAAATTTTTCTTGTTTCCTAAAAATTCTTCTTGGTTTCCTAACATTTATTCTTAGTCTTAAAATTCTTCTTGTTTCCTAAGATTTATTCTTGATCTTAACATTCTTCTTGTATCCTAAGAATTATTCGTGATATTAACATTCTTCTTGTTTCCTAAAAATTCTTCTTGGTTTCCTAACATTTATTCTTAGTCTTAACATTCTTCTTGTTTCTTAAGAATTCTTCTTCGTTTTCTAAGATTTATTCTTAGTCTTAACATTCTTCCTGTATCCTAAGAATTATTCGCATTCTTAAAATTCTTCTTGTTTCCTAAGAATTCTTGGTGGTTTCCTAAGATTGATTCTTGATCTTAACATTCTTCTTGTTTCCTAAGAATTATTTGTTATCTTCACATTCTTCTTGTTTCCTAAGAATTCTTCTTGTTTTCTAACAATTATTCGTGATCTTAACATTCTTCTTGTTTGTTTTCCCTCGTTGATTAGCAGCTTTTGTTTAAAGTTTCCCATCGATGATGCACGTTATAAGTATCATTTCGTTTCTACCGCTCGTTCATCGTTTCAAAGACAAAATGTTCTATTCGATTTTCTCAATTTAATGTAGTTTATTTCTTTGCAGCTAATTTGGCGAACACGCAATCGGACGTGGCCCTCTACATCGGCCTCACGGTGGCCGTCTTCCTCGTGACGCTCCTGTCGTTCTTCCTGGTCCGAATGTACCGGAAAAAGGGTCAACATCAATCGCTCTACAGCATGACCACTAACGGTGAGTAAGACGAGAACTTTTTAACCTTTCTTTTACGCGCCTCGACTTCGCGGCGGTTAACGTCTTAATTAATGAGAACAAAAGCCGGGGAATTTCAACAGTATTAACTCTGCGCGAAGACGATAAAACGGGACGGACTCGCAAACAAAAAGGATGCGAATTATCTGCTCTTTAAGGACGCGGCGCAAAATTTAATTAAAACTTTTTTAATTAAAAATTATATTCGCGATAACTTTAAACGGGCGAAATATGCGAAAAGATATCGAGGATTCTTTTTCTGTTGGTGTGCGCGAATTAAGTTATTATCGCTTGCGAGGCCACTTTGCGGTGACTTTATATTTTCTCTTGTGTGTGTCGCAGACTCTCGGAGACACTTGCGAAATAATTTATGCTAATATTGCGAAGATTGCCGCTAAAATGGCCGAATTAATTTCGAACTTTATTATTAATCCACTTTAGCGAGGAAGTTTCCCGTCGAGCAAATAGTTTTCCTTCGATTTCTTCGTCGATCAATTCGTAGTTATCGGCCATTTGATCGGCCTTTTTGTAACACAAATCCAAACGCGATTCTCCAACGGATTAACTTGCTGTCGAGATCGCATTTAAATAGTTACATTGCGAAGTAAATGTAACGTGTTATTTAAAGAATGAAAATAATATTAGCGCGTTGCTTATGCGAAGAACAAATAAGAATGAGTGTGATGATGATGAAAAACAGGAGGCGAAGAGGCGATTAAAATAGATCGAATTTTATTTAATTGTGTCGGTTAGTGAACGCGCCGAAATTTATTTTATTGGCACCGGCGATTTCCGCATGTTTCTGCGCCGCGGAAGAGCACACGAAGCGTCCGGTTAATTGGAATTCGATGAATTTAAACGGAAGACAAAGAGGATTCTCGAGTACATTCCACCAGAAAATCGTGTTTTTCTTGTCGTTCCTCGCTCATATTTAACTTTATTCTGAGTTCTTAAGAATTCTTCGTCTTTTTAACAGTTTTTTGTTTGTTTCCTAAGAATTATTCGTGATCTTAACATTTCGCTTATTATTCGTGATATTAACATTTCGCTTTTTTCTTAAGATTTCTTCGTGGTTTTAGCAGATTTCTTTTCGGTTTCCTAAAACTATTCCTGATCTTAACGTTCTTCTTGTTTCTTAAGAATTATTCGTGCTTTTAGCAGATATCTTTTCAGTTTCCTAAGAGTTATTCGCGATCTTAACATTTTGCTTTTTTCTTAAGAATTCTTCGTGGTTTTAGCAGATTTCTTTTCGGTTTCCTAAAACTATTCCTGATCTTAACGTTCTTCTTGTTTCTTAAGAATTATTCTTGCTTTTAGCAGATATCTTTTCAGTTTCCTAAGAGTTTTTCGTGATCTTAACATTTTGCTTTTTTCTTAAGATTTCTTCGTGGTTTTAGCAGATTTCTTTTCGGTTTCCTAAAACTATTCCTGATCTTAACGTTCTTCTTGTTTCTTAAGAATTATTCGTGCTTTTAGCAGATATCTTTTCAGTTTCCTAAGAGTTACTCGTGATCTTAACATTTTGCTTTTTTCTTAAGATTTCTTCGTGGTTTTAGCAGATTTCTTTTCGGTTTCCTAAAACTATTCCTGATCTTAACGTTCTTCTTGTTTCTTAAGAATTATTCGTGCTTTTAGCAGATATCTTTTCAGTTTCCTAAGAGTTACTCGTGATCTTAACATTTTGCTTTTTTCTTAAGAATTCTTCGTGGTTCCTAAAACTATTCCTGATCTTAACGTTCTTCTTGTTTCTTAAGAATTATTCGTGCTTTTAGCAGATATCTTTTCAGTTTCCTAAGAGTTATTCGCGATCTTAACATTTTGCTTTTTTCTTAAGAATTCTTCGTGGTTTTAGCAGATTTCTTTTCGGTTTCCTAAAACTATTCCTGATCTTAACGTTCTTCTTGTTTCTTAAGAATTATTCTTGCTTTTAGCAGATATCGTTTCAGTTTCCTAAGAGTTTTTCGTGATCTTAACATTTTGCTTTTTTCTTAAGATTTCTTCGTGGTTTTAGCAGATTTCTTTTCGGTTTCCTAAAACTATTCCTGATCTTAACGTTCTTCTTGTTTCTTAAGAATTATTCGTGCTTTTAGCAGATATCTTTTCAGTTTCCTAAGAGTTACTCGTGATCTTAACATTTTGCTTTTTTCTTAAGAATTCTTCGTGGTTCCTAAAACTATTCCTGATCTTAACGTTCTTCTTGTTTCTTAAGAATTCCTCGTCCTTTTGGCAGTTTCCTTCTCGATGTTTTAACAACTCTTTGCCTTTCTAACGATTCTTCTCTTCCGCCAGAATACCATCCGGAATTCTATCCGGACCACGACAAGAAGTCGTTGTCGCTGCAACCGGACCTCACGCAAACGGTGCCGCCGTGCTACGAATACCCAACGTACACGACGCCGCCGCCACTGACGGCAGCAACGGCCCAAGGAGGAGGCGCCGCGCCATCTTCCTCGTCGTCCGTCGTCACGCGATCCATTTCCGAGCACCATCACTACGACGTGCCGCATTTGGCGAGCGACCACCAGATGTCGCCGACGACCAGCTCCACTTTGGAGTCATCAACCGGGAACCGCAGTCAAATGAGCGGCTTCACCAATAACTGTGAGTGAAAGAAGCTTTTTCCTTGTTTGTGGTGTATGCGATGCTTATTTTCTTCGATTTTCTTCTGTTCGCAGCCGATTCTACGTACGAGGTCGCGACGGAATCTGTAACGCTGCCGCTACCGGCGGCGTACGCGATAACGCTCACAGGTGCCGCCACCGCCGCTTCGTCGTCTTCCTTGGCGGCGGCGGCGGCGACGACGACGATGTCGAGTTTGAATTACACGAGCGCGACGGTCACGCAATCGGGCGCGTACTTGAACTTGGCCGGAAGCGGCGTCGCCCTGATGGTGCCGGAAGCGGCGATCGTCGGCCGCGGCCGGAAGCACGACGTCTTCCTCTCGATCCTCAACGAGGACCGATTCCGGCCGAAGTTGAGCGAACGCTTCACGCAACTCAGTCCCGTCGTCTCGTGCGGACCGAACGTGACGCTCAACAAGCCGGTCGTGTTGCGGTTACCGCATTGCGCCGACGTGAGCGATACGATTACCAATATCGCTTCTTCCTCCGGCGGCGGCGGTCGTATCGCGTCGAACGGCGGCGGCGTGAACAATTGGACGATCGCCGTGCTGCAGCAGACGTCGAGCGACACCCAGTGGACGACGGCGGCGACACTGGGCGAGGAGACGATCAACACGAACGTCTTCTGCCAGTTCGACGGCGACGTCGCCTACCTGATAACGGACGCGTTGGCCCGTTACGTGGTCGTCGGACGCGCGAACAGTGCGGCGGCCGTGAAACGTTTGAAACTGGCCGTGTTCGCGCCGCGACCGTGCTACCTGCGCACGTCGTTCGACTTTACCGTGCGCGTCTACGTGCTCGAGGACACGGACAGCTCGATGGAGACGGTTTACGGACAGGAGAAACGCTTGGGCGGGCAACTGATGATGGACGCGCCGCGCACTCTGCGCTTCTTCGACGAAACCGGCGGCGGCGGCGGCGAAAGCGCCGGCGACTTGTGTTTAACGTTGGAGGCGATAGATGGCGATGGCGACTGTGGCGGCGACGGTGGTGGCGCCGGTCGGCGGTGGACGACGAAACCGGGCGCCGACTATCAGGAGATACCGTTCCGCCATCTCTGGCAGTCGACGAGCAACACGTTGCATTGCGCGTTCGCCTTGGAATCGTGCGACGACGATCGTCGGCCGCGGCAGCGCTGCGAGCGCGACGCTCTCTGTTTCACCATCGGCGTCTATCAGAAGGGCGCCGACAATTATCAACGCTTCACCGTCAATTGCCGCGACGACGACGACGACGACGGCGACGACGAGGGCTGCGACTCGAGCCTTGTATCGTCGGCGATGGTGGCGGCATCTGTTGGAGGTCAGATTGGACAGTTGGCGCGCCCTCAAGCGGCGACCAGCCGCCCCAATCACCATCTCCATCATCACCACGCGCATCCGCGCGGATTGTACGTTCGTTTGAATCGCATGCTTCCGCATCGCACTTGACAACTCGTTGAATCTGTTTTTAGATTGCAAGATGCGGAGGTGAGGAAACCGTTCAAATCGGCCGCGCCCGATGACGCTCGCCATCATCATCATCCGCATCACGCGGTGAAATTGGCGAAGAACCTCATTCTGACGGATCGCGGCGTGTCGACGTGCGACGATTTCACGTTCCGTTTGAATCGCGCGGTCCGCAAGCAATTGTGTCAAGCGCTCGATCCGCCGACGGCGCGCGGCAACGACTGGCGCATGCTCGCGCACGCGCTCTCCGTGAACCGGTACATCAACTATTTCGCGACGAAGCCGTCGCCGACGGACGCCATCTTGGACCTGTGGGAGGCGCGCGACCGCCAGTCGAACGCGCTCACCGAACTGATGCGCATCTTCCGCGAGATGGAGCGCGCCGACGCGGCGGAAATTGTCGACAAGAGTTTGGGGCCGAATTGGCTTTAAAATTCTCCCGATCCGGTCGAAAAACCGATGGAATCGTTCGTTGAGTTCAACTTTGCAACGTTTAATTGATTATTAATTACGGTTCAATTGATGATCATTCTCGTTAAGTGGTGTTAATTGATTAATGAGACGTTCTGCTAATTATTAATCCTTCGGTTAGAACGTTTAAATTGATTAACGCGTTCGTATAATTTCTAACGATTGTTAACGAATTAATTGAATTAACTGCCAGTCATTTATATTTATATACAAGAAGAGGAACTTTCTTCGTTTAATTGTGCAATTCGATTGAAAGCGATTTTTCAATTATAATCGACCTAACGAAGGCGTTTCTTAACGTGAAAGAATCGAATCACTTGTTAAATACATAAAAGGCACTCGATAATGTTAATCTCGAGGGATTAATATTGCGATTTATTTGCGTTTTGTTGTTGTGGCACATCGATGGAGAATTTAAAATTGAGATTTTTCAGTTTTCGGGGGCCAAATTCGATGGATTTGAATTACGTTTCAGTTAAGACTTTTTGCTGTAGAATTGCGCGTTATTTTTTTTTTGCAATTGAGGAATCGATTTTATTTCGCTCTCCATCGCTGTGTTTGCGAAATAATGTGGCGCGAGTTAAACGATATTTAAAGGCTTAATTAAGTTATTAATTTGATAAGTTTATGATGAACAAAGAGGAAAGTTGAGTTGATTTAAGAGATACGTAACGAAGTTTGGTATCGAAGATTTTTGACGAAAAAGAAGCAACTAGAAGCGACCTATTTAATATTATTAATTGATTATTATATTGTATTGTAGAGTTTTTTATACTTACGGAACTGACAAGAAAAAAGTGTATTTCTAGCGCATTCTTGCGAATATTTCTGTTCGTTTTTTTGTTTGTACAAAGGCACTTATTTTGTGGACTACGAAAGGAATGAAGGACCCCATAAGAAACGAAATTTGCTGTTGTGTAAATTAGTATTTAAATGTTAAAAGAAAGAGAGAAAATGCTTAACATTATTATAAATAATTGATTAATTTAGAGGAGGACGAACGATATATGATGGACTATTTACAATTTGTATATATTAGATATGCAAAAAAAACTATATTATTATTATTATGCAAACGTATAATGATTCTTTTTCATAAAAAAAAACAACAAATCGCATTTTCTTTTCAATGCCCCCGCGCCAAGTAAGCGCATCCTTTTATTCATATAAATATTAATTGTTGAGTTTAATGAGTTTTTTATCTCTATTTTATGAAGGGAACTGCTTAGAAGAGTTAAAGAGCAACCGGGGAGGATTTGAAGAACAACCGGAAGAGTTGATGAACAATTAAATTGTTGCGGCTTCGAGTACGGTTCTGCCACCTATTAGCGAACGTCCACACTTCTGCGTCTACTCAATTGTAGCAACCTATACGGTGTCGGTAATTACGCAATCTACCCGACCCGCTAATGTCGCCATCGTCAACGTTATCATTCAATCTTCTTTTAATAGCACTTTTTTTTTTTGAAAGGACTCCAAAAATAGCGAAACAAAAAGCAAGCGTGTTGTTATTTTTAAAAAGATGCTTCAATCGGTTTTGCATTTATTTATAAGTCACAACAGTCAGTCGAGAGTGAGAGTGCGAAGGCGAAAGAAGAAAATAATTTAGCACGAATTGGCGTGAAAGCAGTGGGATGAAAGGTAATATACTCGACGCAAAGAACGCGTAACAAACTGATAAGAATTGATATTACGATGCAAAAAAAAACCACGTGCACTTGTCATTCTACAAGTTCGCGTTATCAATTTTGAAATTGGAAACGATCCAACGTGAAATTAATCACGAGCCGCAATTACAAACGACGATTCAATCTCGCAATTATATAAGACGGCCTTTTTCGCTTTTCGACTTCGTTCATTCTTTCGCAGATAGTTTCGTTGCGCTGCGATGAATCGCCTCTCGAACGACAAAGCGTCGGAGGAATCGCTCGACGCCGCGAATCGCCCGGCGGCGGAGAGCGATTTGCACATTGGCACATTGTGGGGCATCCACGATACCATCGACAAACTACGAGGTAAAGCGAAAAGAAAAAGCAAAAACAAAAAAAAAACGAAATTAATTGCGCTGCATTCGGCGCCCGTTTTTAATCGAGGTTAACGAAGGTTTATTAACCAAATTAATCGTAACGTGATGTTCGATCGTTTAAAGCGTGTTAATCGAAATGTTAAAGGTAACATGTCGAAGCAGAGTCTGGCCGTCGACGAAGACCTCTCGGACGAAGACGCGCGATCGTTCGCCATCCCGCCGGCGATACCCGAAACGTACATCGTGCTCCGCCTGAGCCCGGACATCAACGGCACCGCCCTCAAGTGGCTGGTGGAGAAGATACGCGGGAAGCGACGCGACGGCGGCGCCGAATTGGTCCTCTTCAAGCAGCCGTACGACGAGGAAAACGTCGAATATCGTAACTAATAGCGAGAGGATCGTTTCACGAATCGTTCCCCTCGCAGGGTTTGGTCTTGCACGTGACGGCGACGAACATCAAGTTCCTCGAGACGGCCGAGGAGATGGAGATCGTGAAGCGCGACCGTAGCGGGCAATCGCGCGAGTTCGGCGTCGATCAGCTGGAGGAGTTCCTGGCGGACGGGGCGCACGTCGACGACCTGTTCACGGCGTACGAGAAACAGTCGATGGTGCGCCACGAGTTGGACAACATCCGCGCGCTGCCGGAGGACGAGCACGTGCCCGGCTACCCGGAGCATCGACTCTACGAGGGCCAGAGCGTCGTGCAGGCGTGCATCCGCGCCGAACTCGTCGCGCAAATGTTTCCGCTGCACGAGCCGGAAACGCTGAAGAAGTTGGGCCGGAAGTGGTACATGTCGCTGCTGAAGAAGCAGCCGTTCGGTAATCGACGACCGAAGACGGCTGCGCTCGTGTTAATTGCGTTTGGTTCTTTGTCGTAGAGGAGATACGGTTGTACTTTGGCGACGCGATCGCCCTCTACTTCGTCTTCTTGGGCTTCTACAGCACCGCGCTCCTCGTGCCGGTGTTCCTCGGCTTCTTGCAATTGATGCTCTCCACCACGGAGACGGTGCCGTTCTTTTGCGTATTCAACGTCGTGTGGGTGACCGTTTTCCTCGAGGTAAATCGTCCGGACAGAATTTGCGACGATCGAGTCAATATCCGGCCGGGAATTTCGATCGGCATCCCGCCGACGCCGGAAACGAGCCTCTCGCAAATCAGTTTAACCGCAATAATTTCGTTATCGACGATTCGCGAACATGCGGAGACCATTTTGAATTAATTGATGGCCCTGTTGTAGGCGTGGAAGCGCCGTTGCAACGAGTTGGCCTTCAAATGGGGCACGATCGGCATGACGAGTTTGGACGAGCCGCGCGGCAACTATCGCGGTCACATGGGCGTCGACGCCGTCACCGGCCGCTTGCAGCCGCAATATCCGCGATGGAAGACGAACGCGAAGGTGCGTTCAATCTAAAAAGCGAAGACGAAACTTCTCTAACGATCGCCGCCTCGCAGATGTACTGCGTCTCGATCCCGATCGTCTTCGCGTGCATGTCGATCGCGTTCTACGTGATGCTCGTCTCCTTCTGGCTGGAGGACTACGCGAAGGCCGTCGTCGGCACCGGCTGGCTGCTGAACGTGCCGAGCATCGTCTACACGGCGCTGGTTTACGCGATGAACGTCTACTATCGCAAGCTCGCGAATTGTCTCACCGAATGGGGTTAGAAACGATCGGTTTTTTGCTTCGCCGAATCCGCTAATCTCTCTCACCGCGCAGAAAACCATCGCACCCAATCGCAATTCGATCGGCACATGGTCACGAAGCTCGTCCTCTTCGAGTTCGTCAACAACTTCATGTCGCTCTTCTACATCGCCTTCGTCGTCCAGGACATGGACATGCTGCGCAACCAGCTGGCGACGATGCTCATCATCTTGCAGGCCATCGACAATCTGCAGGAGACCGTCGTGCCGTTCGTCACCAGGGTCTATTTGAACAAGGTCGCCGTCGTCACCTCGTCGCCCTTCGCCACTCATTCGAATGATCTTCTTGTAGATTCAACAGTTGAAGGAGTTGGTCTGCGGCGCAAAAGGCAAACGCGCGGAAACGAACCGGAAGAACACGGGCAGCAAGTACTGTTACACGCCGACGGGCATGTACAAGGACGAGCCGTTCCCGTTCCTGCAGGCGATTCCGCCGCACGACGTGCGCATCGCGGCGGCCGACCGGGAGTCGGCGATGGAGTCGTACGAGGGCACGTTCGACGACTACCTCGAGATGTTCGTGCAATTCGGCTACGTCGTCCTCTTCTCCTCCGTCTACCCGATGGCCGCCTTCTGGGCCGTCTTCAACAACGTGCTCGAGATCCGCGCGGACGCCTTCAAACTGTGTCTCGTCTATCAGCGGCCGATGGGCAAGAAGGTGAAGGACATCGGCGCGTGGCAGGTGACGACGAACTTTCTTCCTCGTCGTTGTCGCTGTCGATCACTTGGTTTCGTTGTAGAAAGCGTTCGAAATCTTGGGCGCCCTCTCGATAATGACCAACTGCGGCCTCCTGTGCCTGAGTCCGCAGATGAAACGCGCCGCGCCGGACATGAAGGCGACCGAATGGATCCTGCTGTTCGTCCTCTTGGAGCACTTCCTCTTGGGTCTGCGCTACCTCTTGCACATCGCCATCGCCGACAAGCCGGAGTGGGTGCGCGTCGCGCTGGCGAAGAGGAACCACGAGTCGAAGCAGGCGTTGAAGCACGAGGTGATAATTCATCTTGTCTTGTCCGTCAAGAGGCGTTAAATGCTTTGTTCGATTAGCGGACGTCGAAGAACCGGAAGATCCTCACGCGACGGTTCAAGACGGTCCACGGGCCGCACAAGCATCAGCGATAACGTGGCGGAGGAAGGGTCGAGCGATTCAACGACGACCAACGTTTTACTTATTTATTTATAGTTTTTTTTTTGCAAGCGTAAGACTTTTAGATTTATTTCTTCACTTTTTTGTTGTAGTTATCGCAGTTTTTATTACGAACAATAGAAGGCGATTTTTGTACACGTAAATTGCAATGTGATCGTCGTCCCTGTCGTCGCTGTTCGCTTTCTCGCCGGTTAATATTCGCGAAAAAAGCGGAAGGACACGCGAAGGAAATTGATTGCCTCGGGGACGTGGAAAACTTTGCGAATATCGATGGATCTATTCGCGAACGTTCCCTTCATTATTCGTCCCGTTTCTACGCAATTTCCTCGTTAAACTTTTCGCAATCGTCGTCGTCGTCGTCGTCGAAAACCGGGAAGCACCAGACCGCTTATTGCGCATTTATTTCTTTCGCGTGCGAATGCGGTTTGCACGTTTCCCTTTTTAATCGCAAATTCATTCGAAATCCGCTTGCAAATTCGTAACAAGCCGGAGGAAATGCCGACAGGAAGTCGATTTAAGTTGCAATCGGCGCAAAAAATAAAGACGCAAACTAATCCGGGATGGAAAATTGCGCAAGCAAAAAAGTCTTCTTCCAGGAAGCAATAATAGGAGCTGTTTCCAACGTCGGCTCAAGTCCCGACAACGCGAGTTCTCGCGTATACGAGGAGGTGGAGAGAGAGAGAGAGAGAGAGTCGCTGGCTCGCTGCGCGCTCGTGTATGCTAGCGCGCAAAGTATGTCGATGTTTCTTAAAAATTCTTTCGAGGCAATAAGGCATTAATAATTTGAATTTTGAAACACGGCAATAGAAAGGGAAGAGATTGGGGATTAAACTGGAACAGGAATTTTTGTAATCGAACGAAAATTGCCTGAGTTATGATCGTGTAAAGACGTTGGATAAAGGAATGATTCAATTAAAGGCATTTTTAACATACTAGGAACATACTTGCATTAGCAGATGATATAAAACTGGAAATAATTCCAAAAGGGCACACATTAGGCAAGTGATATGTTTAATAAAATATTCGTAGAATTGAATAAGGAATCCAAAAAAGCAAAAAAATGTATAGCATTGTATTTAAAATAAGGAAGTTAGTGTCAGTTTCCGGTATAAGCGGAAGTAAAATGAACGCTTAAGTTACGGCACTAGAAGGGCCGAGGCATGACAAGTAAGAGAGAAAAAAACTTTTTCCAAATATCTCAATATTCCGCCTAGTTGTCCTCAATCCTTTCCTTCGTTACAGAACTGTCGACAAATCCTTCTGTAGAGTTCTAAGAGTCGAAGTACGGTTAAATAAATTGAGAAAAATGGCTTGTCAGTACGATGTCAGTCAGTGGAATGATTCTTAGTGTTATTCTTTTCATAATTAAAAAACATAAAATTTCTCGATAATGGTGCAAGATAGCGCTATCCAACAAGAGTACCTTTTCGATTCAGAAGATATGAGGGATCCTAATTATCCGTTCCAAATGGTCAAAATTCTAAAGGCAAAAAAGTTGTGGTTTCTGGAAAGAAGTAGGCCATCGAGAACACCACTTTCCAGAAGCTTTCAAAGTTTGAAATAACGTCAAAAGAAGCTCCTTAACATGAAATTAAGATTCCCCAAAGCCCAAAACAAAATATGCTTGAAGGTCCATATCTCGAAGACCAAGCATTTTCGGACCATGGTTTATAGGAACTTTTCGGCTTATTTTAACAAGATGAAACAACCGTTAAGCGCTGCCGGTGTTATATTGAATCTAGCAGCACACTCCAACAAACACTTGCCGTTCTTTTCGACACTCCAAAACCGAAATAACATTGTCTTAGGTCTTAAATGTTATAGAAAGTAATTAATAAAGCGGAAGTAATAATCAGCGAAATTTCGATGGTGATTTAACTTCGTAAGTTCGACAGATAAACCCACGTGTTATGATTGTTTATGTTTAGATTGTGGACCTTTGAACCTTTTAAAAAGGCGGTCCGAAAAAATGGCGCTGAAGCAATTAAATAATAATTAATATGATTTACGAGCGATTTCTCGGTACAACAGCTTTTATCGACGCGGTAAAACGGTTCGGCAAAATTAAAACTGCCCTAACTAAGGTAATTTTCAATCAATTTCAAAAATTCTAGTTTCATTGTGATGCTCAATCTTTCACCTTTCCAACGGTGTAACTTAAGTGCCAAGTTTCTCTTCGATTATGCCATTTTTCTCAATTTATTTAACCGTACTTCGACTCTTAGAACTCTACAGAAGGATTTGTCGACAATTCTATAACGAAGGAAAGGATTGAGGACAACTAAGCGAAATATTGAGATATTTGGAAAAAGTTTTTTTCTCTCTTAATTGTCATGCCTCGGCCCTTCTAGTGCCGTAACTTAAGCGTTCATTTTACTTCCGGTTATACCGGAAACTGACACTAACTTCCTTATTTTAAATACAATGCTATACATTTTTTTGCTTTTTTGGATTCCTGATTCAATTCTACGAATATTTTATTAAACATATCACTTGCCTAATGTGTGCCCTTTTGGAATTATTTCCAGTTTTATATCATTTGCTAATGCAAGTATGTTCCTAGTATGTTAAAAATGCTTTTAATTGAATCATTCCTTTATCCAACGTCTTTACACGATCATAACTCAGGCAATTTTCGTTCGATTACAAAAATTCCTGTTCCAGTTTAATCCCCAATCTCTTCCCTTTCTATTGCCGTGTTTCAAAATTCAAATTATTCAAAGGCCTTATTGCCTCGAAAGAATTTTTAAGAAACATCGACATACTCTGCGTGCTAGCATACACGAGCGCGCAGCGAGCCAGCGACTCTCTCTCTCTCTCTCTCTCCACCTCCTCGTATACGCGAGAACTCACGTTGTCGGGACTTGAGCCGACGTTGGAAACAGCTCCATAGATTGACGAAAGGATTCCAACACCAAGCAGGCAACAAACGCAAAAAGACTTGTGGAGGAACGTGAAGCGCGTTCGTTGGCAGACGTGGATCGATGGTTGGCACACCTTCGGCCGAACCGAACCCCGTCGACTGTTTCGGCGAGGGAGAGAGAGAGAGAGAGAGAGAGAAAAATCGATGGACGACGTCCTCGTCGCCGCCGTGACAGCGACGAAGACGAAGAGACGCGTTGAAACGAGGAAGCCGCACGTCGTTTTGCAGCTGATTCGTCTCCGGTCTCTCTCCCTCTCTCTCTCCCTCTCTTCGTTCTTAACCGCTAGAACAAAACGACGACCAGCAGCGGCAGCAGTGCGAGAGAGCGAACGACTATTTACCGTCAGTTCGAGTTCAGCAGCCGTTCGAATCGGTCCCAGTGTCGCCGCGTACGATCGACGAGATCATCGAGGTAGTTGCAGAAACGAACGAGTTTCGAGTGCCAATTAACGGTGCGATTCGTTGCATGTTTCGCCTTCGTCGTCGGTGCGCCCTTCGTAAATCGATCCGCAAACGAAGCGAAACGCAGAAGGAATCTCGCGGCAACAGGCAAAAGCAGCGATCGTTGTCGTGTGTTGTTTGTTGGTGTTGATTGGATCCGAACAAGAAATCGCGCGGGAGGATATAAGGGAGAAGGAGGAGGAGGAGGAGACAGCGGCGGCGTCGTCGTCGGCCTCGTCCGAACTACAATGTCGATCCAGTGGCGGAGGAGGATGCTGCGGTTAACGATGGCGGCGATCGCGTTGACGACGACCTGCGGCACCGTCGTCGTCGCGGCCTCCGCCGCTTTGCGGCTGCCGAACACGACCGGCATCGATGGACAATTGACCGCCAATCTCGGCGTCGATCGCTTCTTCTCGCTGTGGTTGGTCTTCAACGACGAGGACGTCCAGATGTCCGGTAGGAGTCGTCGTCCGGCTTCCGCTAACCGTTCGTTTAACGCGATGCGCGAGGGTCATTTGTTAGGTTAATTGACGGTGGAGGAATTCCCAACTCGTTTAGTTGGTTAACGACGACTTCGCAGCTAATTTCCTGCGGTTCTTTTTTTTTTGTCTTTGTTTTTGTCTTCGGACCTGTTTTAACAGTAATTAATCGAAGAAGTTCAAGAATTGTCAAGATAAAAAACCGTTTAAACGCGAATTCCTTGAATTGTTATCGGTGGATAATTACCGAAAGGAAAAAGTCTTCGTCCCCTTGACCTACCACCAACTCGTTTGTTTATTTATTGGCGTTTCTTGGTAGTTTCTGCAATAGTTTCGCGTCATTTTTGCATTAAAAGAAAAAGAGCGAAAAGTTTCCGTCTCCTTTTGCCTCCTTTCTTCGAACAATTCATCGACTTCGCGTTTATTTACCTTATTTTACATTTTATAACAGTACAAAATAATGGATTGCGAAACGGGCAAAAAACGTAATTAAATAGCGTCCCGTTAGTAAACTCGATGACGCGCAAAAGTGTTGCCGTTTCTTCGTCTTGTTTTTCCTTCGAGCGAATAATAAATTTGCTTAACAATTGAGCGATTCATGTGCGACGGGAAAGCGAGCGAAAAAAGAATAAAAACAGGAATGAATTGGATTAAAGCGACAAAAAAAAAACAGTTCAAAATGACAGAAATAACAAATTAAAAGGGCACAATAACGAGTTCAAAAAAAAAGGCAGAAAAAAAAATTAAAAGGGAAAGGAAACAAATTAAAAGACGAAATTGACAAAAACGTGATGAATAATAATGATCGAGTGCGAAGTTTTAATTAGTTAATTAACGAATTGCGGACGCGAGAATGCGATTAATTTGCGTACGAATTGCGAATAGATGGTCTCTCTCACTTTTTTTTTGCATTAATCATCATCATCATCGTTTAGCCATTATTCCTTTTAAAATAATTAATTCATTAGCTCCCTTTGCTTTTTAGCGAGGTCAGTAACGACGATAATTTCGCGAATGAAGCGCATTTGGCAATCGTTTTTCGCTTTGCCATTTAATTAGCGAAATTCGCAAATATATCGTTGAAACAATAGCGATAATAATTCGTCGATGTGGCACAATAACAATCGAAAATAATGGCGGAGGCGTCGATTCGATTTCGTGCAATTAAAATCGCAAAAAAAAATAGCAAATCGTTCGTTGCACTCGATTTCTTATTTGCCATATTGTTATCGCGGGATGCGCGAAATTATATTATTTAATTCGATTTAATTGTTGCAAAACCTCCTCCGCCATTGTCCATTATGCGAAATTGGATGGGAAAAAAACGCGATCGTCGATTAATAGTTGGCGAAATTTTGCACACGTAACAACAATAAATGAAGAAGAAAAGAATCGCATTTGCACGGATGCGTCAGCGGAATTAGTCGGTTGACGAGGCGCGATTAGAATCGCTAATTGATCGGAAAACAAGTGAAAAAGAAAACGCATTAAAGATGATTTGCACGCGATTAATTATGCAATTGGCATAAAACTCTTCGCTCATTCGTCGTAACCAACGAGCGACTAGAAGAAGACGTTTCGCAACGATCGGATGCGAAAGCAACGTAGAAGACGCCGTTTATTATTATTCGCGATCAGATTGAAATTAATTCAATTCGCGAGCACTTTTCGCAATAAACTCGCCGGTTAGAAAAGGAGCGCAAACTCTTTCGATTAAAATCTTTACCTTTTTATTTTAGTTGCTGCCGCCATCATCGTCGCTTTATCCTTTTCTCGTCCTCTGCAAGAGGCGACAACCATCGCGAAACGAAGATGGAAAATAACGATAAAGAGGATAGAAAGCGAGAGAGAGAGAGAGAGAGAGAGAGAGAGAGCGAGCGAAAGAAGTCGCATGCAAATGTTTAGTGTTGTAGCTGCTGGGCAAAAGAATAGCAATTTGCCCAGCTGATCTTCAAGTGGGTAAATTAAAGACTTCCTGGATTGTTATTTCGTTGCTGCTCTCGCTTTACACAACTTTATATGATTGATTATGTTAAACTCGACGACGATGATGATGATGATGATGGAGACGAAGAAAGATCAAGCTTAAAACCGAAAGATATAACGTGCATTTAACATCCGCGAATCTTCTTCTATTTATGCAGATTTACCTTCGTTAAATTCGCCATTTCGTTCGCTATTAACAATCGATTCTTTATCTTAAGCGGCAAACTCTTTCAATTGGCACGCAAAGAGTGTTAATTGCATCACGGCGACCTCTTACAAAAAACAAAAACTCCTCGTCGGCGCTATTCCGACGAATTGGAGCGCGAACAAAATGGGAAAGTTCGAGCCGGATTCGAGTCGTCGTTTACCTCCACCTCCTCCACTTGCATTAACTCGAGCTTAACATTATTCGATGTCAATTACTCCTTTTGCTTGCATTCCAATTCTCATCGTTTCTTTCTGTGTCGCCAGACGAACCGTTCACGATACTGGCGCCGAAGAACGCGGCGACGTCCGGCTACGACGACATCGACGTCGACGACGACGAAGATAGCGTCGTCCTCCATCACCAGCCGGAGCGCGTCAAACGCTTGCTCTTCGACCACATCGTCCTGGGGCGACTGATCGACCTCGCCAACTTAACGACGACCGTCGACGACGACGACGAGGAGGAGGTCGTTAAATTTCGCACGTTGGGCGGCCGCGAGGTCGTGGTGCGGCGCCGCGCGAAAGAGAGCGACGCCGAAACTGCCGGCGAAGAAGAAGCGAGCAAGCGACGGAGGCCGCTCGAGGCGAACGGCGTCGTCGTCGCGGAGCCGCGCGTCGTCGTGCCGAACGGCCTGTTGATCGTCCTCGACGGCTACCTGCGGTTCCCGCGCGATGGCGACGGCGAGGCGAAGGAGACGCGCGCGCAATTCGAGCCCGACGGCGGCGGCGGCAACGAGACGCTGAAGGCGATCGATCGGCAGAAGGAGCCGTCGATTGCGGTCACGACGGCCGGCAACAACGCGTCGTCGATCGCGTCGTCGTCGATGACGTCCGCCGCGTCGAAGAGCACGTTCGTCGAGAACGTTCTGCAGGTGCTGTCGTTCCTCAAGAGCGGCGTGCGCGTCTTCCAGCACTTCCTCTCGCGCTCGAACGTCTCGCATCTGTTGGTCGAGGGTGCGACATCTGTGAACGGGAAGCGGCAACGAATCTAAATGCTTTTTGTCGTAGGCGAGGAGTACACCGTCTTCGTGCCGACGGACCACGCGTTCCAACGCTGGCACCCGATCGACTGGGGCTTCTATCCGTTCAGCGTGCCCGAGTTCACCGAGAGCGTGATCGTCAATCACTTCGTGCGCGGCCGCCTACGCCAGGAGGCGATCGTCAACGGCATGACGGCGAAGACGTTGGGCGGGCGCGACATCGTCTTCCGCAAGACCGGTATCGATGATTCGCTCTTGTTTCAAACTTCCGGTGCGTCTGTCTACGCGTGAGAGTCGACTCGGAGTGCACGCACGTTATCGCCCCGACTCGAACGATTCGTCTGCGCATTCGGGCGTCATCGTGCGTCATTCGTGCCTTCTATTGCACACGCGCACTCCGATTCGTTTCTCTTACGTCAGAGTTCTCGCGCGTTATCGCGCAGACTCTAATAATTTGTCACGTACATTCGGGCGTCATCGTTTGACATTCGTGTTCTACCGCCTTCTATTGCACACGCGCACTCCGATTCGTTTCTCTTACGTCAGAGTACTCGCGCGTTATCGCGCAGACTCTAATAATTTGTCACGTACATTCGGGCGTCATCGTTTGACATTCGTGTTCTACCGCCTTCTATTGCACACGCGCACTCCGATTCGTTTCTCTTACGTCAGAGTTCTCGCACGTTATTGCGTAGACTCTAATAATTTGTCACGTACATTCGGGCGTCATCGTTTGACATTCGTGTTCTACCGCCTTCTATTGCACACGCGCACTCCGATTCGTTTCTCTTACGTCAGAGTTCTCGCACGTTATTGCGTAGACTCTAATAATTTGTCACGTACATTCGGGCGTCATCGTTTGACATTCGTGTTCTACCGCCTTCTATTGCACACGCGCACTCCGATTCGTTTCTCTTACGTCAGAGTTCTCGCACGTTATTGCGTAGACTCTAATAATTTGTCACGTACATTCGGGCGTCATCGTTTGACATTCGTGTTCTACCGCCTTCTATTGCACACGCGCACTCCGATTCGTTTCTCTTACGTCAGAGTTCTCGCGCGTTATCGCGCAGACTCTAATAATTTGTCACGTACATTCGGGCGTCATCGTTTGACATTCGTGTTCTACCGCCTTCTATTGCACACGCGCACTCCGATTCGTTTCTCTTACGTCAGAGTTCTCGCACGTTATTGCGTAGACTCTAATAATTTGTCACGTACATTCGGGCGTCATCGTTTGACATTCGTGTTCTACCGCCTTCTATTGCACACGCGCACTCCGATTCGTTTCTCTTACGTCAGAGTTCTCGCACGTTATTGCGTAGACTCTAATAATTTGTCACGTACATTCGGGCGTCATCGTTTGACATTCGTGTTCTACCGCCTTCTATTGCACACGCGCACTCCGATTCGTTTCTCTTACGTCAGAGTTCTCGCACGTTATTGCGTAGACTCTAATAATTTGTCACGTACATTCGGGCGTCATCGTTTGACATTCGTGTTCTACCGCCTTCTATTGCACACGCGCACTCCGATTCGTTTCTCTTACGTCAGAGTTCTCGCGCGTTATCGCGCCGACTCGAACGATTCGTCTGCGCATTCGGGCGTCATCGTGCGTCATTCGTGCCTTCTATTGCACACTCGCACTCCGATTCGTTTCTCTTACGTCAGAGTTCTCGCACGTTATCGCGCCGACTCGAACGATTCGTCTGCGCATTCGGGCGTCATCGTGCGTCATTCGTGCCTTCTATTGCACACTCGCACTCCGATTCGTTTCTCTTACGTCAGAGTTCTCGCGCGTTATCGCGCCGACTCGAACGATTCGTCTGCGCATTCGGGCGTCATCGTGCGTCATTCGTGCCTTCTATTGCACACTCGCACTCCGATTCGTTTCTCTTACGTCAGAGTTCTCGCACGTTATCGCGCCGACTCGAACGATTCGTCTGCGCATTCGGGCGTCATCGTGCGTCATTCGTGCCTTCTATTGCACACTCGCACTCCGATTCGTTTCTCTTACGTCAGAGTTCTCGCGCGTTATCGCGCAGACTCTAATAATTTGTCACGTACATTCGGGCGTCATCGTTTGACATTCGTGTTCTACCGCCTTCTATTGCACGCGCGCACTCCGATTCGTTGGCAAACGCGCGCGCGAAACTCTCACGCGTAGACAGACGCACCGTAACTTTGTGGTGGACTCGAGTCCGTATTACAGATAATTTCTTGTTGTAGCGACCACGTTGAGCGTGAACGGCGCGTCGATCGTGAAAGGCAACACGCCGGTGACGAACGGCAACATAATGTTCGTCGGCGAGGTGCTGTTCGTGAGCGAGTCGGTCGTCTCGCGCCTCCATCAGCAGCACCGCGACAAGGAGACGCCGCCGCTGCTGGCGTTCCCGTGGTTCGGCGCGCAATTTCTGTCGCACGCGTTCCTCGCGTTGGAGCGCGACCGGCGCTTCGCGCACGTCACCCGCTTCCTGAACTTGGCCGATCTGGCGCCGCACGTGTCCGGCGCCGGGTACACGTTCTTCGTGCCCACCGACGACGCGTTCGAACGCACCAATTTGGACAAGATGCCGGACAATTATCTGTCGACCGGCGACGGTCTGCAGATACTGTTGAACCACTTCGTCAAGGGCCGGTTGTACGACAGGGACCTGATCGACGGCACGCAGCTGATGACGCTGGGCGGGAAGACGGTCGACGTGACGCGGCGGAAAGGTAAAAAAAAAAAAAAAAGAAAACGCGCTCGCTGGAGCTTTTGTTTCGCTCATTATTCCTCTCTAATCGTAGAGAAAGTCTACGTGAACGAGGCGACGATCGTCGAGAGCGAGGTGTTCGTCTACAATCTCGGCACGATGTTCTACATCGATCGCATCCTGTTCGCGGACGACGAGTCGCTGCCGACGGCGGCGCAGAGCAGGAACGCGTCCGGCGTCGCGGCGGCGGCGGCGTCGACGACGACGACGACGGAGGCGACGACGACGGGCGGAAGTGCGACGCAGCACGAGGAAAACGCGAAGGAGTCGTCGTCGTCCGGGCGGCGGCAAATAGATGGCGCCAAGTGAAGCGCTCGTGGCCCAAATGATCCGCCAGTTTTCACCCGTTTATAAGATCCGTTCACTTTTGCGTTCTCTCTCTCTCTCTCTCTCTCTCTCTCTCGTCTCCGTTTGTCCCACTTGTAGCCGAAACGCGAGCGACGCGTGGCGAAAGCGTTAACGAAACAAAAACCGATTGTAATCGTACTACACACAGATATGAATATATTTATTATGTTTAATTAGCGCATTTACGAATACTACGTACATGTTCGCATAATAGGGTTTTAAACAATTTATATCGTAACTGAATTTGTAATAATTAATTTCTATTGTCGTCTAATGATTAGTAACTATTAATTTGTATAAAGATCGATTGTTATTTTTAGTACAAAAAAAATATATTGTTAATAGATCAACACCATCGATCGTTGGTGTCGTGCACACATTTGATTTGACTTCTTTGTTCATATGGCATCCTCATGAATTAATTAATTATCCATTAAATTAATTAAATATTTTGCAACCAGAACTAAATTGGCTGACCTGCTTTCACTCACGCGTTCCTAATACCGAAGACCGAGAAATACTCGCACGGTCAAGCGCGAGTTTCAAATCGACCTCTTTGAACTCATGTGTCCCTGTTACCGAAACTCGGAAATTTCCGTTCCCCGAACTGCGATTGTTTAGTTCGGCGATCATCGCTCGAGACCGCAACAATCGTTTGGTGTATTGTTGGTTGCCTCCACAACAGGTAAAATTACGTTATTATACTAATTTATTTGACGTCTCTAGCTTGCGCCCTCTCTGAACTAGGGCATGAACGGCCCTGATTCCTCACCCTAACGTCAGTTTTGGAGGGAAAAATACTATTTTCTTTTTAAAATTTGGAAATTCTTAGTAGAGAAGAGAAACAAGAGCGAAATACAAAGCAAAAACCTTATGCAAGTGTGAGTTTTAAAGCGCAAAAACTTTAAAACTACTCCATCGATTTGGCTGTAATTTGCAGGCGAATTAGGTTTCATCTGTCTTTACAAATGGTGCGAGTTTCAGTCAATTCGGCGAGATGAAGATAAATGCGAAAAATGAGAAAAATCCAAAGGGGTTATTGGCCTTGCTTTTTTAGCAAAAAATGGCAAAAATCAGACTCTTTCTAAATCGAACGGAATTGAATCAGGATCGATGCGAGCAAGTGAAGAACAGAGAAAACTGTGCGAAAATGAATGAAAAACTAAGAGAAGAAGCGCAATATAAGCAGAAAAAAAATGCGAATTTAAGAGTTTTAAAGTGCGATAACTTTTAAACGGCTGGACCGATTGGGCTGTATTTTGCACGCGAATTAGCTTTCGTCTGTCCATACAAACGGTGCGAGTTTCAGCAAATTCGGGGAGATGAGGAAGATTGCGAAAAATGAGAAAAATCCAAAGGGCCTTGCTTCTTTTGCAAAAAATGGCGAAAATCAATTTTTTTTTAATCGACCGGAATTGAATGAGTATCGATTAGAACAAGTGAAAAAGAGCGAAAACTGGGCGAAAATCGATGAAAAACTAAGAGAAAAAGCGAAATATAACAGAAAAATGAAAAGATGCGAATTTAAGAGATTAAGAGTGCGATAACTTTTAAACGGCTGGACCGATTGGGCTGTAATTTTCGCACGAATTACGTTTCATCTGTTATTTCAAATGGAAAAACAATCGATCAACTTCTGAGCATTTTGTTATTGCAATTTGTGAGTTCATAAAATTTATTATCCACATAAATATTACGCATAAGTTGGCTTGCGAATTCTTTTCGTACTCTTTCATTAATTCGCAATTGAGTTGTTGTTCCTTGTTATTGGCTTCAAGATAAAATTTAACAAACACAATTACTACTAACGAAGACATTAATTATTCGCAAACCAATCGTAATTATTGCAAAAATGATTCGCAATCGGTCTTCTAATAATCATATCGATTATAATAATCGTAATTGGCAAAAAACTTTTAATCGCCAATCGCAAATTGCTGAGCAAAAACCGTATAAATATCGCTCGTCGAATTCGCAAAAGACACAGTAAAACAAATCGTGCAAAAGTAACGAACCAACAACAATCGACTCTTAGAAAAAAAAACAAGATGGCCATCAAATGTGCGTTGATTTTCGTTTTGGCGGTTTGCGCGGTAAGAAAAGATTGTTTTTTGTTTTTTCCTCATTTTTCACTGTTTTTCGCTCTAACTCCCTTAAAAACTTAATCGCAGTTTGCCAATGCTGCCAACTTGAAAAATAACATCTGCATACCGAAAACAATTGCCGAAGTCACCAAAGCACTGGAGATCGAATCGAAGCAATTGGAGCAGGCGATGAACCTGAAGTTGGACGTTGACTCTTGCCAATTGGGCGGCATCGATTTGGCTCTAAAACCATCGATTAAAAGCCTTTTGGACGTCGTTCATTTGGTGAAAGCCAACGTCCAATTGGAGAATCGCTGCTTGAGGAATCTCTTGGAAAAGGCCAATTAAAAAATGGTAAACTTTATGCACGCCCACTCGGATAATATTAAGGAATTATTCTTTGCAATTTTATTCTTTAAGTCTGCAGACTCTAACAATCAATAAACTGGCACAAGCAAATTAACTTTAGTTGAGTTTCAATGAAGTTTAGTTGAGTCTTTCTAACTTTACTTGAGTTTCTAGGAAGTTCAGTTGAGTCTTTCTAACTTTAGTTGAGTTTCAATGAAATTCAGCGGACTTTTTCCAAGTTTAGTTGAGTTTCAATGACATTTGGTGCAGTTTTCTAACTTTGGTTCAGTTAGTTGAGTTTCTATAAAGCTTAATTGAGCATTTCTAACTTTAGTTGTGTTTCTACCAAGTTCAGTTGACTTTCCCTAACTTTACTTGAGTCTCTAGGAAGTTCAGTTGAGTCCTTCTAACTTTAGTTGAGTTTCAATGAAATTCAGCGGACTTTTTCCAAGTTTAGTTGAGTTTCAATGACATTTGGTGCAGTTTTCTAACTTTAGTTCCGTTAGTTTAGTTTCTATAAAGCTTAATTGAGCATTTCTAACTTTAGTTGTGTTTCTACCAAGTTCAGTTGACTTTCCCTAACTTTACTTGAGTTTCTAGGAAGTTTAGTTGAGTCTTTCTAACTTTACTTGAGTTTCTAGGAAGTTCAGCGGACTTTTTCCAAGTTTAGTTGAGTTTCAATGACATTTGGTGCAGTTTTCTAACTTTGGTTCAGTTAGTTGAGTTTCTATAAAGCTTAATTGAGCATTTCTAACTTTAGTTGTGTTTCTACCAAGTTCAGTTGACTTTCCCTAACTTTACTTGAGTTTCTAGGAAGTTCAGTTGAGTCTTTCTAACTTTAGTTGAGTTTCAATGAAATTCAGCGGACTTTTTCCAAGTTTAGTTGAGTTTCAATGACATTTGGTGCAGTTTTCTAACTTTGGTTCAGTTAGTTGAGTTTCTATAAAGCTTAATTGAGCATTTCTAACTTTAGTTGTGTTTCTACCAAGTTCAGTTGACTTTCCCTAACTTTACTTGAGTTTCTAGGAAGTTCAGTTGAGTCTTTCTAACTTTAGTTGAGTTTCTAGGAAGTTCAGCGGACTTTTTCCAAGTTTAGTTGAGTTTCAATGACATTTGGTGCAGTTTTCTAACTTTGGTTCAGTTAGTTGAGTTTCTATAAAGCTTAATTGAGCATTTCTAACTTTAGTTGTGTTTCTACCAAGTTCAGTTGACTTTCCTTAACTTTACTTGAGTTTCTAGGAAGTTCAGTTGAGTCTTTCTAACTTTAGTTGAGTTTCAATAAAATTCAGCGGACTTTTTCCAAGTTTAGTTGAGTTTCAATGACATTTGGTGCAGTTTTCTAACTTTGGTTCAGTTAGTTGAGTTTCTATAAAGCTTAATTGAGCATTTCTAACTTTAGTTGTGTTTCTACCAAGTTCAGTTGACTTTCCCTAACTTTACTTGAGTTTCTAGGAAGTTCAGTTGAGTCTTTCTAACTTTAGTTGAGTTTCAATGAAATTCAGCGGACTTTTTCCAAGTTTAGTTGAGTTTCAATGACATTTGGTGCAGTTTTCTAACTTTGGTTCAGTTAGTTGAGTTTCTATAAAGCTTAATTGAGCATTTCTAACTTTAGTTGTGTTTCTACCAAGTTCAGTTGACTTTCCCTAACTTTACTTGAGTTTCTAGGAAGTTCAGTTGAGTCTTTCTAACTTTAGTTGAGTTTCAATGAAATTCAGCGGACTTTTTCCAAGTTTAGTTGAGTTTCAATGACATTTGGTGCAGTTTTCTAACTTTAGTTCCGTTAGTTTAGTTTCTATAAAGCTTAATTGAGCATTTCTAACTTTAGTTGTGTTTCTACCAAGTTCAGTTGACTTTCCCTAACTTTACTTGAGTTTCTAGGAAGTTCAGTTGAGTCTTTCTAACTTTAGTTGAGTTTCAATGAAATTCAGCGGACTTTTTCCAAGTTTAGTTGAGTTTCAATGACATTTGGTGCAGTTTTCTAACTTTAGTTCCGTTAGTTTAGTTTCCATAAAGCTTAATTGAGCATTTCTAACTTTAGTTGTGTTTCTACCAAGTTCAGTTGACTTTCCCTAACTTTACTTGAGTTTCTAGGAAGTTCAGTTGAGTCTTTCTAACTTTAGTTGAGTTTCAATGAAATTCAGCGGACTTTTTCCAAGTTTAGTTGAGTTTCAATGACATTTGGTGCAGTTTTCTAACTTTAGTTCCGTTAGTTTAGTTTCTATAAAGCTTAATTGAGCATTTCTAACTTTAGTTGTGTTTCTACCAAGTTCAGTTGACTTTCCCTAACTTTACTTGAGTTTCTAGGAAGTTCAGTTGAGTCTTTCTAACTTTAGTTGAGTTTCAATGAAATTCAGCGGACTTTTTCCAAGTTTAGTTGAGTTTCAATGACATTTGGTGCAGTTTTCTAACTTTGGTTCAGTTAGTTGAGTTTCTATAAAGCTTAATTGAGCATTTCTAACTTTAGTTGTGTTTCTACCAAGTTCAGTTGACTTTCCCTAACTTTACTTGAGTTTCTAGGAAGTTCAGTTGAGTCTTTCTAACTTTAGTTGAGTTTCAATGAAATTCAGCGGACTTTTTCCAAGTTTAGTTGAGTTTCAATGACATTTGGTGCAGTTTTCTAACTTTGGTTCAGTTAGTTGAGTTTCTATAAAGCTTAATTGAGCATTTCTAACTTTAGTTGTGTTTCTACCAAGTTTAGTTCAGTTTCCCTAACTTTACTTGAGTTTCCACGAAGCTAAGTGGAGTTTCAGAAACTTTACTTGTGTTTCTAGGAAGTTCAGTTGAGTCTTTCTAACTTTAATTGAGTTTCAGTGAAGTTTGATCGAGTCTTTCCAAATTTACTCGAGTTTCCGCGAAGTTTATTGGAGTTTTTCTACGATTACTTGAGTTTATATGCAGTTTAGTGGAGCATCTCTAACATGAATTCACTTTATATGAGGTGTAGTGAAGATTCCCTTTTACCCTAGTGACGACGTTCGCAATGAAGGTTAGCGGAGTTTCTCTAACTTTGGATGCGTCTCCATGGTAGTTTAACCAAGTTTCGTAGTATCGATTCCCAACTCCGTGTGGCGCCAGCGTCCGTAGAGAGAAACACCAAGCAGCAGCAGCTGGTTGCCTACGTTACAGAACGCAAAACCTCCAAAACAAACGAGTGAACCACGTGCCACGAAAAAACAAAAACTTCCAGACGCCAAGACGAGAAGCGACGACAACTTTAAACCCAAAGAATCGCAGTTTGTGTCGAAGACAACAACAACAGCAAGGCGGCGGCGACGGCGGCCATTTTTAAAGGGAAGTGACAGTTGAACACCGAAGTGTGGCGGGGTGGGGGGTGGTGAGGGAGGGCAGATGTCAATGTTTACCTGAGACAATTGCATAACAACAACAAACAACGACCGAAAAGAAGAAGACGAAGATGCCTGGGAAAGTCAAGGTGAAGATCGTCTCCGGCCGCAATCTGCCGGTGATGGACCGTTCGAGCGACACGACCGACGCGTACGTCGAGATCAAGCTGGGCGGTACGACGTACAAGACGGACGTGTGTCGGAAATCGCTCAATCCGCATTGGAACAGCGAGTGGTACAAGTTCGAGGTGAGAGAGAGAGAGAGAGAGAGAGAGAGAGAGAGAGAGAAAAACTCTTCGAAAGTCGAGCAAAATCGAGTTTCAATCGCGAAAAATCGAGTTTTAATCGCGAAAATCGAGTTTTAATAGCGAAAAATCGAGTTTTAATCAAGTAAAATCGAGTTTTAATAGCGAAAAATCGAGCTTTAATCGAGTAAAATCGAGTTTTAATCGAGTAAAATCGAGTTTTAATTAAGTAAAATCGAGTTTTAGTCAAGTAAAATCCAGTTATAATAGAGTAAGATCGAGTTTTATCGAGTTTTAATCGAGTAAAATCGAGTTTTAATCGAGTAAAATCGAGTTTTAATTAAGTAAAATCGAGTTTTAGTCGAGTAAAATCGAGTTTTAATCGAGTAAAATCGAGTTTTAATCGAGTAAAATCGAGTTTTAATCTAGCAAAATCGAGTTTTAATCGAGTAAAATCGAGTTTTAATCGCGAAAAATCGAGTTTTAATCGAGAAAAATCGAGTTTTAATCTAGTAACATCGAGTTTTAATCTAGTAACATCGAGTCTTAATAGAGTAAAATCGCGTAAAATCGAGTTTTAATCTAGCAAAATCGAGTTTTAATCGAGTAAAATCGAGTTTTAATCGCGAAAAATCGAGTTTTAATCTAGTAACATCGAGTCTTAATCGAGTAAAATCGAGTTTTAATCGCGAAAAATCGAGTTTCAATCGCGAAAAATCGAGCTTTAATCAAGTAAAATCGAGTTTTAATAGCGAAAAATCGAGCTTTAATCGAGTAAAATCGAGTTTTAATCGAGTAAAATCGAGTTTTAATTAAGTAAAATCGAGTTTTAGTCAAGTAAAATCCAGTTATAATAGAGTAAGATCGAGTTTTATCGAGTTTTAATCGAGTAAAATCGAGTTTTAATCGAGTAAAATCGAGTTTTAATTAAGTAAAATCGAGTTTTAGTCGAGTAAAATCGAGTTTTAATCGAGTAAAATCGAGTTTTAATCGAGTAAAATCGAGTTTTAATCTAGCAAAATCGAGTTTTAATCGAGTAAAATCGAGTTTTAATCGCGAAAAATCGAGTTTTAATCGAGAAAAATCGAGTTTTAATCTAGTAACATCGAGTTTTAATCTAGTAACATCGAGTCTTAATAGAGTAAAATCGCGTAAAATCGAGTTTTAATCTAGCAAAATCGAGTTTTAATCGAGTAAAATCGAGTTTTAATCGCGAAAAATCGAGCTTTAATCGAGTAAAATCGAGTTTTAATCGAGTAAAATCGAGTTTTAATTAAGTAAAATCGAGTTGTAGTCGAGTAAAATCGAGTTTTAATCGAGTAAAATCGAGTTTTAATCGAGTAAAATCGAGTTTTAATCTAGCAAAATCGAGTTTTAATCGAGTAAAATCGAGTTTTAATCGCGAAAAATCGAGTTTTAGTCTAGTAACATCGAGTTTTAATCTAGTAACATCGAGTCTTAATCGAGTAAAATCGAGTTTTAATCGCGAAAAATCGAGTTTTAATCTAGTAACATCGAGTCTTAATCGAGTAAAATCGAGTCTTAATCGAGTAAAATCGAGTTTTAATCGCGAAAAATCGAGTTTTAATCGCGAAAAATCGAGCTTTAATCGCGGAAAATCGAGTTTTAATCGCGAAAAATCGAGTTTTAATCTAGTAACATCGAGTTTTAATCTAGTAACATCGAGTCTTAATCGAGTAAAATCGAGTTTTAATCGCGAAAAATCGAGTTTTAATCTAGTAACATCGAGTCTTAATCGAGTAAAATCGAGTATTAATCGAGTAAAATCGAGTTTTAATCGCGAAAAATCGAGTTTCAATCGCGAAAAATCGAGCTTTAATCGCGGAAAATCGAGTTTTAATCGAGTAAAATCGAGTTTTAATCACGAAAAATCGAGTTTCAATCTAGTAAAATCGAGTCTTAATCGAGTAAAATCGAGTCTTAATCGAGTAAAATCGAGTTTTAATCGCGAAAAATCGAGTTTTAATCGCGAAAAATCGAGCTTTAATCGCGGAAAATCGAGTTTTAATCGCGAAAAATCGAGTTTTAATCTAGTAACATCGAGTTTTAATCTAGTAACATCGAGTCTTAATCGAGTAAAATCGAGTTTTAATCGCGAAAAATCGAGTTTTAATCGCGAAAAATCGAGTTTTAATCTAGTAACATCGAGTCTTAATCGAGTAAAATCGAGTATTAATCGAGTAAAATCGAGTTTTAATCGCGAAAAATCGAGCTTTAATCGCGGAATATCGAGTTTTAATCGAGTAAAATCGAGTTTTAATCACGAAAAATCGAGTTTCAATCTAGTAACATCGAATCTTAATCGAGTAAAATCGAGTATTAATCGAGTAAAATCGAGTTTCAATCGCGAAAAATCGAGCTTTAATCGCGGAAAATCGAGTTTTAATCGAGTAAAATCGAGTTTTAATCACGAAAAATCGAGTTTCAATCTAGTAAAATCGAGTCTTAATCGAGTAAAATCGAGTCTTAATCGAGTAAAATCGAGTTTTAATCGCGAAAAATCGAGTTTTAATCGCGAAAAATCGAGCTTTAATCGCGGAAAATCGAGTTTTAATCGCGAAAAATCGAGTTTTAATCTAGTAACATCGAGTTTTAATCTAGTAACATCGAGTCTTAATCGAGTAAAATCGAGTTTTAATCGCGAAAAATCGAGTTTTAATCGCGAAAAATCGAGTTTTAATCTAGTAACATCGAGTCTTAATCGAGTAAAATCGAGTATTAATCGAGTAAAATCGAGTTTTAATCGCGAAAAATCGAGCTTTAATCGCGGAAAATCGAGTTTTAATCGTGTAAAATCGAGTTTTAATCACGAAAAATCGAGTTTCAATCTAGTAACATCGAATCTTAATCGAGTAAAATCGAGTCTTAATCGAGTAAAATCGAGTTTTAATCGCGAAAAATCGAGTTTCAATCGCGAAAAATCGAGCTTTAATCGCGGAAAATCGAGTCTTAATCGAGTAAAATCGAGTTTTAATCGCGAAAAATCGAGTTTTAATCTAGTAACATCGAGTCTTAATCGAGTAAAATCGAGTCTTAATCGAGTAAAATCGAGTTTTAATCGCGAAAAATCGAGTTTTAATCGAGTAAAATCGAGTTTTAATCGCGAAAAATCGAGTTTTAATCGCGAAAAATCGAGCTTTAATCGCGGAAAATCGAGTCTTAATCGAGTAAAATCGAGTTTTAATCGCGAAAAATCGAGTTTTAATCGAGTAAAATCGAGTTTTAATCGCGAAAAATCGAGTTTTAATCGAGTAAAATCGAGTTTTAATCGCGAAAAATCGAGTTTTAATCGAGTAAAATCGAGTTTTAATCGCAAAGAATCGAGTTTTAATCGCGAAAAATCGAGTTTTTTCGCCGCAGGTCGACGACTCCGAGCTCCAGGACGAACCGCTCCAGATCCGGCTGATGGACCACGACACGTACTCGGCGAACGACGCGATCGGCAAAGTTTATATCGACTTGAATCCGCTCCTGTTGCCCGCTTGCGGAACAATTGGTGGAGGTGGAGGCGGCGGCGCTATTTCGGGTGCAAAACTCGGTTGCGACGCGTCGTCGATGTCGAGCGATAATCGGGCGTCGCACGCCGCCGTCAGCGGCTGGTTCCCCGTCTTCGACACGATGCACGGAATCCGCGGCGAGGTCCGCGTCACCGTCAAAGTGGAGCTTTTCTCCGACTTTAACAAGTATCGGCAGTCGTCGTGCGGCGTCCAGTTCTTCTGCTGTAAGTCTGTCTCGGGCGCGCGCGCTGTTGCGTTCTTTGCCAACGTTCGTTGAGTTTCTAGCAAGTTTAGTTGAGTTTTTCCAACTATAGTTGAATTTCCATGAAGTTCAGTGGAGTTTTTCCAAGTTTAGTTGAGTTTCTAGCAAGTTCAGTGGAGTTTTGCCAACTTTAATTGAGTTTCTAGCAAGTTTAGTTGAGTTTTTCGAGGTGTAGTTAAGTTTCTAGTAGGTTTAGTTGAGTTTTTCCATTTTTAGTTCAGTTTCCATGAAGTTCAATGGAGTTTCTCTAAGTTTAGTTGAGTTTTTCCAACTTTAATTGAGTTTCTAGTAAGTTTAGTTGAGTTTTTCCATCATTAGTTCAGTTTCCATGAAGTTCAGTGGAAGTTTTCCAAGTTTAGTTGAATTTCTAGCAAGTTTAGTTGAGTTTTTTCAACTTTAATTGAGTTTCTAGCAAGTTTAGTTGAGTTTTTCGAGGTTTAGTTGAGTTTCTAGTAGGTTTAGTTGAGTTTTTCCAACTTTAGTTCAGTTTCCATGAAGTTCAATCGAGTTTTTCTAAGTTTAGTTGAGTTTCTACCAAGTTTAGTTGAGGTTTTTCAACTCTAATTGAGTTTCTAGTAAGTTTAGTTGAGTTTTTCCAACTTTAGTTCAGTTTCCATGAAGTTCAGTGGAAGTTTTCCAAGTTTAGTTGAGTTTCTAGCAAGTTTAGTTGAGTTTTTCTAAGTTTAGTTGAGTTTCTAGCAAGTTTAGTTGAGTTTTTCGAGGTTTAGTTGAGTTTCTAGTAAGTTTAGTTGAGTTTTTCCAACTTTAGTTCAGTTTCCATGAAGTTCCATAGAGTTTTTCTAAGTTTAGTTGAGTTTCTACCAAATTTAGTTGAGTTTTTCCAACTCTAATTGAGTTTCTAGTAAGTTTAGTTGAGTTTTTCCAACTTTAGTTCAGTTTCCATGAAGTTCAGTGGAGTTTTTCCAAGTTTAATTGAGTTTCTAGCAAGTTTAGTTGAGTTTTTCGAGGTTTAGTTGAGTTTCTAGTGGGTTTAGTTGAGTTTTTCCAACTTTAGTTCAGTTTCCATGAAGTTCAATGGAGTTTTTCTAAGTTTAGTTGAGTTTCTACCAAGTTTAGTTGAGTTTTTCCAACTCTAATTGAGTTTCTAGTAAGTTTAGTTGAGTTTTTCCAACTTTAGTTCAGTTTCCATGAAGTTCAATGGAGTTTTTCTAAGTTTAATTGAGTTTCTAGCAAGTTTAGTTGAGTTTCTAGCAAGTTTAGTTGAGTTTTTCTAAGTTTAGTTGAGTTTCTAGCAAGTTTAGTTGAGTTTTTCGAGGTTTAGTTGAGTTTCTAGTAAGTTTAGTTGAGTTTTTCCAACTTTAGTTCAGTTTCCATGAAGTTCCATAGAGTTTTTCTAAGTTTAGTTGAGTTTCTACCAAGTTTAGTTGAGTTTTTCCAACTCTAATTGAGTTTCTAGTAAGTTTAGTTGAGTTTTTCCAACTTTAGTTCAGTTTCCATGAAGTTCAGTGGAGTTTTTCCAAGTTTAATTGAGTTTCTAGCAAGTTTAGTTGAGTTTTTCGAGGTTTAGTTGAGTTTCTAGTAGGTTTAGTTGAGTTTTTCCAACTTTAGTTCAGTTTCCATGAAGTTCAATGGAGTTTTTCTAAGTTTAGTTGAGTTTCTACCAAGTTTAGTTGAGTTTTTCCAACTCTAATTGAGTTTCTAGTAAGTTTAGTTGAGTTTTTCCAACTTTAGTTCAGTTTCCATGAAGTTCAGTGGAAGTTTTCCAAGTTTAGTTGAGTTTCTAGCAAGTTTAGTTGAGTTTTTCCAACTCTAATTGAGTTTCTAGTAAGTTTAGTTGAGTTTTTCCAACTTTAGTTCAGTTTCCATGAAGTTCAGTGGAAGTTTTCCAAGTTTAGTTGAGTTTCTAGCAAGTTTAGTTGAGTTTTTTCAACTTTAATTGACTTTCTAGTAAGTTTTTCCAAATTTAGTTGAGTTTCTAGCAAGTTTAGTTGAGTTTTTCCAACTTTAATTGAGTTTCTAGTAGGTTTAGTTGAGTTTTTCCAACTTTAGTTCAGTTTCCATGAAGTTCAGTGGAAGTTTTTAACTTTAATTGAGTTTCTAGCAAGTTTAGTTGAGTTTTTCCAACTTTAGTTCAGTTTCCATGTAGTTCAGTGGAAGTTTTTCAACTTTAATTGAGTTTCTAGCAAGTTTAGTTGAGTTTTTCCAACTTTAGTTGAATTACCATGAAGTTCAGTGGAGTTTTTCCAACTTTAGTTCAGTTTCCATGAAGTTCAGTGGAAGTTTTTCAACTTTAATTTAGTTTCTAGCAAGTTTAGTTGAGTTTTTCCAACTTTAATTGAGTTTCTAGTAGGTTTAGTTGAGTTTTTCCAACTTTAGTTCAGTTTCCATGAAGTTCAATGGAGTTTTTCTATGTTTAATTGAGTTTCTAGTAAGTTTAGTTGAGTTTTTCCAACTCTAATTGAGTTTCTAGTAAGTTTAGTTGAGTTTTTCCAACTTTAGTTCAGTTTCCATGAAGTTCAGTAGAAGTTTTCTAAGTTTAGTTGAGTTTCTAGCAAGTTTAGTTGAGTTTTTCCAACTTTAATTGAGTTTCTAGTAAGTTTAGTTGAGTTTTTCCAACTTTAGTTCAGTTTCCATGAAGTTCAGTGGAAGTTTTCAATGTTTAGTTGAGTTTTTCCAACTTTAATTGAGTTTCTAGTAAGTTTAGTTCAGTTTTTCCAACTTTAATTGAGTTTCTAGTAAGTTTCGTCGAGTTTCTCCAACTTTGTTAATGGCGTCGCTCGTTTTACTCGCGTGTGTCCGCAGCCGCCGCGATACCGCACGGTTTCCACGCGCAAACGGTCCACGGCTTCGTCGAGGAGCTGATCGTCAACGACGACCCGGAGTACCAATGGATCGACAAGATCCGGACGCCGCGCGCCTCCAACGAGGCGCGACAGACGCTCTTCTTCAAACTGTCCGGGGAGTTGCAACGAAAGATCGGCGTGAAAGCACTCGATTTGGGCGGTAACGCCGTGATCGGCTACTGCCAATACTTCGATCTGGAGGGCGAGTCGGGCATCGTGGCGCGCGGCATCGGCACCGCGGTGACGCTCCTCAGGCTCGTCGACGTGCCGCACGCGGTAAACGCGGAAGCGGTACACGCCGGGGCCGGGGGAGGAGCCGCCTCCAACGCCGGAGAAGAGTAAGTGTTCATATAAATATATATTCCGACTTTAGCGTTAATTTACCGCTCCGCCCGCGCGTCCCTCCGCTCGCAAAGCTACCTCAAGTTCCTCGGAACCGCCGCGCGCCCCTTCCGACCCGACGCCGCCCCCAGTCCCCGCGCTGACCGCCCCCAAACAGAAATCGACCCTTTACTCCTACCGCTCGCCTCTTTGCGTATATCGCCCGCGTTGAAGCGGTCGCTGATGTCGCCGCCCCCGCCGCCGCCGTCGGCGAACCGCTTGACGATGACGCGCCACCTCTCGCACGTCGATTTGCCGCCCCACGCGCCGTCCGCGATGCATCACAGCGCGTCGCTTCAGACGCTCCTCAAGCAGGAGGACGGACGCGGTACGCGAAGAGGGCGGCGCGGATTCGCCGCCCGCCTCCGTCAGTTGAAGGGCGGAGGCCCGTCGACGTCGGCCGCGTCGCAGAGCGCGATCGCAAAGCGGATTACCGCGTTGGTGCGCGGCAAAGTCGTCGAGTCCGTCGCGAGCGAAGACGCGAGTTCGAAGCGTGCGAAGCGGCGCGGATTGTTCAAACGCGCGGCGAGCGAGTCGAACGCGATGGCGGAGATCCTCGTCCGCGCCGCGATCCACGCGCACAACAGTTTGGAGCGCGTCGTCGAGCGGAACGCGCCGCCGAAAGCGTTCACGTCGCAACGGCAATCGCCGGCGGACGAACGCGCGGAGGTGGCGGATTTCGACGCGGTAACCACATCCAGCGAGACGTCGAGCGACGAGGGCGACGACGACGAGTTGTCGGACGCGATAGACGCGGTCGTACCGCTCGATACGGTGAGCGACATCGTCAAGAACGTGCGGAACGCACCACAAGCGGTCTTAACGCGCGAGGACGCGTCGCCGCCGCCGCCGGCGGACGCGGAATTCGAGGCGGGCTTCCGTAGACGTTCATCGACGCTTCGCCGTCGGTTCGCGTCCGTTTCGTTGCGCGATATCGCCGCTGCGAGCGGCGACGCGCCGCTCCCGAGATCGCGCTCCCTTTCGCGTATCGCGGCGAGCCAGAGCGTAGCGGGCGGTCCGATTCGAGCGGTACGCGTCCCCCCCGCGAGGGAAAGCTCGTCGCTTGACGGGCGAGCGGTCGTCGCCGCCGCGAGCGGTACGAACGCGCGGGAAAACGCGGGGGAGGCGCGATTTCGTCGCCGCACCTTCTCCAACCCGATTCTATCTACCTCCACGACAATAACAAGCGCTAAACTTTCGCAGTCGCAACCCGTGGATCTACCGCTTCCCCGTCCCCTGCCGCTCCCCGCCGCCGCCCCCACCGCGGCGGTCGTCGCGTCGCCGATCGACACGCGACGCGACGGCGAAAGCGTCATTATTAACAAGACGAACGCTAATAATAATCGACTGCATCCGCGCTTCTTCTTCTTCCCCGCGCCGTCTGTTAGGCACGAGGCGTCGCCGCCGCCGCCGAGCCGCGCGGCCCCCGAAGCGGCCGCCGTCGGGCATCAGCGCGCCGATTCCGTCGGGGCGAAAACGCTCCGGTCGCCGGCCAAAGGGAGCGGAAGTGGAGGCGGAACGACGGCGCCGAACATCCATCGGCGATCGTCGGACAGCGACCTCAGCATCACGCCCAAAGGTACGCCGCGAGCGGTAACGCGCGCGCGTTCCGCTCCGATAGACATTCAATTTCTTCGTTGAGTTTCTTTCGAGTTTTGTTGTTTTTTTCGACGATTAATCGACGGAAAACGCGATTTTAACCGTTTCTTTTCCGTTTGTTTGTTTTAATGCGATTTTCTCGGTAGCGTTCATGCGGAAAAGTGAGTATAACAGCCGCACTGGCTCGCGGTATCGATGAATGTTGCTCCCCTCTCTCTCTCTCACTATCTCACTATCTCGCTCTTATTGTTTGTTACCCCCATTCAATTGTTGCATCGTGCGAAACCGATTGTTGCATGTTCTCTTCCGTACGCCCCCCCGACGCGGTTTACCGCGTTCAGCGGCGGGGCAAGCGATTGAGACCGAGAAGGTTGTTTTTTGAGCCGCAAGCGGCGCTCGCTCGTTCGAGCGGGATTCACGCGAGTGTGCTACCGTAACTTCGAGGTGAAGCGGAATATATCGCGGTGGCGAGCGGATTTTCGCGTTGCGCGACGGATTTCACGAGGATTTTGCGTCGGTGCGAATTCGCGTATCCGCCGCGCAACCCGAAAATCCGCTCGCCACCGCGATATATTCCGCTTAACCGCGAACTTACGGTAGCACACTCGCCGCAGTCGCACGCGATTAAAACCGTCGCCGCGCGCGGTAACCGCGCAATTTACGAGGGGGGGGGGCGTGGGTGGTACCCAGAACAAAACCCCCTAATAATCCGCCGTTGAAAACGCCCCCGAATAATCGCGCGAATTGCGCAAAAATGAACGCAGGAAACAGTCTGACCGGAAGCGATCGATCCGGCGGCGGCGGTTGGTGCGGCCGCAGCAGCGCCGCCATTTTGCGGCACACGGTGCCGCAAGAGAACTTCGACATCATGGAGTACCCGTTCCTCACGATGGCCAAGTATCCGCGCGGATTCATCGCGCATTTGGGTGCGTAACTCCGCTAAAGGCGACACGGAAAAAGGTGCGAAACCCGGGCTAAAAATTTCGTTTTCAGGCGGTACGGTGAGCGCGCGCTCCGTCAAACTGCTCGAGCGGATCACAAACTTCGAGGAGCCGGAGTCGCGCGACACCTGGTGGTCGGAGATCCGCATGGAGATCCGGTCGCATGCGCGCGCACTCAACTGCAACGCGGTACTCGGTTACGCGGAGACGACGACGATCTGGTGATTTTTTCAATTTTTTTTTTGAGTTACGCAGAGGGCGGAAACCGCTTACCGCATCGCGCGGCAAAAAAAAAAAACGCTCTCTCTCTCTCTCTCTTATTTGCAGCGAGGACGTGTGCGTGTTGAGCGCGAGCGGAACCGCGGCCATCATCGGATATCCGCAGCAAGCGGCGTCGGGGGATTTCGACGGCGAAGCGTCCGCACCGCCCCCGGCGGATAACAACGGCAGCAGTCCGGAGCGCGATTCGTTCGCCCCGTCGCCGTCAGGTTGCGCCTTGTGCCACGTGCCGCAGAATAACGCGTCCGTACCGTTGCGGAACGCGTCGTCCGCCAAGTGCAGGAGTTGCAAGTAAGATGAGTTTTCTCGAGTTTTTGTCCACTTTTCTTGAGTTTCTGTAGACTTTTTGTCGAGTTTTCTAGAGTATTTGTCGACTTTTCTTGAATCTTCTCGACTTTTTCTCGACTTTTCTTGAGTTTTGTAGAGGTTTAGTCAACTTTTCTGGACTTATCTCGAGTTTTTCTCGACTTTTTCTCGAGTTTTCTCGACTTTTTCCGAGTTTTCTTCAGTTTTTGTCGACTTTTCTCGAGTTTTTCTAGATGTTTCTTGAGTTTTGTCGAGATTTTGTCCACTTATCTCAAGTTTTTGTCCACTTTTCTCGAGTTTCTGTCGCCTTTTTTCGAGTATTTGTCGACTTTTCCCGACTTTTTCTCACATTTTCTCGAGTTTTTTTGAGTTTCCTCGAGTTTATGTCGACTTTTCTCGAGTTTTGTCGACTTTTCTTGAGTTTTGTCGAGATTTTGTCGACTTATCTTGAGTTTTTGTCCACTTTTCTCGAGTTTCTGTCGAGTTTTGTCGAGATTTTGTCGACTTTTCTTGAGTTTCCTCGAGTTTATGTCGACTTTTCTCGAGTTTCTGTCGACTTTTCTCGAGTTTTGTCGACTTTTCTTGAGTTTTGTCGAGATTTTGTCGACTTTTCTCGAGCTTTGTCGACTTTTCTTCAGTTTTCTCGAGTTTTTGTCAACTTTTCTCGAGTTTTGTCGACTTTTCTTGAGTTTTGTCGAGATTTTGTCGACTTTTCTTGAGTTTCCTCGAGTTTATGTCGACTTTTCTCGAGTTTCTGTCGACTTTTCTCGAGGTTTGTCGACTTTTCTCGAGCTTTGTCGACTTTTCTTCAGTTTTCTCGAGTTTTTGTCAACTTTTCTCGAGTTTTATCGACTTTTCTTGAGTTTTGTCGAGATTTTGTCGACTTTTCTTGAGTTTTGTCGAGATTTTGTCGACTTTTCTCGAGCTTTGTCGACTTTTCTTCAGTTTTCTCGAGTTTTTGTCAACTTTTCTCGAGTTTTATCGACTTTTCTTGAGTTTTGTCGAGATTTTGTCGACTTTTCTTGAGTTTCCTCGAGTTTATGTCGACTTTTCTCGAGTTTCTGTCGACTTTTCTCGAGGTTTGTCGACTTTTCTTGAGTTTTGTCGAGATTTTGTCGACTTTTCTCGAGCTTTGTCGACTTTACTTCAGTTTTCTCGAGTTTTTGTCAACTTATCTCGAGTTTATATCGACTTTTCTCGAGTTTTCTTGAGCTTTCTCGACTTTTCCCCGAGTTTTTCTCAACTTTTCTCGACTTTTTTTGCGATTTCAGATCGGCGAACGTGCCCGACGTCCTGATCTCGACGATCGAGATCCCCGACGGGGTGCCGATCGTCGGTCGCGGCTGCTTCCTGCAGTCGCACGTGTGCCGCACGTTACGGGACGCGCGGGGCGAGTCGAACGCGAAAGAGATCTCCGACGGGTTGCCGTTCCTCGAGTACGAACTCCATCGGTTGCTGCTGAACAAGCTGAAGGTGAAGGCGATGAACGCGATTTTCGGGCTGCGCGTGCGCATCTCGATCGGCGAGCGGATGTTGATCGGGATCGCGACGGGGACGGCGGTTTTTCTGGCGGCGTTGCCATCGCCCGCGACGCCCAAGTTGGTGTCCGACCGCTCGACGGACGACGGCGAGCGATTGGCCACGTTGCAGAAGCAGTTGCGCGCAGTGATCAGGCGGAACAAGGAGGTTTACCAGTTGAAGGTGATTGTTTCGAGTTGTTAAACTGGTTGTTTTTTCTTTTTTTTTTATTGAGTTGCTCTCGAGCTTAGCGGAGTTTCTCGAACATTTGTTGGGTTTATGTGAGGTTCAGTGGAGTTTCTCTGACTTTGGTTGACTTTTGCTAACTTTAGATGAGTTTCTGTCAGGTTTAGTTGAGTTTTGCTAACTTTGCATGAGGTTCTATGAACTTTAGTTGAGTTTCTCTGGCCGTATTTAAGTTTCTACCAAGTTTAATGGAGTTTCTCTAACTTTGATTGAATTTCTGTGAAGTTTGGTTGAGTTTCCTCCACTTTAGATGAGTTTCTGTCAGGTTTAGTTGAGTTTTTCTAACTTTGGATGAGGTTCTATGAACTTTAGTTGAGTTTCTCTGACCGTACTTAAGTTTCTACCAAGTTTAATGGAGTTTCTCTAACTTTGATTGAGTTTCTTTGCAGCTGGTTTGAGTTCCTCTGACTTTGGTTGAGTTTCTTTAACTTTAGATGAGGTTCTGTGAAGTTTGGTTGAGTTTCCCCCACTTTAGATGAGGTTCTGTGAGGTTTGGTTGAGGTTTTCTAACTTTGGATGAGGTTCTATGAATTTTAGTTGGGTTTCTCTGACCGTACTTAAGTTTCTACCAAGTTTAATGGAGTTTCTCTAACTTTGATTGAATTTCTGTGAAGTTTGGTTGAGTTTCCTCCACTTTAGATGAGTTTCTGTCAGGTTTAGTTGAGTTTTTCTAACTTTGGATGAGGTTCTATGAATTTTAGTTGAGTTTCTCTGACCGTACTTAAGTTTCTACCAAGTTTAATGGAGTTTCTCTAACTTTGATTGAGTTTCTTTGCAGCTGGTTTGAGTTCCTCTGACTTTGGTTGAGTTTCTTTAACTTTAGATGAGGTTCTGTGAAGTTTGGTTGAGTTTCCCCCACTTTAGATGAGGTTCTGTGAGGTTTGGTTGAGGTTTTCTAACTTTGGATGAGGTTCTATGAACTTTAGTTGAGTTTCTCTGACCGTACTTAAGTTTCTACCAAGTTTAATGGAGTTTCTCTAACTTTGATTGAGTTTCCTTGCAGCTGGTTTGAGTTCCTCTGACTTTGGTTGAGTTTTTTTAACTTTAAATGAGGTTCTGTGAAGTTTGGTTGAGTTTCCCCCACTTTAGATGAGGTTCTGTGAGGTTTGGTTGAGGTTTTCTAACTTTGGATGAGGTTCTATGAATTTTAGTTGAGTTTCTCTGACCGTACTTAAGTTTCTACCAAGTTTAATGGAGTTTCTCTAACTTTGATTGAATTTCTGTGAAGTTTGGTTGAGTTTCCTCCACTTTAGATGAGTTTCTGTCAGGTTTAGTTGAGTTTTTCTAACTTTGGATGAGGTTCTATGAACTTTAGTTGAGTTTCTCTGACCGTACTTAAGTTTCTACCAAGTTTAATGGAGTTTCTCTTTGATTGAGTTTCTGTGAAGTTTGGTTGAGTTTCCCCCACTTTAGATGACTTTCTGTCAGGTTTAGTTGAGTTTTTCTAACGTTGGATGAGGTTCTATGAACTTTTAGTTAAGTTTCTCTGACCGTACTTAAGTTTCTACCAAGTTTAATGGAGTTTCTCTAACTTTGATTGAATTTCTGTGAAGTTTGGTTGAGTTTCCCCCACTTTAGATGAGGTTCTGTGAGGTTTCGTTGAGGTTTTCTAACTTTGGATGAGGTTCTATGAACTTTAGTTGAGTTTCTCAAACCGTACTTAAGTTTCTACCAAGTTTAATGGAGTTTCTCTAACTTTGATTGAGTTTCCTTGCAGCTGGTTTGAGTTCCTCTGACTTTGGTTGAGTTTTTTTAACTTTAAATGAGGTTCTGTGAAGTTTGGTTGAGTTTCCCCCACTTTAGATGAGGTTCTGTGAGGTTTGGTTGAGATTTTCTAACTTTGGATGAGGTTCTATGAACTTTAGTTAAGTTTCTCTGACCGTACTTAAGTTTCTACCAAGTTTAATGGAGTTTCTCTAACTTTGATTGAATTTCTGTGAAGCTTGGTTGAGTTTCCCCCACTTTAGATGAGTTTCTGTCAGGTTTAGTTGAGTTTTTCTAACTTTGGATGAGGTTCTATGAACTTTAGTTGAGTTTCTCTGACCGTACTTAAGTTTCTACCAAGTTTAATGGAGTTTCTCTAACTTTGATTGAGTTTCCTTGCAGCTGGTTTGAGTTCCTCTGACTTTGGTTGAGTTTTTTTAACTTTAAATGAGGTTCTGTGAAGTTTGGTTGAGTTTCCCCCACTTTAGATGAGGTTCTGTGAGGTTTGGTTGAGATTTTCTAACTTTGGATGAGGTTCTATGAACTTTAGTTGAGTTTCTCTGACCGTACTTAAGTTTCTACCAAGTTTAATGGAGTTTCTCTAACTTTGATTGAATTTCTGTGAAGTTTGGTTGAGTTTCCCCCACTTTAGATGAGGTTCTGTGAGGTTTGGTTGAGGTTTTCTAACTTTGGATGAGGTTCTATGAACTTTAGTTGAGTTTCTCTGACCGTACTTAAGTTTCTACCAAGTTTAATGGAGTTTCTCTAACTTTGATTGAGTTTCCTTGCAGCTGGTTTGAGTTCCTCTGACTTTGGTTGAGTTTCTTTAACTTTAAATGAGGTTCTGTGAAGTTTGGTTGAGTTTCCCCCACTTTAGATGAGGTTCTGTGAGGTTTGGTTGAGGTTTTCTAACTTTAGTTGAGTTTCTCTGACCGTACTTAAGTTTCTACCAAGTTTAATGGAGTTTCTCTAACTTTGATTGAATTTCTGTGAAGTTTGGTTGAGTTTCCTCCACTTTAGATGAGTTTCTGTCAGGTTTCGTTGAGTTTTTCTAACTTTGGATGAGGTTCTATGAACTTTAGTTGAGTTTCTCTGACCGTACTTAAGTTTCTACCAAGTTTAATGGAGTTTCTCTTTGATTGAGTTTCTGTGAAGTTTGGTTGAGTTTCCCCCACTTTAGATGAGTTTCTGTCAGGTTTAGTTGAGTTTTTCTAACTTTGGATGAGGTTCTATGAACTTTTAGTTGAGTTTCTCTGACCGTACTTAAGTTTCTACCAAGTTTAATGGAGTTTCTCTAACTTTGATTGAGTTTCTGTGAAGTTTGGTTGGGTTTCCCCCACTTTAGATGAGTTTCTGTCAGGTTTAGTTCAGTTTTCCCTACTTTAGATGAGTTTCTGTCAGGTTTAGTTGAGTTTTTCTAACTTTGGATGAGGTTCTATGAACTTTAGTTGAGTTTCTCTGACCGTACTTAAGTTTCTACCAAGTTTAATGGAGTTTCTCTAACTTTGATTAAGTTTCAGTGAAGTTTGGTTGAGTTTCCTCCACTTTAGATGAGTTTCTGTCAGGTTTAGTTGAGTATTTCTAACTTTGGATGAGGTTCTATGAACTTTAGTTGAGTTTCTCTGACCGTACTTAAGTTTCTACCAAGTTTAATGGAGTTTCTCTAACTTTGATTGAGTTTCCTTGCAGCTGGTTTGAGTTCCTCTGACTTTGGTTGAGTTTTTGTAACTTTAGATGAGGTTCTGTGAAGTTTGGTTGAGGTTTTCTAACTCTAGTTATAATTTCTTTCAAGTTGAATGGAGTTTCTCTAACCTTGAGTGTTTCTTTGAAGTTTGGTGGAATTTGTATCGCTTTAGTTGAGTTTCTAGCAAGATAAGTGGAGTTTTTCTAAGTTTGATTGAGTTTCTTTCAAGTTTGATTGAGTTTCTCTAGCATTGATTAAGTTTCTTTGAAGCGTCGTTGAGGTTTTTTAACTTTACTTGCGTTTTTCTAGGTTTAGATCAGGATCTATGAAGTTTAGTTGAGTCTTTCTACATTTAGATGAGGTTCAACGATACTTAGTTGAGGCTTTCTAACTTTAAATGACGCTCTATAAAGTATAGTTGAGTTTCTCTCAGTTTGATTGAGTTTCTGTAAAGTTTGGTTGAGTTTTTCTAACTTTAGACGAGGTTATGTACAGTTTAGTTGAGGTTCTATGAAGTTTAGTTGAGGTTCTACGAAGAATAGCGGAGTTTTTCCAAGTTTAGTTGAATTTGTCTAGCTCTGATTGAGTTTCTTTGGAGCTGGTTTGAGTTCCTCTGACTTTGGTGGAGTTTTTCTAACTTTAGATAAGGTTCTATGAAGTTCAGTTCAGTTTTCCCTACTTTAGACGAGGTTCTGTGACGTTTAGCGAAGTTTTTCCGTATTCAGTCGAGTTTCCATCACGTTTAAATGGAGTTTTTGCAACTTTAACAACTTGCCACTTGAGCAACGACGTTTATTCGAGCCTCTCCGCACTCTACTCGTGTAGTTTCCCTCGAGTTTAACGCACTCTCTCTCCAACTCTATAGTTGCGTTTCGACCCTAAGTAAGAACGCTCTCGTTCCAGGACGAAACGCACCAACAAACCACCGCCGCCGCCGCCGCCGCCGCCGCGAAACTCCTCTCCGACACCGACGACTCCGAGGACGAACCGCCACCAAGAACAACCCCGCCCCCGCCCGACTACGCCCTCCACGCCGGCGCCGCCGCCACGAAGGACTGCTGCATCCTGGAGGTGGACGACCCGGAGGACGAGGAGGTCCTCAACCTGATCACCGAACCGCGACCGCCGGACGGCTTCCACGTGGTCAACAGCGAGCTCGTCCCCGGCCTGGACGAGCTGGAGATCGTCAAGAACCTGCAAATGTTCATCCAGGTGTGGCGCACCAAGATCCAGTCGGCGTTGAGTTTGGACCGCGAGCTGCGCAAACTGCTGCAAACCGTCTACTTCAAGTTGCGCCGCATGATCCCGTGCGCCCTCTGCGACCTGCAGTTCCGCGTCAACTCGCCGGAGGCGGACGAGATCCAACTGTGCGTCCTCGGGATGGCTCTCGGATTGGGCGATCCTCCGCCGCAACAACGTAGCGGCGGCGCGAGGGCGAAGGGTCGCAAGTTAACGGCGAGAAACGGTGAAGAAAGCTTTTGTTTTTTTTTTAAATTTCGCAAACTCAAACTTTTGTTTTTTGTTTTTGTTTTTTTTTCGTTGTCTTCTCGTAGATGAGGAGCTGATCTTCAACTTGGAGGAGGAGGACAACAACATACCGGAGAACGGGGTCGTTGCGGCGCCGAGTCTTTTGCACGCCGCGGCGGCGCCACAATCGCTCAAGCATCGGCAAAAGTCGCCGCAACGCGCCAAGTCGAGCGGCGTCAAGCAGCGGCACGTGAGTGTTGATGGAGTTGTCGGGTTTATTGAGGCGATTAGATGGCGTTGGGGTTCTGGCGAGTTTCTCGGTCGCGTTTAGTGGAGTTTTTTCGAAGTTTCGTTGAGTTTCTATGAAATTTGGTTGCGTTTTTGGTTACTGCAGTCGAGTTTCTATGAAGTTTCGTGCAGGTTTCAGAAGTTTACTTGAGTCTCTATCAGTTTTAGTGGAGTTTCTCTAACTTTAATTGAGTTTCCATAGGTTTTGGTGGAGTTTTTCCAAGTTCAGTTGAATTACTCTGACTTTGGTTGAGTATCTATGGAATTGAGTTTCTTTTTACTGCAGTTGAACTAAATTCGAATCGAAATTAATTCTTTTCGAACGAAATTCGAATAGAAACATCAGAGAAAAAAATGATGCCAATTTAAGAGTTTAAAAGTGCGATAACTTTTAAACCGCTTGTCCGATTGGGCTGTAATTTTCGCGCGAATTAGCTTTCATCTGTCTCTCGAACTTTAGACGAGTTTCTAGCAAATTTTCATTGAGTTTCTCGAGATTTGGTTGCCAGAAACTCGCGAAGACCGCAAACTCGACTTAATCGTAACGGCTTCAATCGAGTGTCTCTAACTTTGGTTGACTTTCTATGAAGTTTTGTGAAGTTTTTATCAGCTTCGTTGAGTTTCCATGAAGTGTATCTGAAGTTTGGTTGAATTTCTCCGACTTTAATTGAGTTTCAATCAAGTTTCGCGGAATATTCCCCACTTTAGTTGAGTTTCCACGAACTTTAATGCAGTTTCAACGACATATATTTGAGTTTCTCCAACTTTAATTGAGTTTATATGAAGTTTTGTGAGATATTCCTGATTTCAGTTGAATTTCTGTGAATTTGAGTGGAGTTTCTCGGACTTTAGTCGAGTTTCAATGGAGTTTATTTGAATTTCTCCGACTTTAATTGAGTTTCAATCAAGTTTCGCGGAATATTCCCCACTTTAGTTGAGTTTCCACGAACTTTAATGCAGTTTCAACGACATATAGTTGAGTTTCTCCAACTTTAATTGAGTTTCAATGAAGTTTTGTGAGATATTCCGGACTTCAGTTGAATTTCTGTGAATTTGAGTGGAGTTTCTCTGACTTTAGTCGAGTTTCAATGGAGTTCATTTGAATTTCTCCGACTTTAATTGAGTTTCAATCAAGTTTCGCGGAATATTCCCCACTTTAGTTGAGTTTCCACGAACTTTAATGCAGTTTCAACGATATATAGTTGAGTTTCTCCAACTTTAATTGAGTTTATATGAAGTTTTGTGAGATATTCCTGACTACAGTTGAATTTCTGTGAATTTGAGTGGAGTTTCTCTGACTTTAGTCAAGTTTCAATGGTGTTTAATTGAATTTCTCCAACTTTAATTGAGTTTCAATCAAGTTTCGCGGAATATTCCCCACTTTAGTTGAGTTTCCACGAACTTTAATGCAGTTTCAACGACATATAGTTGAGTTTCTCCAACTTTAATTGAGTTTATATGAAGTTTTGTGAGATATTCCTGACTTCAGTTGAATTTCTGTGAATTTGAGTGGAGTTTCTCGGACTTTAGTCGAGTTTCAATGGAGTTTATTTGAATTTCTCCGACTTTAATTGAGTTTCAATCAAGTTTCGCGGAATATTCCCCACTTTAGTTGAGTTTCCACGAACTTTAATGCAGTTTCAACGACATATAGTTGAGTTTCTCCAACTTTAATTGAGTTTCAATGAAGTTTTGTGAGATATTCCTGACTTCAGTTGAATTTCTGTGAATTTGAGTGGAGTTTCTCTGACTTTAGTCAAGTTTCAATGGAGTTTAATTGAATTTCTCCAACTTTAATTGAGTTTCAATCAAGTTTCGCGGAATATTCCCCACTTTAGTTGAGTTTCCACGAACTTTAATGCAGTTTCAACGACATATAGTTGAGTTTCTCCAACTTTAATTGAGTTTATATGAAGTTTTGTGAGATATTCCTGGCTTCAGTTGAATTGTTGTGAATTTGAGTGGAGTTTTTCGAAGATTAGTGAATTTTCTCCGACTTTTGTCGAGTTTCAATGGAGTTTAATTGAATTTCTCCAACTTTAATTGAGTTTCAATCAAGTTTCGCGGAATATTCCCCGCTTTAGTTAAGTTTCCACGAACTTTAATGCAGTTTCAACGACGTTTAGTTGAGTTTCTCCAACTTTAATTGAGTTTATATGAAGTTTTGTGAGATATTCCTGACTTCAGTTGAATTGTTGTGAATTTGAGTGGAGTTTTTCGAAGATTAGTGCATTTTCTCTGACTTTAGTCGAGTTTCAATGGAGTTTAATTGAATTTCTCCAACTTTAATTGAGTTTCAATCAAGTTTAGCGGAATATTCCCCACTTTAGTTGAGTTTCCACGAACTTTAATGCAGTTTCAACGACATATAGTTGAGTTTCTCCAACTTTAATTGAGTTTATATGAAGTTTTGTGAGATATTCCTGACTTCAGTTGAATTTCTGTGAATTTGAGTGGAGTTTCTCTGACTTTAGTCGAGTTTCAATGGAGTTTTATTGAATTTCTCCAACATTAATTGAGTTTCAATCAAGTTTCACGGAATATTCCCCACTTTAGTTGAGTTTCCACGAACTTTAATGCAGTTTCAACGACATATAGTTGAGTTTCTCCAACTTTAATTGAGTTTCAATGAAGTTTTGTGAGATATTCCTGACTTCAGTTGAATTTCTGTGAATTTGAGTGGAGTTTCTCTGACTTTAGTCAAGTTTCAATGGAGTTTAATTGAATTTCTCCAACTTTAATTGAGTTTCAATAAAGTTTCGCGGAATATTCCCCACTTATATGAGTTTCCACGAACTTTAATGCAGTTTCAACGACATATAGTTGAGTTTCTCCAACTTTAATTGAGTTTATATGAAGTTTTGTGAGATATTCCTGATTTCAGTTGAATTTCTGTGAATTTGAGTGGAGTTTCTCGGACTTTAGTCGAGTTTCAATGGAGTTTATTTGAATTTCTCCGACTTTAATTGAGTTTCAATCAAGTTTCGCGGAATATTCCCCACTTTAGTTGAGTTTCCACGTACTTTAATGCAGTTTCAACGACATATAGTTGAGTTTCTCCAACTTTAAGTGAGTTTCAATGAAGTTTTGTGAGATATTCCTGACTTCAGTTGAATTTCTGTGAATTTGAGTGGAGTTTCTCTGACTTTAGTCGAGTTTCAATGGAGTTCATTTGAATTTCTCCGACTTTAATTGAGTTTCAATCAAGTTTCGCGGAATATTCCCCACTTTAGTTGAGTTTCCACGAACTTTAATGCAGTTTCAACGACATATAGTTGAGTTTCTCCAACTTTAATTGAGTTTCAATGAAGTTTTGTGAGATATTCCTGACTACAGTTGAATTTCTGTGAATTTGAGTGGAGTTTCTCTGACTTTAGTCAAGTTTCAATGGTGTTTAATTGAATTTCTCCAACTTTAATTGAGTTTCAATCAAGTTTCGCGGAATATTCCCCACTTTAGTTGAGTTTCCACGAACTTTAATGCAGTTTCAACGACATATAGTTGAGTTTCTCCAACTTTAATTGAGTTTATATGAAGTTTTGTGAGATATTCCTGACTTCAGTTGAATTTCTGTGAATTTGAGTGGAGTTTCTCGGACTTTAGTCGAGTTTCAATGGAGTTTATTTGAATTTCTCCGACTTTAATTGAGTTTCAATCAAGTTTCGCGGAATATTCCCCACTTTAGTTGAGTTTCCACGTACTTTAATGCAGTTTCAACGACATATAGTTGAGTTTCTCCAACTTTAAGTGAGTTTCAATGAAGTTTTGTGAGATATTCCTGACTTCAGTTGAATTTCTGTGAATTTGAGTGGAGTTTCTCTGACTTTAGTCGAGTTTCAATGGAGTTCATTTGAATTTCTCCGACTTTAATTGAGTTTCAATCAAGTTTCGCGGAATATTCCCCACTTTAGTTGAGTTTCCACGAACTTTAATGCAGTTTCAACGACATATAGTTGAGTTTCTCCAACTTTAAGTGAGTTTCAATGAAGTTTTGTGAGATATTCCTGACTTCAGTTGAATTTCTGTGAATTTGAGTGGAGTTTCTCTGACTTTAGTCGAGTTTCAATGGAGTTCATTTGAATTTCTCCGACTTTAATTGAGTTTCAATCAAGTTTCGCGGAATATTCCCCACTTTAGTTGAGTTTCCACGAACTTTAATGCAGTTTCAACGACATATAGTTGAGTTTCTCCAACTTTAATTGAGTTTCAATGAAGTTTTGTGAGATATTCCTGACTACAGTTGAATTTCTGTGAATTTGAGTGGAGTTTCTCTGACTTTAGTCAAGTTTCAATGGTGTTTAATTGAATTTCTCCAACTTTAATTGAGTTTCAATCAAGTTTCGCGGAATATTCCCCACTTTAGTTGAGTTTCCACGAACTTTAATGCAGTTTCAACGACATATAGTTGAGTTTCTCCAACTTTAATTGAGTTTATATGAAGTTTTGTGAGATATTCCTGACTTCAGTTGAATTTCTGTGAATTTGAGTGGAGTTTCTCGGACTTTAGTCGAGTTTCAATGGAGTTTATTTGAATTTCTCCGACTTTAATTGAGTTTCAATCAAGTTTCGCGGAATATTCCCCACTTTAGTTGAGTTTCCACGAACTTTAATGCAGTTTCAACGACATATAGTTGAGTTTCTCCAACTTTAATTGAGTTTCAATGAAGTTTTGTGAGATATTCCTGACTTCAGTTGAATTTCTGTGAATTTGAGTGGAGTTTCTCTGACTTTAGTCAAGTTTCAATGGAGTTTAATTGAATTTCTCCAACTTTAATTGAGTTTCAATAAAGTTTCGCGGAATATTCCCCACTTTAGTTGAGTTTCCACGAACTTTAATGCAGTTTCAACGACATATAGTTGAGTTTCTCCAACTTTAATTGAGTTTATATGAAGTTTTGTGAGATATTCCTGATTTCAGTTGAATTTCTGTGAATTTGAGTGGAGTTTCTCGGACTTTAGTCGAGTTTCAATGGAGTTTATTTGAATTTCTCCGACTTTAATTGAGTTTCAATCAAGTTTCGCGGAATATTCCCCACTTTAGTTGAGTTTCCACGTACTTTAATGCAGTTTCAACGACATATAGTTGAGTTTCTCCAACTTTAAGTGAGTTTCAATGAAGGTTTGTGAGATATTCCTGACTTCAGTTGAATTTCTGTGAATTTGAGTGGAGTTTCTCTGACTTTAGTCGAGTTTCAATGGAGTTCATTTGAATTTCTCCGACTTTAATTGAGTTTCAATCAAGTTTCGCGGAATATTCCCCACTTTAGTTGAGTTTCCACGAACTTTAATGCAGTTTCAACGACATATAGTTGAGTTTCTCCAACTTTAATTGAGTTTCAATGAAGTTTTGTGAGATATTCCTGACTTCAGTTGAATTTCTGTGAATTTGAGTGGAGTTTCTCTGACTTTAGTCAAGTTTCAATGGAGTTTAATTGAATTTCTCCAACTTTAATTGAGTTTCAATCAAGTTTCGCGGAATATTCCCCACTTTAGTTGAGTTTCCACGAACTTTAATGCAGTTTCAACGACATATAGTTGAGTTTCTCCAACTTTAATTGAGTTTATATGAAGTTTTGTGAGATATTCCTGACTTCAGTTGAATTTCTGTGAATTTGAGTGGAGTTTCTCGGACTTTAGTCGAGTTTCAATGGAGTTTATTTGAATTTCTCCGACTTTAATTGAGTTTCAATCAAGTTTCGCGGAATATTCCCCACTTTAGTTGAGTTTCCACGAACTTTAATGCAGTTTCAACGACATATAGTTGAGTTTCTCCAACTTTAATTGAGTTTCAATGAAGTTTTGTGAGATATTCCTGACTTCAGTTGAATTTCTGTGAATTTGAGTGGAGTTTCTCTGACTTTAGTCAAGTTTCAATGGAGTTTAATTGAATTTCTCCAACTTTAATTGAGTTTCAATCAAGTTTCGCGGAATATTCCCCACTTTAGTTGAGTTTCCACGAACTTTAATGCAGTTTCAACGACATATAGTTGAGTTTCTCCAACTTTAATTGAGTTTATATGAAGTTTTGTGAGATATTCCTGGCTTCAGTTGAATTGTTGTGAATTTGAGTGGAGTTTTTCGAAGATTAGTGAATTTTCTCCGACTTTTGTCGAGTTTCAATGGAGTTTAATTGAATTTCTCCAACTTTAATTGAGTTTCAATCAAGTTTCGCGGAATATTCCCCGCTTTAGTTAAGTTTCCACGAACTTTAATGCAGTTTCAACGACGTTTAGTTGAGTTTCTCCAACTTTAATTGAGTTTATATGAAGTTTTGTGAGATATTCCTGACTTCAGTTGAATTGTTGTGAATTTGAGTGGAGTTTTTCGAAGATTAGTGCATTTTCTCTGACTTTAGTCGAGTTTCAATGGAGTTTAATTGAATTTCTCCAACTTTAATTGAGTTTCAATCAAGTTTAGCGGAATATTCCCCACTTTAGTTGAGTTTCCACGAACTTTAATGCAGTTTCAACGACATATAGTTGAGTTTCTCCAACTTTAATTGAGTTTATATGAAGTTTTGTGAGATATTCCTGACTTCAGTTGAATTTCTGTGAATTTGAGTGGAGTTTCTCTGACTTTAGTCGAGTTTCAATGGAGTTTTATTGAATTTCTCCAACATTAATTGAGTTTCAATCAAGTTTCACGGAATATTCCCCACTTTAGTTGAGTTTCCACGAACTTTAATGCAGTTTCAACGACATATAGTTGAGTTTCTCCAACTTTAATTGAGTTTCAATGAAGTTTTGTGAGATATTCCTGACTTCAGTTGAATTTCTGTGAATTTGAGTGGAGTTTCTCTGACTTTAGTCAAGTTTCAATGGAGTTTAATTGAATTTCTCCAACTTTAATTGAGTTTCAATAAAGTTTCGCGGAATATTCCCCACTTATATGAGTTTCCACGAACTTTAATGCAGTTTCAACGACATATAGTTGAGTTTCTCCAACTTTAATTGAGTTTATATGAAGTTTTGTGAGATATTCCTGATTTCAGTTGAATTTCTGTGAATTTGAGTGGAGTTTCTCGGACTTTAGTCGAGTTTCAATGGAGTTTATTTGAATTTCTCCGACTTTAATTGAGTTTCAATCAAGTTTCGCGGAATATTCCCCACTTTAGTTGAGTTTCCACGTACTTTAATGCAGTTTCAACGACATATAGTTGAGTTTCTCCAACTTTAAGTGAGTTTCAATGAAGTTTTGTGAGATATTCCTGACTTCAGTTGAATTTCTGTGAATTTGAGTGGAGTTTCTCTGACTTTAGTCGAGTTTCAATGGAGTTCATTTGAATTTCTCCGACTTTAATTGAGTTTCAATCAAGTTTCGCGGAATATTCCCCACTTTAGTTGAGTTTCCACGAACTTTAATGCAGTTTCAACGACATATAGTTGAGTTTCTCCAACTTTAATTGAGTTTCAATGAAGTTTTGTGAGATATTCCTGACTACAGTTGAATTTCTGTGAATTTGAGTGGAGTTTCTCTGACTTTAGTCAAGTTTCAATGGTGTTTAATTGAATTTCTCCAACTTTAATTGAGTTTCAATCAAGTTTCGCGGAATATTCCCCACTTTAGTTGAGTTTCCACGAACTTTAATGCAGTTTCAACGACATATAGTTGAGTTTCTCCAACTTTAATTGAGTTTATATGAAGTTTTGTGAGATATTCCTGACTTCAGTTGAATTTCTGTGAATTTGAGTGGAGTTTCTCGGACTTTAGTCGAGTTTCAATGGAGTTTATTTGAATTTCTCCGACTTTAATTGAGTTTCAATCAAGTTTCGCGGAATATTCCCCACTTTAGTTGAGTTTCCACGTACTTTAATGCAGTTTCAACGACATATAGTTGAGTTTCTCCAACTTTAAGTGAGTTTCAATGAAGTTTTGTGAGATATTCCTGACTTCAGTTGAATTTCTGTGAATTTGAGTGGAGTTTCTCTGACTTTAGTCGAGTTTCAATGGAGTTCATTTGAATTTCTCCGACTTTAATTGAGTTTCAATCAAGTTTCGCGGAATATTCCCCACTTTAGTTGAGTTTCCACGAACTTTAATGCAGTTTCAACGACATATAGTTGAGTTTCTCCAACTTTAAGTGAGTTTCAATGAAGTTTTGTGAGATATTCCTGACTTCAGTTGAATTTCTGTGAATTTGAGTGGAGTTTCTCTGACTTTAGTCGAGTTTCAATGGAGTTCATTTGAATTTCTCCGACTTTAATTGAGTTTCAATCAAGTTTCGCGGAATATTCCCCACTTTAGTTGAGTTTCCACGAACTTTAATGCAGTTTCAACGACATATAGTTGAGTTTCTCCAACTTTAATTGAGTTTCAATGAAGTTTTGTGAGATATTCCTGACTACAGTTGAATTTCTGTGAATTTGAGTGGAGTTTCTCTGACTTTAGTCAAGTTTCAATGGTGTTTAATTGAATTTCTCCAACTTTAATTGAGTTTCAATCAAGTTTCGCGGAATATTCCCCACTTTAGTTGAGTTTCCACGAACTTTAATGCAGTTTCAACGACATATAGTTGAGTTTCTCCAACTTTAATTGAGTTTATATGAAGTTTTGTGAGATATTCCTGACTTCAGTTGAATTTCTGTGAATTTGAGTGGAGTTTCTCGGACTTTAGTCGAGTTTCAATGGAGTTTATTTGAATTTCTCCGACTTTAATTGAGTTTCAATCAAGTTTCGCGGAATATTCCCCACTTTAGTTGAGTTTCCACGAACTTTAATGCAGTTTCAACGACATATAGTTGAGTTTCTCCAACTTTAATTGAGTTTCAATGAAGTTTTGTGAGATATTCCTGACTTCAGTTGAATTTCTGTGAATTTGAGTGGAGTTTCTCTGACTTTAGTCAAGTTTCAATGGAGTTTAATTGAATTTCTCCAACTTTAATTGAGTTTCAATAAAGTTTCGCGGAATATTCCCCACTTTAGTTGAGTTTCCACGAACTTTAATGCAGTTTCAACGACATATAGTTGAGTTTCTCCAACTTTAATTGAGTTTATATGAAGTTTTGTGAGATATTCCTGATTTCAGTTGAATTTCTGTGAATTTGAGTGGAGTTTCTCGGACTTTAGTCGAGTTTCAATGGAGTTTATTTGAATTTCTCCGACTTTAATTGAGTTTCAATCAAGTTTCGCGGAATATTCCCCACTTTAGTTGAGTTTCCACGTACTTTAATGCAGTTTCAACGACATATAGTTGAGTTTCTCCAACTTTAAGTGAGTTTCAATGAAGTTTTGTGAGATATTCCTGACTTCAGTTGAATTTCTGTGAATTTGAGTGGAGTTTCTCTGACTTTAGTCGAGTTTCAATGGAGTTCATTTGAATTTCTCCGACTTTAATTGAGTTTCAATCAAGTTTCGCGGAATATTCCCCACTTTAGTTGAGTTTCCACGAACTTTAATGCAGTTTCAACGACATATAGTTGAGTTTCTCCAACTTTAATTGAGTTTCAATGAAGTTTTGTGAGATATTCCTGACTACAGTTGAATTTCTGTGAATTTGAGTGGAGTTTCTCTGACTTTAGTCAAGTTTCAATGGTGTTTAATTGAATTTCTCCAACTTTAATTGAGTTTCAATCAAGTTTCGCGGAATATTCCCCACTTTAGTTGAGTTTCCACGAACTTTAATGCAGTTTCAACGACATATAGTTGAGTTTCTCCAACTTTAATTGAGTTTATATGAAGTTTTGTGAGATATTCCTGACTTCAGTTGAATTTCTGTGAATTTGAGTGGAGTTTCTCGGACTTTAGTCGAGTTTCAATGGAGTTTATTTGAATTTCTCCGACTTTAATTGAGTTTCAATCAAGTTTCGCGGAATATTCCCCACTTTAGTTGAGTTTCCACGAACTTTAATGCAGTTTCAACGACATATAGTTGAGTTTCTCCAACTTTAATTGAGTTTCAATGAAGTTTTGTGAGATATTCCTGACTTCAGTTGAATTTCTGTGAATTTGAGTGGAGTTTCTCTGACTTTAGTCAAGTTTCAATGGAGTTTAATTGAATTTCTCCAACTTTAATTGAGTTTCAATCAAGTTTCGCGGAATATTCCCCACTTTAGTTGAGTTTCCACGAACTTTAATGCAGTTTCAACGACATATAGTTGAGTTTCTCCAACTTTAATTGAGTTTATATGAAGTTTTGTGAGATATTCCTGGCTTCAGTTGAATTGTTGTGAATTTGAGTGGAGTTTTTCGAAGATTAGTGAATTTTCTCCGACTTTAGTCGAGTTTCAATGGAGTTTAATTGAATTTCTCCAACTTTAATTGAGTTTCAATCAAGTTTCGCGGAATATTCCCCGCTTTAGTTAAGTTTCCACGAACTTTAATGCAGTTTCAACGACGTTTAGTTGAGTTTCTCCAACTTTAATTGAGTTTATATGAAGTTTTGTGAGATATTCCTGACTTCAGTTGAATTGTTGTGAATTTGAGTGGAGTTTTTCGAAGATTAGTGCATTTTCTCTGACTTTAGTCGAGTTTCAATGGAGTTTAATTGAATTTCTCCAACTTTAATTGAGTTTCAATCAAGTTTAGCGGAATATTCCCCACTTTAGTTGAGTTTCCACGAACTTTAATGCAGTTTCAACGACATATAGTTGAGTTTCTCCAACTTTAATTGAGTTTATATGAAGTTTTGTGAGATATTCCTGACTTCAGTTGAATTTCTGTGAATTTGAGTGGAGTTTCTCTGACTTTAGTCGAGTTTCAATGGAGTTTTATTGAATTTCTCCAACATTAATTGAGTTTCAATCAAGTTTCGCGGAATATTCCCCACTTTAGTTGAGTTTCCACGAACTTTAATGCAGTTTCAACGACATATAGTTGAGTTTCTCCAACTTTAATTGAGTTTATATGAAGTTTTGTGAGATATTCCTGATTTCAGTTGAATTTCTGTGAATTTGAGTGGAGTTTCTCTGACTTTAGTCGAGTTTCAATGGAGTTTATTTGAATTTCTCCGACTTTAATTGAGTTTCAATCAAGTTTCACGGAATATTCCCCACTTTAGTTGAGTTTCCACGAACTTTAATGCAGTTTCAACGACATATAGTTGAGTTTCTCCAACTTTAATTGAGTTTCAATGAAGTTTTGTGAGATATTCCTGACTTCAGTTGAATTTCTGTGAATTTGAGTGGAGTTTCTCTGACTTTAGTCAAGTTTCAATGGAGTTTAATTGAATTTCTCCAACTTTAATTGAGTTTCAATAAAGTTTCGCGGAATATTCCCCACTTTAGTTGAGTTTCCACGAACTTTAATGCAGTTTCAACGACATATAGTTGAGTTTCTCCAACTTTAATTGAGTTTATATGAAGTTTTGTGAGATATTCCTGATTTCAGTTGAATTTCTGTGAATTTGAGTGGAGTTTCTCGGACTTTAGTCGAGTTTCAATGGAGTTTATTTGAATTTCTCCGACTTTAATTGAGTTTCAATCAAGTTTCGCGGAATATTCCCCACTTTAGTTGAGTTTCCACGTACTTTAATGCAGTTTCAACGACATATAGTTGAGTTTCTCCAACTTTAAGTGAGTTTCAATGAAGTTTTGTGAGATATTCCTGACTTCAGTTGAATTTCTGTGAATTTGAGTGGAGTTTCTCTGACTTTAGTCGAGTTTCAATGGAGTTCATTTGAATTTCTCCGACTTTAATTGAGTTTCAATCAAGTTTCGCGGAATATTCCCCACTTTAGTTGAGTTTCCACGAACTTTAATGCAGTTTCAACGACATATAGTTGAGTTTCTCCAAATTTAATTGAGTTTCAATGAAGTTTTGTGAGATATTCCTGACTTCAGTTGAATTTCTGTGAATTTGAGTGAAGTTTCTCTGACTTTAGTCAAGTTTCAATGGAGTTTAATTGAATTTCTCCAACTTTAATTGAGTTTCAATCAAGTTTCGCGGAATATTCCCCACTTTAGTTGAGTTTCCACGAACTTTAATGCAGTTTCAACGACATATAGTTGAGTTTCTCCAACTTTAATTGAGTTTATATGAAGTTTTGTGAGATATTCCTGATTTCAGTTGAATTTCTGTGAATTTGAGTGGAGTTTCTCTGACTTTAGTCGAGTTTCAATGGAGTTCATTTGAATTTCTCCGACTTTAATTGAGTTTCAATCAAGTTTCGCGGAATATTCCCCACTTTAGTTGAGTTTCCACGAACTTTAATGCAGTTTCAACGACATATAGTTGAGTTTCTCCAACTTTAATTGAGTTTCAATGAAGTTTTGTGAGATATTCCTGACTTCAGTTGAATTTCTGTGAATTTGAGTAGAGTTTTTCGAAGAGTAGTGAATTTTCTCTGACTTTAGTCGAGTTTCAATGGAGTTTAATTGCATTTCTCCGACTTTAATTGAGTTTCAATCAAGTTTCGTGGAATATTCCCCACTTTAGTTGAGTTTCCACGAACTTTAATGCAGTTTCAACGACATATAGTTGAGTTTCTCCAACTTTAATTGAGTTTATATGAAGTTTTGTGAGATATTCCTGATTTCAGTTGAATTTCTGTGAATTTGAGTGGAGTTTCTCGGACTTTAGTCGAGTTTCAATGGAGTTTATTTGAATTTCTCCGACTTTAATTGAGTTTCAATCAAGTTTCGCGGAATATTCCCCACTTTAGTTGAGTTTCCACGAACTTTAATGCAGTTTCAACGACATATAGTTGAGTTTCTCCAACTTTAAGTGAGTTTCAATGAAGTTTTGTGAGATATTCCTGACTTCAGTTGAATTTCTGTGAATTTGAGTGGAGTTTCTCTGACTTTAGTCGAGTTTCAATGGAGTTCATTTGAATTTCTCCGACTTTAATTGAGTTTCAATCAAGTTTCGCGGAATATTCCCCACTTTAGTTGAGTTTCCACGAACTTTAATGCAGTTTCAACGACATATAGTTGAGTTTCTCCAACTTTAATTGAGTTTCAATGAAGTTTTGTGAGATATTCCTGACTTCAGTTGAATTTCTGTGAATTTGAGTGAAGTTTCTCTGACTTTAGTCAAGTTTCAATGGAGTTTAATTGAATTTCTCCAACTTTAATTGAGTTTCAATCAAGTTTCGCGGAATATTCCCCACTTTAGTTGAGTTTCCACGAACTTTAATGCAGTTTCAACGACATATAGTTGAGTTTCTCCAACTTTAATTGAGTTTATATGAAGTTTTGTGAGATATTCCTGATTTCAGTTGAATTTCTGTGAATTTGAGTGGAGTTTCTCTGACTTTAGTCGAGTTTCAATGGAGTTCATTTGAATTTCTCCGACTTTAATTGAGTTTCAATCAAGTTTCGCGGAATATTCCCCACTTTAGTTGAGTTTCCACGAACTTTAATGCAGTTTCAACGACATATAGTTGAGTTTCTCCAACTTTAATTGAGTTTCAATGAAGTTTTGTGAGATATTCCTGACTTCAGTTGAATTTCTGTGAATTTGAATAGAGTTTTTCGAAGAGTAGTGAATTTTCTCTGACTTTAGTCGAGTTTCAATGGAGTTTAATTGCATTTCTCCGACTTTAATTGAGTTTCAATCAAGTTTCGTGGAATATTCCCCCACTTTAGTTGAGTTTCCACGAACTTTAATGCAGTTTCAACTACGTTTAGTTGCTTCCTCTTCTTCTAGGTCCCCTATCGCGAACGTCACGGCGTCGACATCACGCCGCTCTCCTACGTCCCGGGCGGCAAAATCGAGCGCTACCTGGGCAACCTCAACTTCTTCTTCATACGCGAGACGACGTCGATCCGCGAGGAGGGCGGCCTAAGCGGCTTCCTGCACAGTTTCGTCACCGAGGTGCTGGCGATCGTGCGCGCCCACGTCACCGCACTGGGCGGTAACGCGATGGTCGCCTACTTCATGACCGAGTGCATCCTCAACCACAATCTGCACAAGAACCAGGTAAATGTGTCGATCTTCTTTTATGTGGGGTTTTGTCGAGTTTTATTGGGTTTTTGTTGAGTTTTACTGAGTTTGTATTAGCTTTTGTTGAGTTTTAATGAGTTTGTATTGAGTTTTGTTGAGTGTTACTGCGTTTGTATTAGGTTTTGTTGAGTTTTACTGAGTTTGTATTGGGTTTTGTTGAGTTTTACTAAGTTTTGTTGAGTTTTATTGGGTTTTAATGAGTCTTACTGAGTTTATATTGGCTTTTGTTGAGTTTTAATGAGTTTGTATTGGGTTTTGTTGAGTTTTACTAAGTTTTGTTGAGTTTTATTGGGCTTTTATTGAGTCTTACTGACTTTATATTGGCTTTTGTTGAGTTTTAATGAGTTTGTATTGGGTTTTGTTGAGTTTTACTATGTTTTGTTGAGTTTTATTGGGTTTTGTTGAGTTTTACCGAGTTTGTATTGGGTTTTGTTGAGTTTTACTAAGTTTTGTTGAGTTTTATTGGGTTTTAATGAGTCTCACTGAGTTTATATCGGCTTTTGTTGAGTTTTAGTGAGTTTGTGTTAGGTTTTGTTGAGGTTTACTAAGTTTTGTTGAGTTTTATTGGGTTTTAATGAGTCTTACTGAGTTTATATTGGCTTTTGTTGACGTTTAATGAGTTTGTATTGGGTTTTGTTGAGTTTTACTAGGTTTTGTTGAGTTTTATTGGGTTTTAATGAGTCTTACTGAGTTTATATTGGCTTTTGTTGAGTTTTAATGAGTTTGTATTGGGTTTTGTTGAGTTTTACTATGTTTTGTTGAGTTTTATTGGGTTTTTGTTGAGTTTTACTGAGTTTGTATTGGGTTTTGTTGAGTTTTACTAAGTTTTGTTGAGTTTTATTGGGTTTTAATTAGTCTTACTGAGTTTATATTGGCTTTTGTTGAGTTTTAATGAGTTTGTATTGGGTTTTGTTGAGTTTTACTATGTTTTGTTGAGTTTTATTGGGTTTTTGTTGAGTTTTACTGAGTTTATATTGGTTTTTGTTGAGTTTTACTGAGTTTGTATTGGGTTTTGTTGAGTTTTACTAAGTTTTGTTGAGTTTTATTGGGTTTTAATGAGTCTTACTGAGTTTATATTGGCTTTTGTTGAGTTTTCATGAGTTTGTATTGGGTTTTGTTGAGTTTTACTAAGTTTTGTTGAGTTTTATTGGGTTTTAATGAGTCTTACTGAGTTTATATTGGCTTTTGTTGAGTTTTAATGAGTTTGTATTGGGTTTTGTTGAGTTTTACTATGTTTTGTTGAGTTTTATTGGGTTTTTGTTGAGTTTTACTGAGTTTATATTGGCTTTTGTTGAGTTTTAATGAGTTTGTATTGGGTTTTGTTGAGTTTTACTATGTTTTGTTGAGTTTTATTGGGTTTTGTTGAGTTTTACCGAGTTTGTATTGGGTTTTGTTGAGTTTTACTAAGTTTTGTTGAGTTTTATTGGGTTTTAATGAGTCTTACTGAGTTTATATCGGCTTTTGTTGAGTTTTACTGAGTTTGTGTTAGGTTTTGTTGAGTTTTACTAAGTTTTGTTGAGTTTTATTGGGTTTTAATGAGTCTTACTGAGTTTATATTGGCTTTTGTTGAGGTTTAATGAGTTTGTATTGGGTTTTGTTGAGTTTTACTAAGTTTTGTTGAGTTTTATTGGGTTTTAATGAGTCTTACTGAGTTTATATTGGCTTTTGTTGAGTTTTAATGAGTTTGTATTGGGTTTTGTTGAGTTTTACTATGTTTTGTTGAGTTTTATTGGGCTTTTGTTGAGTTTTACTGAGTTTGTATTGGGTTTTGTTGAGTTTTACTAAGTTTTGTTGAGTTTTATTGGGTTTTAATGAGTCTTAATGAGTTTATATAGGCTTTTGTTGAGTTTTACTGAGTTTGTGTTAGGTTTTGTTGAGTTTTACTGAGTTTGTATTGGGTTTTGTTGAGTTTTACTGAGTTTGTATTGGGTTTTGTTGAGTTTTACTGTTTGTATTGGGTTTTGTTGAGTTTTATTGGGTTTTTATTAAGGGTTACTGAGTTTGTATTGGCTTTTGTTGAGTTTTAATGAGTTTGTATTGGGTTTTGTTGAGTTTTATTGAGTTTGTATTGGGTTTTGTTAAGTTTTATTGGGTTTTTGTTGCGTTTTACTGAGTTTGTATTGAGTTTTACTGAGTTTTATTGTTTTTTTTGCGCTTTACTGAGTTTGTATTGGGTTTTGTTGAGATTTACTGAGTTTTATTGGGTTTTTGTTGAGGTTTACTGCGTTTTGTTGAATTTTTGTTTTGATTGCAGGGCCAGTGTCTGATCAACGTTGGCGGCGACGTCGTCTTCATCTCGTATTATTACGCGGACGAGATGCAATAGGAAGGTTCATTGGTAATTTTCAATTTAAAGTTTTCGCGCCGATTGTTTTTTTGTGACTGATTAAAAAAAACGTGTCTTTTCATTGTTTCTCTTGACCTTTTTGCCGTGTTTTGTTTGCAATTAATTGGTTTTAAATAAAAATGTGAAAGGAGGAGAAAACCTGAGAGCGCTTTTTATTTTCTAAGAAAACACCAATTGAAACCAATTTCCTCGTAATTTACGCCACTTTTGTCAGCTCTTTGAAGTTCCCAGACTCAGATACCATTTGCAGGGACAGATGAAACGTAATTCGTGTGCGAGTTACAGGCCAATCGAACAAGCGGTTTAAAAGTTATCGCACTTTTAATCTCTAAAATTCGCATAATTTTTTTTTGCTTATATTTCGCTTTTTCTCTTAGTTTTTCATCCATCTCAATTAATATTGCCAAATACTAAATCGCAATTTGTCTTCGTTTTCGCAACGAATCAATTCAAAATGTTAAATTTGCTCGTGCTAGTTTATTGATTATTAGAGTCTGCAGACTTAAAGATTACAAGTGCATAGAATAGATTGTTATTAATATCCGAGTGGGCGTCCTTAATGTTTTCCATTTAATTGGCCTTTTCCAAGAGATTCCTCAAGCAGCGATTCTCCAATTGGACGTTGGCTTTCACCAAATGAACGACGTCCGAAAGGCTTTTAATCGATGGTTTTAGAGCCAAATCGATGGCGCCCAATTGGCAAGAATCAACGTCCAACTTCAGGTTCATCGCCTGCTCCAAATGCTTGGATTCGATCTCCAGTTCCTTGGTGACTTCGGCAATCGTACGTTTTAAGCAGATTTTATTTTTCGAGTTGGCAGCATTGGCAAACTGCAATTAATTTTTAAGAGAGTCAGAGCGAAAAACAATGAAAGATGAGAAAAAAAAACAATCTTTTCTTACCGCGCAAACCGCCAAAACGAAAATCAGCGCACATTTGATGGCCATCTTGTTTTTTAAGTGTTGATTGTTGGTTCGTTACTTTTGCACGATGAATTTTACTGTGTCTTTTGCGAATTCGACGAACGATATTTATACGGTTTTTGCTCAGCAATTTGCGATTGGCGATTAGACGTTTTGCCAATTACGATTATTATAATCGATATGATCATTGGAAGACCGATTGCGAATAATTTTAGCAATTGGTTTGGCACTAATTATTGTCTTAGTACGAATTGCGTTTGTTAAATTTTATCTAAGAAGCCAATAACAAGGAACAACAACTCAATTGCGAATTAGTGAAAGAGTACGAAACGAATTCGCAAAGGCAACTCGTACCATGCATCGAAAGCCGATCTTTATGGACGCAGAAATTGCAAGAAAAAAAAATGCTCATCCACTTCAAAGAATTGCTTTGGTGACTTCAACTTCGATTCCAAACTATTACATAGTGAAAACTAATTATATCCCTGCCAAATTATACAGAAATTAGGCCAAATTGGCAAAAAAACGACTTTTTCTAAATCGACCTGAATTGAATCAGGATCGATTCGAACAAATGAAAAATTGGGTGAAAATCGATGAAAAACTAAGAGAAAAAGTGAAATATAAGAGAAAAAAAAAAGAGGCGAATTTAAGACTTTCAAAGTGCGATAACTTTTAAACGGCTGGACCAATTGGGCTGTAATTTGCACGCGAATTAGCTTTCGTCTGTCCCTACAAACGGTGTGAGTTTCATCCAATTCGGGGAGATGAAGGAAAATGCGAAAATGTGAAAAATTCAAAGGGGTTACCCTTGCTTAGACTAGTTTGAATCAAGTTTAGTTGAGCTTGTCGGACATTAATTGAGTTTCTATGAAATTTGGTGAAGTTTTTATCAGTTTCGTTGAGTTTCTATGAAGTTTATCCGAGTTTTCTGTAGCTTAGTTGAGTTTCTCCAACTTCAATTGAGTTTCAATTAAATTTTGTGGAACGTTCCTGACTTTTGTCGAGTTTTTATAAACTTTAGTGCAGTTTCAATGAAGTTTAGTTGAGTTTCTCCAACTTTAATTGAGTTTCAATTAAATTTTGTGGAACGTTCCTGACTTTTGTCGAGTTGTTATAAACTTTAGTGCAGTTTCAATGAAGTTTAGTTGAGTTTCTCCAACTTTAATTGAGTTTCAATTAAATTTTGTGGAACGTTCCTGACTTTTGTCGAGTTGTTATAAACTTTACTGCAGTTTCAATGAAGTTTAGTTGAGTTTCTCCAACTTTAATTGAGTTTGAATTAAATTTTGTGGAACGTTCCTGACTTTTGTCGAGTTGTTATAAACTTTACTGCAGTTTCAATGAAGTTTAGTTGAGTTTCTCCAACTTTAATTGAGTTTCAATTAAATTTTGTGGAACGTTCCTGACTTTTGTCGAGTTGTTATAAACTTTACTGCAGTTTCAATGAAGTTTAGTTGAGTTTCTCCAACTTTAATTGAGTTTCAATTAAATTTTGTGGAACGTTCCTGACTTTTGTCGAGTTGTTATAAACTTTAGTGCAGTTTCAATGAAGTTTAGTTGAGTTTCTCCAACTTTAATTGAGTTTCAATTAAATTTTGTGGAACGTTCCCGACTTTTGTCGAGTTGTTATAAACTTTACTGCAGTTTCAATGAAGTTTAGTTGAGTTTCTCCAACTTCAATTGAGTTTCAATTAAATTTTGTGGAACGTTCCTGACTTTTGTCGAGTTTTTATAAACTTTAGTGCAGTTTCAATGAAGTTTAGTTGAGTTTCTCCAACTTTAATTGAGTTTCAATTAAATTTTGTGGAACGTTCCTGACTTTTGTCGAGTTGTTATAAACTTTAGTGCAGTTTCAATGAAGTTTAGTTGAGTTTCTCCAACTTTAATTGAGTTTCAATTAAATTTTGTGGAACGTTCCTGACTTTTGTCGAGTTGTTATAAACTTTACTGCAGTTTCAATGAAGTTTAGTTGAGTTTCTCCAACTTCAATTGAGTTTCAATTAAATTTTGTGGAACGTTCCTGACTTTTGTCGAGTTTTTATAAACTTTAGTGCAGTTTCAATGAAGTTTAGTTGAGTTTCTCCAACTTTAATTGAGTTTCAATTAAATTTTGTGGAACGTTCCTGACTTTTGTCGAGTTGTTATAAACTTTAGTGCAGTTTCAATGAAGTTTAGTTGAGTTTCTCCAACTTTAATTGAGTTTCAATTAAATTTTGTGGAACGTTCCTGACTTTTGTCGAGTTGTTATAAACTTTACTGCAGTTTCAATGAAGTTTAGTTGAGTTTCTCCAACTTTAATTGAGTTTGAATTAAATTTTGTGGAACGTTCCTGACTTTTGTCGAGTTGTTATAAACTTTACTGCAGTTTCAATGAAGTTTAGTTGAGTTTCTCCAACTTTAATTGAGTTTGAATTAAATTTTGTGGAACGTTCCTGACTTTTGTCGAGTTGTTATAAACTTTACTGCAGTTTCAATGAAGTTTAGTTGAGTTTCTCCAACTTTAATTGAGTTTCAATTAAATTTTGTGGAACGTTCCTGACTTTTGTCGAGTTGTTATAAACTTTAGTGCAGTTTCAATGAAGTTTAGTTGAGTTTCTCCAACTTTAATTGAGTTTCAATTAAATTTTGTGGAACGTTCCTGACTTTTGTCGAGTTGTTATAAACTTTACTGCAGTTTCAATGAAGTTTAGTTGAGTTTCTCCAACTTCAATTGAGTTTCAATTAAATTTTGTGGAACGTTCCTGACTTTTGTCGAGTTTTTATAAACTTTAGTGCAGTTTCAATGAAGTTTAGTTGAGTTTCTCCAACTTTAATTGAGTTTCAATTAAATTTTGTGGAACGTTCCTGACTTTTGTCGAGTTGTTATAAACTTTAGTGCAGTTTCAATGAAGTTTAGTTGAGTTTCTCCAACTTTAATTGAGTTTCAATTAAATTTTGTGGAACGTTCCTGACTTTTGTCGAGTTGTTATAAACTTTACTGCAGTTTCAATGAAGTTTAGTTGAGTTTCTCCAACTTTAATTGAGTTTGAATTAAATTTTGTGGAACGTTCCTGACTTTTGTCGAGTTGTTATAAACTTTAGTGCAGTTTCAATGAAATTTAGTTGAGTTTCTCCAACTTTAATTGAGTTTCAATTAAATTTTGTGGAACGTTCCTGACTTTTGTCGAGTTTTTATAAACTTTAGTGCAGTTTCAATGAAGTTTAGTTGAGTTTCTCCAACTTTAATTGAGTTTCAATTAAATTTTGTGGAACGTTCCTGACTTTTGTCGAGTTGTTATAAACTTTACTGCAGTTTCAATGAAGTTTAGTTGAGTTTCTCCAACTTCAATTGAGTTTCAATTAAATTTTGTGGAACGTTCCTGACTTTTGTCGAGTTTTTATAAACTTTAGTGCAGTTTCAATGAAGTTTAGTTGAGTTTCTCCAACTTTAATTGAGTTTCAATTAAATTTTGTGGAACGTTCCTGACTTTTGTCGAGTTGTTATAAACTTTAGTGCAGTTTCAATTAAGTTTAGTTGAGTTTCTCCAACTTTAATTGAGTTTCAATTAAATTTTGTGGAACGTTCCTGACTTTTATGGAGTTTTTATAAACTTTAGTGCAGTTTCAATGAAGTTTAGTTGAGTTTCTCCAACTTTAATTGAGTTTCAATTAAATTTTGTGGAACGTTTTTGACTTTTGTCGAGTTGTTATAAACTTTAGTGCAGTTTCAATGAAGTTTAATTGAGTTTCTCCAACTTTAATTGAGTTTCAATTAAATTTTGTGGAACGTTCCTGACTTTTGTCGAGTTTTTATAAACTTTAGTGCAGTTTCAATGAAGTTTAGTTGAGTTTCTCCAACTTTAATTGAGTTTCAATTAAATTTTGTGGAACGTTCCTGACTTTTGTCGAGTTGTTATAAACTTTAGTGCAGTTTCAATGAAGTTTAGTTGAGTTTCTCCAACTTTAATTGAGTTTCAATTAAATTCTGTGGAACGTTCCTGACTTTTGTCGAGCTTTTATAAACTTTAGTGCAGTTTCAATGAAGTTTAGTTGAGTTTCTCCAACTTTAATTGAGTTTCAATTAAATTTTGTGGAACGTTCCTGATTTTTGTCGAGTTTTTATAAACTTTAGTGCAGTTTCAATGAAGTTTAATTGAGTTTCTCCAACTTTAATTGAGTTTCAATTAAATTTTGTGGAACGTTCCTGACTTTTGTCGAGTTTTTATAAACTTTAGTGCAGTTTCAATGAAGTTTAGTTGAGTTTCTCCAACTTTAATTGAGTTTCAATTAAATTTTGTGGAACGTTCCTGACTTTTGTCGAGTTTTTATAAACTTTAGTGCAGTTTCAATGAAGTTTAGTTGAGTTTCTCCAACTTTAATTGAGTTTCAATTAAATTTTGTGGAACGTTCCTGACTTTTGTCGAGTTTTTATAAACTTTAGTGCAGTTTCAATGAAGTTTAGTTGAGTTTCTCCAACTTTAATTGAGTTTCAATTAAATTTTGTGGAACGTTCCTGACTTTTGTCGAGTTTTTATAAACTTTAGTGCAGTTTCAATGAAGTTTAGTTGAGTTTCTCCAACTTTAATTGAGTTTCAATTAAATTCTGTGGAACGTTCCTGACTTTTGTCGAGCTTTTATAAACTTTAGTGCAGTTTCAATGAAGTTTAGTTGAGTTTCTCCAACTTTAATTGAGTTTCAATTAAATTTTGTGGAACGTTCCTGATTTTTGTCGAGTTTTTATAAACTTTAGTGCAGTTTCAATGAAGTTTAGTTGAGTTTCTCCAACTTTAATTGAGTTTCAATTAAATTTTGTGGAACGTTCCTGATTTTTGTCGAGTTGTTATAAACTTTAGTGCAGTTTCAATGAAGTTTAGTTGAGTTTCTCCAACTTTAATTGAGTCTCAATTAAATTTTGTGGAACGTTCCTGATTTTTGTCGAGTTGTTATAAACTTTAGTGCAGTTTCAATGAAGTTTAGTTGAGTTTCTCCAACTTTAATTGAGTTTCAATTAAATTTTGTGGAACGTTCCTGATTTTTGTCGAGTTTTTATAAACTTTAGTGCAGTTTCAATGAAGTTTAGTTGAGTTTCTCCAACTTTAATTGAGTTTCAATTAAATTTTGTGGAACGTTCCTGACTTTTGTCGAGTTTTTATAAACTTTAGTGCAGTTTCAATGAAGTTTAGTTGAGTTTCTCCAACTTTAATTGAGTTTCAATTAAATTTTGTGGAACGTTCCTGACTTTTGTCGAGTTTTTATAAACTTTAGTGCAGTTTCAATGAAGTTTAGTTGAGTTTCTCCAACTTTAATTGAGTTTCAATTAAATTTTGTGGAACGTTCCTGACTTTTGTCGAGTTTTTATAAACTTTAGTGCAGTTTCAATGAAGTTTAGTTGAGTTTCTCCAACTTTAATTGAGTTTCAATTAAATTTTGTGGAACGTTCCTGACTTTTGTCGAGTTTTTATAAACTTTAGTGCAGTTTCAATGAAGTTTAGTTGAGTTTCTCCAACTTTAATTGAGTTTCAATTAAATTCTGTGGAACGTTCCTGACTTTTGTCGAGCTTTTATAAACTTTAGTGCAGTTTCAATGAAGTTTAGTTGAGTTTCTCCAACTTTAATTGAGTTTCAATTAAATTTTGTGGAACGTTCCTGACTTTTGTCGAGTTTTTATAAACTTTAGTGCAGTTTCAATGAAGTTTAGTTGAGTTTCTCCAACTTTAATTGAGTTTCAATTAAATTTTGTGGAACGTTCCTGATTTTTGTCGAGTTTTTATAAACTTTAGTGCAGTTTCAATGAAGTTTAGTTGAGTTTCTCCAACTTTAATTGAGTTTCAATTAAATTCTGTGGAACGTTCCTGACTTTTGTCGAGCTTTTATAAACTTTAGTGCAGTTTCAATGAAGTTTAGTTGAGTTTCTCCAACTTTAATTGAGTTTCAATTAAATTTTGTGGAACGTTCCTGATTTTTGTCGAGTTGTTATAAACTTTAGTGCAGTTTCAATGAAGTTTAGTTGAGTTTCTCCAACTTTAATTGAGTTTCAATTAAATTTTGTGGAACGTTCCTGACTTTTGTCGAGTTTTTATAAACTTTAGTGCAGTTTCAATGAAGTTTAGTTGAGTTTCTCCAACTTTAATTGAGTTTCAATTAAATTTTGTGGAACGTTCCTGACTTTTGTCGAGTTGTTATAAACTTTAGTGCAGTTTCAATGAAGTTTAGTTGAGTTTCTCCAACTTTAATTGAGTTTCAATTAAATTTTGTGGAACGTTCCTGACTTTTGTCGAGTTTTTATAAACTTTAGTGCAGTTTCAATGAAGTTTAGTTGAGTTTCTCCAACTTTAATTGAGTTTCAATTAAATTTTGTGGAACGTTCCTGACTTTTGTCGAGTTTTTATAAACTTTAGTGCAGTTTCAATGAAGTTTAGTTGAGTTTCTCCAACTTTAATTGAGTTTCAATTAAATTTTGTGGAACGTTCCTGATTTTTGTCGAGTTGTTATAAACTTTAGTGCAGTTTCAATGAAGTTTAGTTGAGTTTCTCCAACTTTAATTGAGTTTCAATTAAATTTTGTGGAACGTTCCTGACTTTTGTCGAGTTTTTATAAACTTTAGTGCAGTTTCAATGAAGTTTAGTTGAGTTTCTCCAACTTTAATTGAGTTTCAATTAAATTTTGTGGAACGTTCCTGACTTTTGTCGAGTTGTTATAAACTTTAGTGCAGTTTCAATGAAGTTTAGTTGAGTTTCTCCAACTTTAATTGAGTTTCAATTAAATTTTGTGGAACGTTCCTGACTTTTGTCGAGTTTTTATAAACTTTAGTGCAGTTTCAATGAAGTTTAGTTGAGTTTCTCCAACTTTAATTGAGTTTCAATTAAATTTTGTGGAACGTTCCTGACTTTTGTCGAGTTTTTATAAACTTTAGTGCAGTTTCAATGAAGTTTAGTTGAGTTTCTCCAACTTTAATTGAGTTTCAACGACGTTTTGTGGAACATTCCTGCCTGACTTTTGTCGAGCCTTTATAAACTTTGGGCGCAGTTTCAAATAAACGAATCAATCGACCGCGTCCTCCGATTCGCCCCCATTAACTCTCGCAAAAAGAAAAAACGACGAAGCCCGATTAAACCGCCTTCCGCAAATTGTGCCGCGCCACCTTCGCAATGGCGTCGTACACGGCGGGCATCTCCATCAGATAGTGGCGCAAGTGCTGGAACGTGACGCGATAGACTTTGCACAGTTCGACGGCCGTCACCGTCTCCCGCATCTCCTCCTTGTCCTCCGTGCCGAAATAATCGCCGTCGTACAAGTGCCGAACCTAGCGCAAACTTCACGTCAGTACGCGACTCTAGCGACGACTTTTTTCTGCACTTCGACCACCTCTTTCCCGCGCTGCGTGTAAACGGCGGCCGTTCCGACGTAAACGCACTGCAAATACGATCGGCGATCGACGGTGCAGACGATCGGCTCGTTCTTCTGGTACAACTTGACGCGCATCTTCGCCAGTATATCGACCATCCGGTCGAGCGGTATCGATTCGAAGACGTTCACCCTTTTCGCGAACGTCTCCGCGTAGAATTCCATTATCTCCTAAAAAAAGAAAAAAAAAAGGAAAAAAAAACGCAAGAAAACGATTAACGAATCGATCGCTCGCGATCGCCTCCGCCGACCCTCTTCAATTGCCCGGTGATCGTGCCGAGGATCGCCTGTTCGTTGAAGTACGTGCGATGGAACGTGAACTCCAGCGATTGCAGCAGGCTGCGCTTGTGCGCGTCCGGCAGATTCCTGTAATCGGCGAGCAAGTGCAAGCGCGCCCTCACCGACTCGTTCTTGTTGCTCGTCGCCAGATGGACGTACGTCATCTGTATGAACTCGACTGCGGGAGGAGTAGGGCGCACCCGTTACGAGATGGCGCTGCGAGTGGTGCGTGTGTTTACCGCTCATGTACATGAAGAAGAAGTAGCCGAGATTGATCATGACCACCTCGACGGCGAGCACCCACTCGTTCTGCGCCGGCTTGCCGACGGTGCCGTAGAGGAAGAAGAGGGCGAAGGAGCGCGAGACGACGTTTAAATAGTGGTCGACGGCGCCCTCTAGGAACGGCTCCCGCTCGTACAGCGCCAGAAAGTAGAGGGCGTAGCTGATCCACATGATCACCATGATCGTCACCGACATCATGCGTATCGGTTTGAACAATGTCGTGCCGTAACCGCGATACTGAAACGCGAAGAAGAAACTTTATCGATTTCTTGCACTTCGTTTCGAGTCAATTCGATCGCTCACGTTCCTAATGACGTTCGCCAAGTGAAAGTACTTGATGACGCGCGCGAACTGGAAGAAGTAGACGATGATGAAGAAGTCGGTCGGCTCCATGTAGCCGCGCGACACCAGGTAGTTCTGCGCCATCTGCATGTAGTTCGGGATCACCGCGAGGAAGTCGACGACGAACCAGCCTCGCAAATACGTCCTGCAACATTCTTCCGATCTCGCGTTTGCTTCGAATCGATTCCGATCGTTCGCTCTCACTTTGCCACCTTCGTCGGGTTCAGTACCGTGTCGTTGAACGACTCGCGGTATCTGCCGGTGAAGAACGTGCGAATCATGTCGATCAGCAGGATCGCGTTGAACACGTTGTTCTGCATCAGTTTCCCGTCATCCGACTTGATCGCGATCACGGACACGAACAGCGTGACGGCCACCAAAATGTCGTAGTACTCTCTGCGAAAAAATAAAAAATAAAAAAAAAATTGATGCACGTTTGTCGAATAATCGATCGGCGTTATTTTTCTCTTCTTCTTTACTTAGCTTTACTGAACGGATGCACCATGTAATAGTGATGCTTCAGGTGGTACATTTTCTCCCGCTCGATGAGGAACGTCGACTTGAAACAATCGCGCGTGTATCGGCCGTTCTCGTCGATCATCAGGAACTTTTTGATGCGCCGTCGCGCCATCACGAACCGCCCGTGATTGATGAACGTCACCAGCGTGTCCTCTTTCGGCGGCAAAGTGCACGCGTGCTCGTCCTTTTCGATTTTCTCTTGCGGATCACCTCCACACACCATCCTGAAATCGCCTCACGTAAACGTTTAAATTAATCGAGACAGATCGATGTGCGTCATTAATCATTAATTGCGCGATTTAAAACGCACTCCGACAGATGGCGCCAGAATACGGTGGCGACGTATCGATTTTTCTTGCGCATCACCTCTACGAACCGTCCGGCAAAATCGATTGTTCGTTCGCGAATCGCTTTTCTTTTTTTTTTCTTGTTTGGTACTCTATGTGGCCTTCTTCGAATCGCTTCACGGAAACGTTTAAATTAATCGAGACAGATCGTCATGTGTCCTTAATTGCGCGATTTAAAACGCACTCCGACAGATGGCAGCACGATACGGTGGCGACGTACCGCTTCTTCTTGTGCATCACAACCACGAACCGTCCGGCAAAATCGATTGTTCGTTCGCGAATCGCTTTTCTTTTCTTTTTTGTCTTGTTTGATACTCTTATGTGGCCTTCTTCGAATCGCTTCACGTAAACGTTTAAATTAATCGAGACAGATCGTTGTGTGTCGTTAATTGCGCGATTTAAGACGCACTCCGACAGATGGCAGCACGATACAGTGGCGACGTACCGCTTTATTTGCTTGCGCATTACAACCACGAACCGTCCGGCAAAATCGATTGTTCGTTCGCGAATCGCTTTTCTTTTTTTTTTCTTGTTTGGTACTATATGTGGGCTTCTTCGAATCGCTTCACGGAAACGTTTAAATTAATCGAGACAGATCGTTGTGTGTCGTTAATTGCGCGATTTAAGACGCACTCCGACAGATGGCAGCACGATACAGTGGCGACGTACCGCTTTATTTGCTTGCGCATTACAACCACGAACCGTCCGGCAAAATCGATTGTTCGTTCGCGAATCGCTTTTCTTTTTTTTTTCTTGTTTGGTACTATATGTGGGCTTCTTCGAATCGCTTCACGGAAACGTTTAAATTAATCGAGACAGATCGTTGTGTGTCGTTAATTGCGCGATTTAAGACGCACTCCGACAGATGGCAGCACGATACGGTGGCGACGTACCGCTTCTTCTTGTGCATCACAACCACGAACCGTCCGGCAAAATCGATTGTTCGTTCGAGAATCGCTTCTTTTTTTCGTACCCTTTTGTGGCCTTCTTCATATCGCTTCACGGAAACGTTTAAATTAATCGACACATCGTTGTGTCATCAATAATTGCTCGATTTAAGACGCATTCCGGCAGATGGCGCCACAATACGGTGGTGACGTACCGCTTTTTCTTGCGCATCACTTCCACGAACCGTCCGGCAAAATCAATTGTTCGTTCTCGAATCGTTTTTCTTTTTTTTTTGTCCTCTTTTGTGGCCTGCTTCAAATCGCTTCTCGTAAACGTTTAAATTAATCGACAGTTCCAAGTGTCGTTAATTGCGCGATTTAACACGCATTCCGACAGATGGCACAACAATATGGTGGCGACGTACCGCTTTTTCTTGTGCATCACAACCACGAACCGTCCTGCAATCGATTATTCTGATAGATTCTTATTATTTTGTGGCCTTCTTCATATCGCTTCTCGTAAACGTTTAAATTAATCGGCATATCGATGTGACGTTAATTTCGCGATTTAAGGCGCACTCCAACAGATGGCAGCACGATAGGGTGGCGACGATGCAACGTCTCGGCGAAAGTAAAAACAATCGTCAATTAACGAGGGCTTTACGTCAATTAAATAGCGGTTATTCTCTGAAAAAAATTAAATTTTGTCTTCAATTCGACAACTTCCAAATTGATTCATATCCGAGTTAAGATAGTTACAAAGGACGACCTTTTGTGAACGAATCGACGTGAAGTTTGCACGCAAACTGATTGTTTGACGTGAGTTTCGCGTGAATGTGTCAGCTGATTGCCGGTGGACGAATTTCATTGTTAATCGCACAAAAGAGTACAAAAAAAAAATTGTTAATCGTAAAAACGAGGACATTAAAATGCCGGCGACGCTATTGCACCGGTTCGTCTTAACCCTCGGCTTCCTCAGCTTGTTCCATGCGGCCTATTCGGCGGCGCAGCGTAAGACACAATTCGTTATATAACCTCAAACCGAAAATATTCGCTTTTTTTTTACTCGTAGATCGTTCCTACATACGACTGAACGAGCTGGAGTTCACGCATTTGCCGTGGGACGTGAGTGCAATTGGCTAAATACGAATTCGGACGCCTTTTAACCCTTAATTAATCGACAGATCGTGATACAAGGGGTCGTCAGTCTGTTCGTCGTTGTCTACGCCGTAATGTACATCGCCGGCGATTTCAAGGAGATCAAAGCGTCGGCCGACCTGGAGAACAAGTCGTGGGAAACGTTCAGGAACATCCCGTCGTTCTACTCGTTCAATCACAGGGGCAAAACGCTATCGTACCACTATGTGACGCACGACGACTTGGAGGAGGCAGAATGATTTCGTTTTTAGATTAGATTCAAATAATTTATTTCGCTTATATGTACAATGGTGCGGTAGGAGGTAAAGTAATAAATACGAGAAACGCCACCTGGGGACTATTTGGCTCGATAGAGGACGCTTTGGTGCAGACTTTGCGATGCGCAATTTAACCTAGTAAAACTGTTTCAGTTGCTCGTAGGTTACGAAGAAGATTATGTTCCACGGCCCCATGCGGAACCACGTGGGCACGAATCCCCGGTAGAACGCCCAGAAGCCTTCGTTCCTGAACGTCTGCACGAAGCAATCGAACGTGCCCGTGTAGATGTGCTGCGGTCGCGCACCGCCCAACTTTTTCCGCTTCCGCTGATTCATCAGCCGCGTCTGCGTGGGTCAGAACGTTACAAATCGGCAATTAATCTGGAGAAATCGTGCGTCTCACCCGAACGACGTCGATTGGCGTCGAGGCCACGGCGCTGCCCAAACTGGCGACGAGACTAGATCTGCGAATCGGAAAATCGCAATCAATTTCTCGCCAAATATCATAAACGGCTACATTCGCTTACACGAAATGATTGGCCACGTGGTCGCCAAACGTGCTCATCAGCCGGCCCTTGCAAAAGTCGTAGACCGGCAGCTCGACGCCGGCGATTACGGCCGCTCGTTGAGCAGTCGGATTCACGCCCTAGAGATGGAGCTTTACGTAATCATTCCCCTTTTGTTCGCTAATAAATCATTCACCTTCCACAATCCCGAGATCCCTTCGTGGGCGTACAAATCCTTGAAGCACGACGCCAAACTCAAACTCTCCGTCGTGCTCCTGATTTGCATCCGAACCTTCAGCACGTCGGTGGGGTTAGCGATGGCGCTGCTGACGGCGCCGGCTATTATGGCGCAGCACAAGTTGATCGTCACCGTCTCCTTGCCGTGGTGTTTGATAATAACGTCCTTCAGCGAATAGTAAGTGCCGAACTTGATGGTGCCGTACGTGGATTGTCGGAGGACGGCGGGCCAAATGCTGAAACTTTTGTTGGTTAAGTGCGCTTAACGCTTTTGCGCCGTAACGCACCCGGAATACAGGGCTTTGAAGCCTTCCTGCCTCGCCATTTTGATGAGGCAATCGATCATGCCGCTGTACTTCAATTGCGCGTGTTTCGCGTCCAGCTTCTGGCCCTGCACCTGCAGCCGCGTCTTGCTGGTGTCTATGGGGAACGTGCCTGAAATGAGGTTAATCGTTGCCGAAATGGTTGTCGTAGGTGCAATCGAAACTGACCGAATTCGGCCACGCACGAGGCGAGACCGCCATAAACGAACGGTCGCCAATCGCTCTTATCCATCACGATATCGATCGCTACTGATAATAAATAATAATAATACTGCTTGCTTTGACTTGTGGTAACGAAGAATTATTTCGATCCTCCTGCTTTCGATTATAGAATATTTTCCATTCGCTCAAGTTTTACATAACCGCAATTAATCTTGCTTATAACGCATTTACTCTCGTCTTCTCGATTTGCTCGGATCGCGCGTTTCGAGTCGTCCATGCGACCGGCTTATGCAAATTTCATTCGGAAATAACCTACAATTAGATTAAATTAAATTAAATCAATTAATACCTCACAAAAGAGTACAAATAAAAATTATAACTTCTCTTGCGCGAATCTCCGCCTTATTGTTTATCATCAACTGCCGTTTATTATCGCAATTGCAAATTTAAAAACGATTATTTTATCGCCGAACTTACGTCACGTCAATCGACAACAATCACATCGATTAGACAACTGGAATAATAAACACACTGACGTTTGTACGAGTTGCGCAATCGTACCAACATACGATCATCATCGCGAGTGCAAGTTGTCGATTGATTAATTAAAACAAAAACAAAAAAGGCCGTAAATAACGCAAATTAATCGATTTCTAGTCGACGCAATTCAAAACTAATCGCAAACTAATTTCGTCCTTCGTAATCGTATTTTGAAGGGCGCGTGGCGCCATCTGTCGTTTGCGCCGCGCACGCAATTGACAAACGTGACGGAAAATGGTGCGCGAATGGCGGTTTTGCGTGAACGCGAAAATAAACGTCTTGTTCCCGTTGTTTTTGTTCGTTTTTAAGCGATGACTTCGTAGCTACTAGCAAAGTTAAAGCGCCGGTTAAATTTCCCGTGTAAATCACGCGACGATTGTCGCTCGTGCTTGTGCGTAACGACGTTTTGCAATCGTGAATGAAAATCTCGTGAAACATAACCAAACACACACACGAAAGAAAAAGCGAGAAAAAAGATGATGAACGATGTTCTAAACTACGTGAGAAGCTTTTTCAGTGCGGCTCTGCTGCCAACGCGGAAACGCAGGTAAGTTATAACCTCGAAAGCAAAAACAAAAACAAAAGAAAATCTAATAAAAGTCTAACGGCAATTTTTTGTTTCCTATTCAAGCAGACTCGAGCAGGATCACGGCGATCGACCGACGAAGAAATATCGCAGATCGAGCAACTCGCAAAATTCAATGAACGAGGGTAAATGAATCGACAAACTTTGTCAAATTGTTACTAGCAAAATCTGTTGTAGATGATTGGATCTCGACGTCTTCGTCTGGCAGCGTTCGGAGACAGAGCAACTTGTGCTCGAACGGAAACAAGCCATCAGATAATCACAAGATGTTAGAACAAAAGCCGAAATACCATCCGGTTATCACGATAGACGATGACGACGACTTAAGAAGGAACAAAGTCGTTTATCGGGCGACGCCGAGCGCGAATCGGGGCAAATTCCTGATTCCCGTCCAGCAGCGATACGAACCGAAGAAGAAGTCGCCGGCGAAGAGCTCTTTACCTTTAAGTTATTACAATAGCAACGGCAACTCGTTCAAGCTGACGACGAACGGCTGCGCGAGCGACGAGTCGACGCCGATCTGCCACCTATCGCGGGACGAGCGAACTTTTCGCCCGACGCCGCGCAAGTCGTACAGCTCCGCCCTCGACCAATCGATCCGATTGGACGAGAAGCGAAAGTACCGCGAGATGCTGAGCAAGAGCGTGCGCAGTCCGATCGACGCGTTCTCCGAATACGGCACGCCAATCGGCCGAATCGCCAACCCTAACCGATGCGACGGCAGCGCCAAGAGTCGCGGCCGATTGTGCGTCGATCTCGCGCAATCTCCCACCGGCGCGAAGCCGAAACCGATCGCGTTCGTCGACTTGACGCGGCCGCGCCTCTCGACGAAGGACACGATCGCGAAAGTGCTGAACAGCTTCGCGATCGACGACGTCGAGGCGCGGGACGTCGTCGAGGTGAAGGACGCCGATTCGGACGTCGAGATCTTGCCCGACCCGCCGACGCCGGAGCCCGACGTCAAGGTGGAGCGCATCAACACGCTGAAGACGTACATCGACCTCTCGGAGACGACGAAGGACAATTGGATCTGCAACATGTGAGAGGTCGACGCAACTTCGCGGTTCAGTTTTTAAACGGTTTCTGTTTTTAGTGTGGCGCGCCACCGCGTGGAGATGTCGAAGCAAAAGCAAAAGATCGAGGAGCAGGAAGCGCTGAAGCGGAAGTTGCGCGAACTGAACGCGGAGATCCGCATGAAGAAGCTGGAGGAGGACGTGCGCAAAGTGCTGCTAATCAAAGACTTCCTGCTGCCGGCGGAGCGGCCGGCGGACGAACTGCCGCCGCTCACCGGCGAGCAGGAGCGCAAACTCGGCGCGTGCTTCGATCGGCGCGCGCCGGAGAACGAGATTCTCGCGTCCAAGTTCAACATGAACATCACGCGCCGCGACCTGATGACGTTGCACGCCCTCAATTGGCTCAACGACGAAGTGATCAACTTCTACATGAACCTGATCGTGGAGCGCGCGAAATGCGACGCCGGTCGCCGATGGCCGCGCACGCACGCGATGAACACGTTCTTCTACCACAAGATCGCGAAGGACGGCTACGCGTCGGTGCGCCGATGGACGAAGAAGGTCGACGTCTTCGCGCACGATCTGCTCGTCGTGCCGATCCACCTGTCGATGCACTGGTGCGTGGCGATCGTCGATTTCCGCGCGAAACGTATCGATTACTACGACAGCATGGGCAGCAGCAACGACAAGTGCTTGAAGATACTGTACAATTACTTGCAGCAGGAGCACGCGGACAAGAAGCGGCGCGAGTACGACATGAGCGGTTGGGAGACGCGCAACGTGAAAGCGATACCGCAGCAGATGAACGGCAGCGATTGCGGCATGTTCGCGTGCACGTTCGCGGAGTTTTTGACGCGCGACGCCCCGGTCACGTTCACGCAGGCGGACATGCCGTATTTGAGGCGGAAGATGGCCGTCGAGATCGTCGAGGGCCGATTGCTGATCTGCTAATGAACGACCGGGATTCGGTTTCGCTATCGACATCGGCGCGAACCGGTTTACGTTCGGTTCCACGAAGCGTAAATGGATTTATATTTATTTCCGAAACGGATCGAGCGTCGAGATTCAATTCGAAACATTCTCATTTTGAAATCAAATTTGAGCGACCGCCGCGATCGATCGAATTCGGTCGATCGTCGTTCACTACTTAATTACTTCCACCTGTTTTAGGTTGTATTGGTTTCTTTCCTTTTTTTCACGCAAACATTTCTTTTTGTATAAAATAAAACTTCGTTACTACAATAAACAATATATTCGTAATATAAATTGCGTTTTTTTTTCTTGCGCCTCCTTCGACTCGCGAATTCTGAGATCGAGTGGCTAAAAGTTTAAGTGTAGATTGTATTTAATAAAATATTTTCGATTCGAAAGCAGTATGCGAATTTGGATCGAATTATTTCCGAAACGGTTACTCCTACGAATAAAAGTCATAAGGACTTCTTTGTAGGGAATTTCCTAATCTATCACTTTGATTACGTGCAGTTTTGTTGTAAAAGTGGCGGTTAACGAGATATTCGCGAAAAACCACTCTCGAAATTCACTTTCGTTCTGTGGCATATCAACATCTCACTCGGAGGTGCTGTTAAGCTCTTCGTTTCGAATTATTTCCGAAACGGTTGCTCTTACGAATAAAAGTCATAAGAACTTTTTTGTAGGGAATTTCCCAATATACAACTTTGATTCCGCGCAGTTTTGCTGTAAAAGTGGCGGTTAACGAGATATTCGCGAAAAACCACTCTCGAAATTCACTTTCGTTCTGTGGCATATCAACATCTCACTCGGAGGTGCTGTTAAGCTCTTCGTTTCGAATTATTTCCGAAACGGTTGCTCTTACGAATAAAAGTCATAAGAACTTTTTTGTAGGGAATTTCCCAATATACAACTTTGATTCCGCGCAGTTTTGCTGTAAAAGTGGCGGTTAACGAGATATTCGCGAAAAACTACTCTCGAAATTCACTTTCGTTCTGTGGCATATCAACATCTCACTCGGAGGTGCTGTTAAGCTCTTCGTTTCGAATTATTTCCGAAACGGTTGCTCTTACGAATAAAAGTCATAAGGACTTCTTTGTAGGGAATTTTCAAATCTACAACTTTGATCCCGTGCAGTTTTGCTGTAAAGGTGGCGGTTAACGAGATATTCCCGAAAAAACACTCTCAAAATTCACTTTCGTTCTGTGGCATATCAATATCTCGCTTGGAGGTGCTGTTAAGCTATTCATTTCGAATTATTTCCGAAACGGTTGCTCTTACGAATAAAAGTCATAAAAACTTTTTTGTAGGGAATTTCCCAATCTACAAGTTTGGTTCCGTGCAGTTTTGCTGTAAAGGTGGCGGCTAACGAGATATTCCCGAAAAAACACTCTCAAAATTCACTTTCGTTCTGTGGCATATCAATATCTCGCTTGGAGGTGCTGTTAAGCTCTTCGTTTCGAATTATTTCCGAAACGGTTGCTCTTACGAATAAAAGTCATAAGGACTTCTTTGTAGGGAATTTTCAAATCTACAACTTTGATCCCGTGCAGTTTTGCTGTAAAGGTGGCGGTTAACGAGATATTCCCGAAAAAACACTCTCAAAATTCACTTTCGTTCTGTGGCATATCAATATCTCGCTTGGAGGTGCTGTTAAGCTCTTCGTTTCGAATTATTTCCGAAACGGTTGCTCTTACGAATAAAAGTCATAAGAACTTTTTTGTAGGGAATTTCCCAATATACAACTTTGATTCCGCGCAGTTTTGCTGTAAAAGTGGCGGTTAACGAGATATTCCCGAAAAAACACTCTCAAAATTCACTTTCGTACTGTGGCATATCAATATCTCGCTTGGAGGTGCTGTTAAGCTCTTCATTTCGAATTATTTCCGAAACGGTTGCTCTTACGAATAAAAGTCATAAGAACTTTTTTGTAGGGAATTTCCCAATATACAACTTTGATTCCGCGCAGTTTTGCTGTAAAAGTGGCGGTTAACGAGATATTCCCGAAAAAACACTCTCGAAATTCACTTTCGTTCTGTGGCATATCAGCATCTCACTCGGAGGTGCTGTTAAGCTCTTCATTGCGAATTATTTCCACAACGGTGCTCTTACTAATAAAAGTCATAAGGACTTCTTTGTAGGGAATTTCCCAATCTACAAGTTTGGTTCCGTGCAGTTTTGCTGTAAAGGTGGCGGCTAACGAGATATTCCCGAAAAAACACTCTCAAAATTCACTTTCGTTCTGTGGCATATCAATATCTCGCTTGGAGGTGCTGTTAAGCTCTTCGTTTCGAATTATTTCCGAAACGGTTGCTCTTACGAATAAAAGTCATAAAAACTTTTTTGTAGGGAATTTCCCAATCTACAAGTTTGGTTCCGTGCAGTTTTGCTGTAAAGGTGGCGGCTAACGAGATATTCCCGAAAAAACACTCTCAAAATTCACTTTCGTTCTGTGGCATATCAATATCTCGCTTGGAGGTGCTGTTAAGCTCTTCGTTTCGAATTATTTCCGAAACGGTTGCTCTTACGAATAAAAGTCATAAGAACTTTTTTGTAGGGAATTTCCCAATATACAACTTTGATTCCGCGCAGTTTTGCTGTAAAAGTGGCGGTTAACGAGATATTCCCGAAAAAACACTCTCAAAATTCACTTTCGTTCTGTGGCATATCAGCATCTCACTCGGAGGTGCTGTTAAGCTTTTCATTGCGAATTATTTCCACAACGGTGCTCTTACTAATAAAAGTCATAAGGACTTCTTTGTATGGAATTTCCCAATCTACAACTTTGACCCCGTGAAGTTTTGCTGTAAAAGTGGCGGTTAACGAGATATTCGCGAAAAACCACTCTCGAAATTCACTTTCGTTCTGTGGCATATCAACATCTCACTCGGAGGTGCTGTTAAGCTCTTCGTTTCGAATTATTTCCGAAACGGTTGCTCTTACGAATAAAAGTCATAAGAACTGTTTTGTAGGGAATTTCCCAATATACAACTTTGATTCCGCGCAGTTTTGCTGTAAAAGTGGCGGTTAACGAGATATTCCCGAAAAAACACTCTCAAAATTCACTTTCGTACTGTGGCATATCAATATCTCGCTTGGAGGTGCTGTTAAGCTCTTCATTTCGAATTATTTCCAAAACGGTGCTCTTACTAATAAAAGTCATAAGGACTTCTTTGTAGGGAATTTCCCATTCTACAACTTTGACCCCGTGAAGTTTTGCTGTAAAAGTGGCGGTTAACGAGATATTCGCGAAAAACCACTCTCGAAATTCACTTTCGTTCTGTGGCATACCAACATCTCACTCGGAGGTGCTGTTAAGCTCTTCATTGCGAATTATTTCCGAAACGGTTGCTTTTACGAATAAAAGTCGTAAGAATTTTCAAATCTACAACTTTGATCCCGTGCAGTTTTGCTGTAAAGGTGGCGCTTAACGAGATATTCGCGAAAAAACACTCTCAAAATTCACTTTCGTTCTGTGGCATATCAACATCTCACTCGGAGGTGCTGTTAAGCTCTTGGTTTCAAATTATTTCCGAAACGGTTGCTCTTACGAATAAAAGTCATAAGAACTTTTTTGTAGGTAATTTCCCAATATACAACTTTGATTGCGCGCAGTTTTGCTGTAAAAGTGGCGGTTAACGAGATATTCGCGAAAAAACACTCTCAAAATTCACTTTCGTTCTGTGGCATATCAATATCTCGCTTGGAGGTGCTGTTAAGCTCTTCATTTCGAATTATTTCCGAAACGGTTGCTCTTACGAATAAAAGTCATAAGAACTTTTTTGTAGGTAATTTCCCAATATACAACTTTGATTGCGCGCAGTTTTGCTGTAAAAGTGGCGGTTAACGAGATATTCACGAAAAACCACTCTCGAAATTCACTCTCGTTCTGTGGCATATCAACATCTCACTTGGAGGTGCTGTTAAGCTCTTCATTGCGAATTATTTCCAAAACCGTTGCTCTTACGAATAAAAGTCATAAGGACTTTTTTATGGGGAATTTGCTAATCTACAACTTTGATTAGGTATAGTTTTGCTGTAAAGGTGGCGGTTAACGAGATATTCGCGAAAACCCACTCTTTGGCCATCTTTGACACCATATAAAATCTATAGCTCACTTCAGATCGATGGGGACTTGTGGCATTTCATCAAGAACCACATTATGAAGGTTTATACGAAAGCTGAATTTAATCAGGAACGATTAGAACAAGTTAAAAACACCGAAAACTGCGCGAAAATCGATGAAAAACTAAGAGAAAAAGCGAAAAATAAGCAAAAAAAGAGAATGCGAAAAGACACAAAAATCCAAAGGTTTTGCTTTTTTTGCAAAAAACTGCAAAAATTGACTTCTTCTAAATCGAGTGGAATTGAATCAGCAACGATCAGAACAGATGAAAAACAGCGAAAACTGCGCGAAAATCGATGAAAAACTAAGAGAAAAAGCGAAATATAAGCAAAATAATTTTCTTTTTTGGGAATTTAAGATATTAAAAGTGCGATAACATTTAAACGGCTGGAGCGATTGGGCTGTAATTTGCACACGAATTACGTTTCATCTGTCCCTACAAGTGGTGCGAGTTTCAGCCAATTCGGGGAGATGAAGGAGAATGCGAAAAATCACAAAAATCCAAAGGTTTTGCTTTTTTTGCAAAAAACTGCAAAAATTGACTTCTTCTAAATCGAGTGGAATTGAATCAGCAACGATCAGAACAGATGAAAAACAGCGAAAACTGCGCGAAAATCGATGAAAAACTAAGAGAAAAAGCGAAATATAAGCAAAATAAATTTTTTTTTTGAGAATTTAAGATATTAAAAGTGCGATAACATTTAAACGGCTGGAGCGATTGGGCTGTAATTTGCACAGGAATTACGTTTCATCTGTCCCTACAAGTGGTGCGAGTTTCAGCCAATTCGGGGAGATGAAGGAGAATGCGAAAAATCACAAAAATCCAAAGGTTTTGCTTTTTTTGCAAAAAACTGCAAAAATTGACTTCTTCTAAATCGAGTGGAATTGAATCAGCAACGATCAGAACAGATGAAAAACAGCGAAAACTGCGCGAAAATCGATGAAAAACTAAGAGAAAAAGCGAAATATAAGCAAAATAAATTTTTTTTTTGGGAATTTAAGATATTAAAAGTGCGATAACATTTAAACGGCTGGAGCGATTGGGCTGTAATTTGCACAGGAATTACGTTTCATCTGTCCCTACAAGTGGTGCGAGTTTCAGCCAATTCGGGGAGATGAAGGAGAATGCGAAAAATCACAAAAATGCAAAGGTTTTGCTTTTTTGCAAAAAAATGCAAAAATTGACTTTTTCTAAATCGAGTGGAATTGAATCAGCAACGATCAGAACATATGAAAAACAGCGAAAACTGCGCGAAAATAGATGAAAAGCTAAGAGAAAAAGCGAAATATAAGCAAAAGAATTTTTTTTTGGGAATTTAAGAGATTAAAAGTGCGATAACATTTAAACGGCTGGAGCGATTGGGCTGTAATTTGCACACGAATTACGTTTCATCTGTCCCTACAAGTGGTGCGAGTTTCAGCCAATTCGGGGAGATGAAGGAAAATGTGAAAAATCACAAAAATCCAAAGGTTTTGCTTTCTTTGCAAAAAAATGCAAAAATTGACTTTTGCTAAATCGAGTGGAATTGAATCAGCAACGATCCGAACAGATGAAAAACAGCGAAAACTGCGCGAAAATCGATGAAAAACTAAGAGAAAAAGCGAAATATAAGCAAAAAAAAAAATTCTTTTTTGCGAATTTAAGATATTAAAAGTGCGATAACTTTTAAACGGCTGGACCGATTAGGCTGTAATTTGCACACGAATTACGTTTCATCTGTCCCTACAAGTGGTGCGAGTTTCAGCCAATTCGGGGAGATGAAGGAGAATGCGAAAAATCACAAAAATCCAAAGGTTTTGCTTTTTTTGCAAAAAACTGCAAAAATTGACTTCTTCTAAATCGAGTGGAATTGAATCAGCAACGATCAGAACAGATGAAAAACAGCGAAAACTGCGCGAAAATCGATGAAAAACTAAGAGAAAAAGCGAAATATAAGCAAAATAATTTTTTTTTTGGGAATTTAAGATATTAAAAGTGCGATAACATTTAAACGGCTGGAGCGATTGGGCTGTAATTTGCACAGGAATTACGTTTCATCTGTCCCTACAAGTGGTGCGAGTTTCAGCCAATTCGGGGAGATGAAGGAGAATGCGAAAAATCACAAAAATGCAAAGGTTTTGCTTTTTTGCAAAAAAATGCAAAAATTGACTTTTTCTAAATCGAGTGGAATTGAATCAGCAACGATCAGAACATATGAAAAACAGCGAAAACTGCGCGAAAATAGATGAAAAGCTAAGAGAAAAAGCGAAATATAAGCAAAAGAATTTTTTTTTGGGAATTTAAGAGATTAAAAGTGCGATAACATTTAAACGGCTGGAGCGATTGGGCTGTAATTTGCACACGAATTACGTTTCATCTGTCCCTACAAGTGGTGCGAGTTTCAGCCAATTCGGGGAGATGAAGGAAAATGTGAAAAATCACAAAAATCCAAAGGTTTTGCTTTCTTTGCAAAAAACTGCAAAAATTGACTTCTTCTAAATCGAGTGGAATTGAATCAGCAACGATCAGAACAGATGAAAAACAGCGAAAACTGCGCGAAAATCGATGAAAAACTAAGAGAAAAAGCGAAATATAAGCAAAATAAATTTTTTTTTTGGGAATTTAAGATATTAAAAGTGCGATAACATTTAAACGGCTGGAGCGATTGGGCTGTAATTTGCACAGGAATTACGTTTCATCTGTCCCTACAAGTGGTGCGAGTTTCAGCCAATTCGGGGAGATGAAGGAGAATGCGAAAAATCACAAAAATCCAAAGGTTTTGCTTTTTTTGCAAAAAACTGCAAAAATTGACTTCTTCTAAATCGAGTGGAATTGAATCAGCAACGATCAGAACAGATGAAAAACAGCGAAAACTGCGCGAAAATCGATGAAAAACTAAGAGAAAAAGCGAAATATAAGCAAAATAAATTTTTTTTTTTGGGAATTTAAGATATTAAAAGTGCGATAACATTTAAACGGCTGGAGCGATTGGGCTGTAATTTGCACAGGAATTACGTTTCATCTGTCCCTACAAGTGGTGCGAGTTTCAGCCAATTCGGGGAGATGAAGGAGAATGCGAAAAATCACAAAAATCCAAAGGTTTTGCTTTTTTTGCAAAAAACTGCAAAAATTGACTTCTTCTAAATCGAGTGGAATTGAATCAGCAACGATCAGAACAGATGAAAAACAGCGAAAACTGCGCGAAAATCGATGAAAAACTAAGAGAAAAAGCGAAATATAAGCAAAATAAATTTTTTTTTTGGGAATTTAAGATATTAAAAGTGCGATAACATTTAAACGGCTGGAGCGATTGGGCTGTAATTTGCACAGGAATTACGTTTCATCTGTCCCTACAAGTGGTGCGAGTTTCAGCCAATTCGGGGAGATGAAGGAGAATGCGAAAAATCACAAAAATGCAAAGGTTTTGCTTTTTTGCAAAAAAATGCAAAAATTGACTTTTTCTAAATCGAGTGGAATTGAATCAGCAACGATCAGAACATATGAAAAACAGCGAAAACTGCGCGAAAATAGATGAAAAGCTAAGAGAAAAAGCGAAATATAAGCAAAAGAATTTTTTTTTGGGAATTTAAGAGATTAAAAGTGCGATAACATTTAAACGGCTGGAGCGATTGGGCTGTAATTTGCACACGAATTACGTTTCATCTGTCCCTACAAGTGGTGCGAGTTTCAGCCAATTCGGGGAGATGAAGGAAAATGTGAAAAATCACAAAAATCCAAAGGTTTTGCTTTCTTTGCAAAAAAATGCAAAAATTGACTTTTGCTAAATCGAGTGGAATTGAATCAGCAACGATCCGAACAGATGAAAAACAGCGAAAACTGCGCGAAAATCGATGAAAAACTAAGAGAAAAAGCGAAATATAAGCAAAAAAAAAAATTCTTTTTTGCGAATTTAAGATATTAAAAGTGCGATAACTTTTAAACGGCTGGACCGATTAGGCTGTAATTTGCACGCGAATTATCTTTCATCTGTTCCTACAAACGGTGCGAGAAACTCCACTAAACTTCGAAAAACTCCACTAAAATTCACAGAAACTCAACTGAAGTCAGGAATATCTCACAAAACTTCATATAAACTCAATTAAAGTTGGAGAAACTCAACTAAACCTATAAAAACTCTTTTTATTTTTTAACTGCAATTCGTAATTGAGTGGTTGTGTTTGCATGAACTGCTTCAGAAAAGGTCATTTTCAAAAGGATTGCAAGGGCAGCAAATGTAAAGAATGTAACAAACCGCATCACACGATGTTGCACGTAGAACCGCCAAAAATTCAAAAGGAAAATATTGAAAAACCAGAGATACCAATTATTTCGAACTGCGTCATCAAATTTTCATTTTGCACCCAAACCCTATTGCCAACTGCACAAGTAATTTATCACGACAATCAAGGAAAACCACATCTTATTCGAGCCTTATTAGATTCCGGGTCACAATCCCATTTTATCAGCGACCAGTTCGCACGAAAATTCAAATTACCCAAACAAAAGGTCAATTTAAAAATCAACGGTATTTCTCAAAGCCAATCAACCGTAGAATATGGGACATCACTTTCCATTAAATCCAAATTCAATGACAAGAAATTCGACATTTACTGTTTAGTCCTAAAGGAAATCACCGATAATCTTCCACAAGTTTCGTTCGACAAAACATCATTATCCATTCCAAATAACTTAGAACTAGCCGACGAATCATTTAATTACTCATCCAGAATCGATCTATTGTTAGGCGTTTCTGTTTTTATGGACGTTTTAGAAGCCGAAACGATCACCCTCCCAGGCAGTAATATATTGCTTAGAAACTCTAGCTTGGGATGGCTAATAACGGGTTGTTCGGCATCGGAAATGTCCACTCCAAAATCGACACTTTCTTTCTTAAGTCTAGATTCACAAATACAAAAATTCTGGCAAGTTGATCAATTCGCAGAACCGTCCAACAAATATAATAGAGACGAAATGTATTGCGAGAAGTTATTCGAAGATACAACAAAACAAGACGCAAACGGCCGTTTTATTGTAACCGTTCCTACAAAGGACAATATTACGTCACTAGGAAACTCAAAGCCCGGTGCTATTAGAAGATTCTTTGCACTAGAACAAAGGCTTCAAAAGGATACAGCGTTAAGGGCGAAATACATTGATTTTATGGAAGAATATAAACGCCTGGGTCACATGACCAAATCCCCATTCATAAGCAATGATATTCTTCAATATTTTCTACCTCACCATTGTGTATTGAAAGACTCGAGTGACACAACCAAACTCCGTGTAGTGTTTGATGGCTCGTTTAAAACAAACACCCACTTATCTTTAAATGAAACTCAATACATGGGGCCAGCACTACAATCCGAACTCTTTGCCATTTTAATACGTTTCCGACCTGGCTATAAGATGCCTACATTATTTAGCGGAGAAATCCCAATTAGATCACATCAGCGAAGCCAGAACTATCAAACGCGACTTCTATGTTGATGACTTACTAACCGGGTCAGATTCCATAGAAGAACTAAATCAACGCTGTAAAGTAATATCAACCATTTTGAGCAAAGCAGGATTTTATCTAAGAAAGTGGGCTTCAAACTCCGAACGATTTAATTCGCCGACATCCTCATCAGAAAACGTAAAAGTAGAAATTCTCAAGGAAGAGACAAAATTGTTAGGAATCCAGTATAATTCAATGAAAGATATCTTTTTTTATACCCTACGTCCAATAAAGAACCCAAGGAAAACAGTCACCAAGCGCATAATTCTGAGTGAAACATGCCAAATTTTCGACCCGCTAGGACAACAGTCTTCATTAGTAGTAATTGTGTTTGCTAAATTTTATCTTTAAGCCAATAACAAGTGACAACGACTCAATTGCAAAAAAATGGCAAAAATCGACTTTGTCAAGATCCACCTGAATTGAATCAGGATCGATGCGAATAAGTGGAAACCGTCGAAAACGGCGCGAAAATCGATGAAAAACTAAGAGAAAAAGCGCAATATAAGAAAAAAGAAAGATGCGAATTTAAGAGATTAAAAGTGCGATAACATTTAAACGGCTGGACCGATTGGGCACTAATTTGCACGCGAATTATCTTTCATCTGTTCCCACAAACGGTGCGAGTTTCAGCCAATTCGGGGAGATGAAGGAGAATGCGAAAAATCACAAAAATCCAAAGGTTTTGCTTTTCTTGCAAAAAATGCAAAAATTGGTACTTTTGCTAAATCGAGTGGAATTGAATCAGCAACGATCAGAACATATGAAAAACAGCGAAAACTGCGCGAAAATAGATGAAAAGCTAAGAGAAAAAGCGAAATATAAGCAAAAGAATTTTTTTTTTGGGAATTTAAGATATTAAAAGTGCGATAACATTTAAACGGCTGGAGCGATTGGGCTGTAATTTGCACAGGAATTACGTTTCATCTGTCCCTACAAGTGGTGCGAGTTTCAGCCAATTCGGGGAGATGAAGGAGAATGCGAAAAATCACAAAAATCCAAAGGTTTTGCTTTTTTGCAAAAAAATGCAAAAATAGACTTTTTCTAAATCGAGTGGAATTGAATCAGCAACGATCAGAACATATGAAAAACAGCGAAAACTGCGCGAAAATCGATGAAAAACTAAGAGAAAAGCGAAATATAAGCAAAAAAAAAATTCTTTTTTGCGAATTTAAGAGATTAAAAGTGCGATAACATTTAAACGGCTGGAGCGATTGGGCTGTAATTTGCACACGAATTACGTTTCATCTGTCCCTACAAGTGGTGCGAGTTTCTGCCAATTCGGGGAGATGAAGGAGAATGCGAAAAATCACAAAAATCCAAAGGTTTTGCTTTTCTTGCAAAAAATGCAAAAATTGACTTTTGCTAAATCGAGTGGAATTGAATCAGCAACGATCAGAACATATGAAAAACAGCGAAAACTGCGCGAAAATAGATGAAAAGCTAAGAGAAAAAGCGAAATATAAGCAAAAGAATTTTTTTTTTGGGAATTTAAGATATTAAAAGTGCGATAACATTTAAACGGCTGGAGCGATTGGGCTGTAATTTGCACAGGAATTACGTTTCATCTGTCCCTACAAGTGGTGCGAGTTTCAGCCAATTCGGGGAGATGAAGGAGAATGCGAAAAATCACAAAAATCCAAAGGTTTTGCTTTTTTGCAAAAAAATGCAAAAATAGACTTTTTCTAAATCGAGTGGAATTGAATCAGCAACGATCACAACATGAAAAACAGCGAAAACTGCGCGAAAATCGATGAAAAACTAAGAGAAAAGCGAAATATAAGCAAAAAAAAAATTCTTTTTTGCGAATTTAAGAGATTAAAAGTGCGATAACATTTAAACGGCTGGAGCGATTGGGCTGTAATTTGCACACGAATTACGTTTCATCTGTCCCTACAAGTGGTGCGAGTTTCTGCCAATTCGGGGAGATGAAGGAGAATGCGAAAAATCACAAAAATCCAAAGGTTTTGCTTTTCTTGCAAAAAATGCAAAAATTGACTTTTGCTAAATCGAGTGGAATTGAATCAGCAACGATCAGAACATATGAAAAACAGCGAAAACTGCGCGAAAATAGATGAAAAGCTAAGAGAAAAAGCGAAATTTAAGCAAAAAAAAAATTCTTTTTTGCGAATTTAAGAGATTAAAAGTGCGATAACATTTAAACGGCTGGAGCGATTGGGCTGTAATTTGCACACGAATTACGTTTCATCTGTCCCTACAAGTGGTGCGAGTTTCTGCCAATTCGGGGAGATGAAGGAGAATGCGAAAAATCACAAAAATCCAAAGGTTTTGCTTTCTTTGCAAAAAAATGCAAAAATTGACTTTTGCTAAATCGAGTGGAATTGAATCAGCAACGATCCGAACAGATGAAAAACAGCGAAAACTGTGCGAAAATCGATGAAAAACTAAGAGAAAAAGCGAAATATAAGCAAAAAAAAAATTCTTTTTTGCGAATTTAAGATATTAAAAGTGCGATAACTTTTAAACGGCTGGACCGATTGGGCACTAATTTGCACGCGAATTATCTTTCATCTGTTCCTACAAACGGTGCGAGAAACTCCACTAAACTTCGAAAAACTCCACTAAAATTCACAGAAATTCAACTGAAGTCAGGAATATCTCACAAAACTTCATATAAACTCAATTAAAGTTGGAGAAACTCAACTAAACCTATAAAAACTCTTTTGTTTTTTCACTGCAATTCGCAATTGAGTCGTTGTGTCTCGTTATTGGCTTCTTAGATAAAATTTAACGAGCGCAATTCGTACTAACGAAAACAATAATTAGTGCCAAACCAATTGTTAAAATTATTCGCAATCGGTCTTCTAATGATAATATCAATTATAATAATCGTAATTGGAACTTTTAATCGCCAATCGCAAATTGCTGAGCAAAAACCGTATAAATATCGCCCGTCGAAGTCGCAAAAGACATAGAAAAATTCATCGTGCAAAAGTAACGAACCAACAACAATTGACTCTTAAGAGAAAAACAAGATGGCCATCAAATGTGCGCTGATTTTCGTTTTGGCGGTTTGCGCGGTAAGAAATGAATTTCTTTGTTTTTCCTCCTTTCATTGTTTTTCGCTCTGACTCCCTTAAAAACTTAATCGCAGTTCGCCAACACTCTAAACTTGAAAAGCACCATCTGCGCACTAGAAAGAATTGCCAAAGTCACCAAGGAAATGGAGATCCAATCCAAGCATTTGGAGCAGGCGATGAACCTGAAGTTGGACGTTGATTCTTGCCAATTGGGCGCCATCGATTTGGCTCTAAAACCATCGATTAAAAGCCTTTTGGATGTCGTTCATTTGATAGAGGCCAACGTCCAATTGGAGAATCGCTGCTTGAGGAATCTCTTGGAAAAGGCCAATTAAATGGAAAACATTAAGGACGCCCACTCGGATATTAATAACAATCTATTCTATGCACTTGTAATCTTTAAGTCTGCAGACTCTAATAATCAATAAACTAGCACAAGCAAATTTAACATTTTGAATTGATTCGTTGCGAGAACGAAGGCAAATTGCGATTTAGTATTTGGCAATATTAATGATGCATTGAACAATTGGAAGACAAGAATCGAGTTGCCGTGAAAGGAAGTCTCCAATGATAATTTGTTTTCAAACTGTTTGGACAGCGATATTTGCTGCGTCGATTTAAATGGAACGATCCACTTTTTATTGCATTTTTCTTTTGTGGATTCCTCATCAGATTTCGAATGGAGTTTATTGAAGCTATCGTCTGTTTAAAACTCGCCGTTTCGGAGTTGTTCGTGTGTTGTTCTGAAAACGAAAAAAAGTCATTTGCAAGGTTCTGCAAGATCGCACATATCCGTGGAACTATTCGAGAGTCTTACGGACTTTGACACATTTAAATGTGCATAATTTTATTCTCTTAATGGCAGCATCTATTTTTTTTTTATTATTATGACAAAAGATGCAGAAAATCATTCGCTTCCGATCATATTCGATTAATTCTTGATGGTTTTTGAGTTTTTATGCATTTTTTTAAAATTTTATACGTGATTTGTTCTACGTCTTCTAATAAATTGCCTTGTAAGACATCAGAAACGATGCAACAATTGAAGCAAACAATGAAATTATTAGTCGCCTCTTTTAAATTGGAGGCAATTTTATGTATTTCCATGGAAAAAATGCGCTTTCAGTTGAATAACTTGTTTTGACTTGTTAATTAACGTTTTCATAAATAATTGCTAACGCAAATATCATCGAGTTTCAATTGTTTCTACTTTTATTTTGACACGAAATATCAATTAAAGGGGGATAATGATTCGAAAACCATCAGCGGACCCAATATGACCTTGATAATTCGTTAATATCATCCATTATGTTCTCCATTTTTTAATTGGCCTTTTCCAAGAGATTCCTCAAGCAGCGATTCTCCAATTGGACGTTGGCTTTCACCAAATGAACGACGTCCAAAAGGCTTTTAATCGATGGTTTTAGAGCCAAATCGATGGCGCCCAATTGGCAAGAATCAACGTCCAACTTCAGGTTCATCGCCTGCTCCAATTGCTTCGATTCGATCTCCAGTTCCTTGGTGACTTTGGCAATTCTTTCTATTGTGCAGATGGTGTTTTTCAGGTTGGCAGCACTGGCAAACTGCAATTAATTTTTAAGAGAGTCAGAGCGAAAAACAATGAAAGATGAGAAAAAAAAACAATCTTTTCTTACCGCGCAAACTGCCAAAAGGAAAATCAGCGGACATTTGATGGCCATCTTGTTTTTTTGGAGTCGATTGTTGTTGGTTCGTTACTTTTGCACGATGAATTTTTCTGTGTCTTTTGCGACTTCGACGGGCGATATTTATACGGTTTTTGCTCAGCAATTTAGCGATTGGCGATTAGACGTTTTTCGCCAATTACGATTATTATAATCGATATGATCATTGGAAGACCGATTGCGAATAATTTTAGCAATAATTACGGAAACGTTTAATTCGCGATTGCTTTGCGAATAATTATGGTCTTCGTTAGTAGTAATTGTGTTTGCTAAATTTTATCTTTAAGCCAATAACAAGTGACAACGACTCAATTGCAAAAAAATGGCAAAAATCGACTTTTTCGAACGATTAGAACAGGTGAAAAACAGCGAAAACTGCGCGAAAATCGATGAAAAACTAAGAGAAAAAGCGAAATATAAGAGAGAAAAAAAAAAGATGCGAATTTAAGAGTTTAAAAGTGCGATAACTTTTAAACGGCTGGACCGATTGGGCTGTAATTTGCACGCGAATTAGCTTTTGTCTGTCCCTAAGAATGGTGCAAGTTTCAGCCGATTCGGGGAGATGAAGGAAAATGTGAAAAATCACAAAAATCCAAAGGGGTTATTAGCCTTGATTTTTTTTTGCAAAAAACGGCAAAAATAGCCTTTTTCTAAATCGAGCAGAATTGAATCAAGATCGATGCGAGCAAGTGAAAAACATCGAAAACTGCGCGAAAATCGATGAAAAACTAAGAGAAAAAGCGAAATATAAGAGAGAAAAAAGATGCGAATTTAAGAGATTAAAAGTGCGATAACTTTTAAACGGCTGGACCGATTGGGCTGTAATTTGCACACGAATTAGCTTTCGTCTGTCCCTACAAACGGTGCAAGTTTCAGCCGATTCGGGGGAGATGAAGGAAAATGTGAAAAGTCACAAAAATCCAAAGGGGTTATTAGCCTTGATTTTTTTTTGCAAAAAACGGCAAAAATAGCCTTTTTCTAAATCGAGCAGAATTGAATCAGGATCGATGCGAGCAAGTGAAAAACATCGAAAACTGCGCGAAAATTGAAGGAAAACTAAGAGAACGAGATATTCGCGAGAAAACGCTGTTGGCCATCTTTGAGCCCTTGTAAAATCTGTAGCTCAATTCAGATCGATGGGGACTTTTGACATTTTGTCAAGAACCAAATCACGAAGGCCCAAACAAAAATTCAGCTTCTCGGGGCAATTTTTTTTGCGAAATGAAAATGCGTAGTTTCCCCAGACTATTATGGCATAGAAATGAAGCGAATATATTCGTCTTTAAACCGTTTTATTCGTACAATCAGAATTCAATTAATACATTTCGTTTCTATTAAACAAATGAATCCGGAATCAATCTACGCTTAATTATTGTGTTGCCTGAAAGAAAACTATTTGTAGTTTATGACTTGCAAAACTAGCAAGAAGAAACCAGCGAAAGCACTTTTATTAACTCATCAATAAAACATACAAATTTGCTGCTTTTCGCGCGTGTTTGTGTGTGTGATAAGAATTGCAAAGTCAATAGAAATTCGCAGAAATGATCGAGTGCACTTTTCGCTCTCATCAAGTTGATTCGTTAACAATTAGAAAGGACGGGAAGCTTGGGACGGTGCAATATATATGTATAATATATATAAATACATACTTTTTTTTCATTTTTTTTTTAGTCATTTTTTTCAATAATAAATTTGTGCTCGTCATTCGCAATCGATTAAAAAACAAAAACGAACGGCAAAATGAAAAAAAAAGAAACAACCTCTTTCGCCGCCAGTTTTTTTTTGTTGTCGCGAAATGCTTGTCTCGACCAAAAATTAATTTCCCAGCACATTTTGTACGTTTTTATCGCAACATCGAGAACAAACGAATAAACAATTGAACAACGTTTTCAGTAAAATCTACGACTAGATTTGAATCCCTAATTATTACTAATTACAATCTAATAAATCAATTAATCGACTAACAATTCGTTCAAAATTCGTAAAATTAGAAGGGGGCATTTCAAATATCGATTCGATCGTTCTTTATTTTTAACCTCTTTTTCAAAGTTTGGCAAATTCAATTACGAGTATATATTTAATTCGCATATCAATTGACTTTTTTTTCTTGCATCGAAAATCGAAGGAACCGCCCTTCGACGATTTTCTTTTTTGGCCATTTATCCGAAACACCCTGTACAGTTCCGTTAAATACAACGCATTTATCTTTCGCAAACAATCACACGTTGGTAGCGCTGATTGTTTAAATTAATTGTTTTGAATTCCCCGCCAAATGTCACCTTTGACACATGTCACTCTGCTAATATTTGTTTAGTACGCGTGACAACCAGATACAGAAACGTCATTGGCGTGTCAATTATTGAAATTAGTTTAGTGCGCGCCACCTTTTGCGCGTTCAGAAAAGGAGGGAATTTCAAAAAAAAATCAGCGCTACCAACCGACCAACTTCGGGGAGTTTGTTAATGAGCGCGAAACAATCGAATTGGAATCGGTCCCTCGACTGCGGCCAATTAATTCGTTGATTGATTGTTTGACGTTTGTTTTTTGTTTTGTTTTTCGGTTAAAGCTGACGCAGCGTCTCGTTTATTGTGTTTGGATTATCGTCGAATGGAATAAATTTTTTAAAGATATCGTTCTAAAGTAATTATCTCGTTTGCTTTTTGTTTCAACATCTAATTTTTAAAGTATAAAGTGCAAATTTTCGTTCTCTCGCTTTTAAATTTTAAATCGCGCGCCGCCCCCTTCATCCCAGCACGCGGCTGAAAAAGTACGGATAGAACGAGCGGCGCTGCGGTCGCGTCAACTGTCGCTGCCGGTTCGGGCGCGACGGCGTCTGCGGTTCGGGTTCCGACGCTTCGGTCGTCGTCGATAACAAAAAATTCACCGTTTCCGGTCTCTCCCACGGCCTGCGCATCATCGCTTCCGGGTAATTCTCCAGTTCCCTAACGATCGACGACGCCAGCGACGGCCTCCCGTCGATTTCCGTCACCGACGTGGTTGTTGACTCCGCTGTTGTGGTTGTTGTCTCCGCTGTTGTGGTTGTTGTCCTTGTTGTCGTGCTAATTTCGCTGCTATCGGCGACCTTCTTCCTCGCCAACTTCATCGACAACTTCTCCCTCTCCATCTTCTTCTTCTGTCGGACGCGATCGGGATTGGGCGTCATCGCCACCGCCGACTGATGGCGCATAATCTCCTCGCTGGAGACGTTCTCCATCTTTTCGATCAGCGTCCTTTGTTTTGTTTCGTTTGTTTGTTTTGGTTGGTCCAAATCGACGGTCGACGCGATTTTGTACGACGGCAACTGTTTGCGGAACGTCCGGTTCAATGGCGTCGACGCGTCGCCTTTCAACGCTGTCAAATAGAAGGGCAACTCCTTCGTCAAGTTGCCGTCGCCGGCTTGTTTCTCTGTGGTCGGTAACGCAGTTTCCGGCGGCTCCTTATGATAGATCACCGTCGTGACGGGAGATGGCGCTGTTGTCGTTTGCTTGGTTGTTGTTGTTGTTATCGAGACGGGAGATGGCGTTGTTTTCTTGTTTGTTGTGGTCATCGCAACGGGAGATGCCGGTGTTGTTTTCTCGCTTGTTGTGGTCATCGCAACGGGAGATGGCGCTGTTGTTTTCTCGCTTGTTGTGGTCATCGCAACGGGAGGTGGCGCTGCTGTCGTTGTTGTTTTCTTGGTCGTTGTCGTCGTCGCCATTGCTTTCTTGGCGCTGCCATCGCTGGTATCGTTCAACGCGATGATGTCGAACATGGTGCCGTTCTCGATGACGCTAAACAGTTGGCCCTGATTGATCGTTTCCGGGTAGTCGACGGTGCTACCGATGGCGCCATCTAACGGCGCGACGGTCGACGACGTCGTCGAGGGATCCGGTGACGTTGTTTCCGCCGCGATCGTCTCGTTCTCGATCCTCGTCACGATCGTCGTCGTCGTTATGTCGTCTTTGGCCAAATCGTTCGTGCTCCGCGTCGACGTCGAGACGGGGTTCGCGGTTTCGTCGGTTTCGCGGCGATGGCGCGTCGATTGGCCGTCGTAGAAGAAGGAGCCGGTGGTGTCGCCACCGTCGTCGCCACCGGTGTCGTCGACGGTGTTCGACCACGGTTTCGTCGTTTTCGCTACCGACGACGACGGGGGCGTGCGCGTGACCGCCGACGACGAGGTCGTGTCTTGGGTCGTCGCCGACGTTTGTTGTTGTTGCTGTTGTTGTCGCGTCGGTTTCGCCGTGTCGTCGAAATCGTCGTCGGCAATTATCGTGCACGCCAATTGGCGCGTCATCGAGTCTCGGTCCTGCAAAAACGGGAAAACAAAGGGGGACAGTTATTTGACGTTGACACGTGTCACTTTCGTAATTTGTTTCGAACAGTGATGGCCGCCGCGTATGCGCTTTTCATGCTAGGCAGCGGCTCAACGCCTACTACTGGTAAATTGCGCTGTCAAAGTGGTATCGAGCGTGTTAAATAGATGTCGCGGATGAAGCAATTGTTTACTAGACGTACGTCGTGGATAGGGGTGTCACTAAGTGTAACTCAAACTAATAATTGTTAGCAATTGAATGGATGTAGTTATCTAAGACGTGCGGTTAGTAAGCAATTGTTTTATGTGCGACACTATTGGGGAGCATGAATTTATTTAAACGGACACTAGATGGCGGCCTCAGAATGTTTGAGGTCAAAGTTTTCTCTCGCGATGGCCTACAACGTGAAAGCATTTTCCAAGATGGGGCACTTCCGGATCTACCCGGAAACTGATACTCGCTCCGTCATTTTACGTAGAATGATGCACTTTTTATCGGATTTTTGGATTCCTCGTCGAATTTTAATAGGAGTTTATTAAGGCTACCACATCTTTAAATTGCACAGTTTCAAGGTCGTGGAAAATCGCGAATATCTGCACAACTGTTTTAGCTGGAGAGTTGAACTTTCTTTAGTTCCATTAAGAATGAAATGGCGAAGAGTTTCCACTGCTTGAAGTAAATTAAAAGTGGCGGTGGCTGCGATTTGTGGCCTCTTAAACTTTGACATTATCAAAGGTGCATAACCTCACTTTTTTCAAATGGAGCCATTTGTCTTTTTTATGACAAAAGATGCAGAAAATGATTCTCTTTCGATCGTATTAACGTCAAAATGGGCTTATTATTGATGAATTTGCACTTTTTTTGTAGTTATATATGGTTTTCTTTCGATGTTTTCTAATCAATTGCGCTGTAAAACTTTAAAAACCATGCGACAATTGACGAAAACAATGAAATTATTCGTTTTTCCTTTAAATTGGACAAATTTCTTTTTGATTTCATGAAAAAAAAATCCCTTTCAGCTGGACAATTGTTTCGAATTTTAATAAATAATTGCAATAAAAAAATGAAGTTCTAACGCAATGTTACATTAAGCTACACAAGCATGTCGTCGGGGGGAGCCACAGGTGCAATTTTAAAATTGCCGCTAGAACATTAAATTCACTTTATTGCCATCGGCGGCACTACCGTCGCTCATATTTTTAGTTCCGAAAATTGGGCTGGAAGTGGTGTGTCGTCTTGAGGGAAAATTTTTATATGGAAATTTTACATCTCCATGTATATTATCTTTGCTTAATACGATCGAAAGAGAATCATTCGCGCCATCTTTTGTCGTAACAAACAAACAGTTCCATTCGCAAACACGAAGTTGTTGTTTATTACAAAAAATATTTTCTTACCGCGTTCCCTTTGCACGCGATCCGCTTCGTGCCGTCTAAACCGCAGTCGGACGTTAGTTCGATGGCCGACCGCTCGGGGACGTAAAGCACGGTCAACGACGGTAAATCGTTCAACAAACAACCGCCGGCCCCGATCGCCCACGATGGCACTGCAAAAAAAGAAGCAGAAAAACAAGAAAAAACGATTAGAGGAGACTATATTTCGACGAAGAAGAAGTGAAAGAAAGAAATGCAAACGTGGTGGGGCGATTATTTCGCTGTAAATACGTGCATCTTGCGATAAATTACGGCTTAGAGATTAGGCGCGAAAATGCTGCCATCTATGCGTTAAATTCATAAGCAAACGTCCTATACAGGGTGTCCCCCATTAGAGTCCTGGCTCGGGGGATTACGCCCAAACGGTTGACGTTGGAGGAAAATGTTTCGGACGAAAAAGTTTTCTCTCGCGTAGGGCTATAACGTGAAAGCATTTTCCAAGATGGCGCGCTTCCGGATCGCCATTTGCTCCGTTATTTTAAATGGGACGATGCACTTTTTATTGCATTTTCGGATGCGTCGTCGAATTCTAGAGGGGGTTTGTTAAAACAATCGCGCGCCTAAAGTGCACCGTTTCGGAGTTATTCGACTGTTTTCGCGAAAAAAAAAAACGTTATTTGGAAGGCCGTGGAAAATCGCAAATATCTCCGAAACTGTTTGATATAGACGCTTGAACTTTCTTTACGTTTTTTAAGCACGAAATGACGAACATTTTGCACTGATTACATTCAATTAAAAGTGTTTCCGAGTGCGATTTGTGGCCAGTTAAACTTTGACATTTTCAAATGTGCGTAACCTCACTTTTTTAGATGGAACTATATAAAAGAAACTTAATATTTCTTGAGCGTTAAACATTCGACAGTTGACGTTTAATTTACTTAATAAATTGAAAATGTGAAGTTGACGTATGTGAAACAATGTTGCCAACTTGAAATCACTATCAATAATACGACTCGACATCGAATCGACTCCGTTTAACACGCGAAATATTGACTAAACGTTAACTTTTGAATGAATTCTGAGAAAAAAAAACAACTTTTTTCGTTTGTTTCTTACCTGGCAATTCGCAGATGAACGAGGCGATCTCTTGGCCCGAACACGGCATCGCGTGCCATCGGAAGTCGGCCGACGGGTCCATCGCGACGCACAACGGATCGTTACCGTTCGGTATCGCTTCTTGCCAATAACCGTCGCCGCTCAACGTGCGAAAATCTCTGCAAAAGCGAAAGAGAACGAGTGAGAGAGAAAAGTCATCAGGACTTTTTTGTAGGAAATTTCCCAATCTACAACTTTGATTACGTGCAGTTTTGCTGTAAAAGTGGCGGTTAACGAGATATTCGCGATAAAACGCTCTCAAAATTCACTTTCGTTCTGTGGCATATCAATATCTCACTTGGAGGTGCTGTTAAGCTCTTCGTTTCGAATTATTTCCGAAACGGTTGCTCTTACGAATAAAAGTCATAAGGACTTTTTTGTAGGAAATTTCCCAGTCTACAACTTTGATTACGTACAGTTTTGCTGTAAAAGTGGCGGTTAACGAGATATTCGCGATAAGACGCTCCCAAAATTCACTTTCGTTCTGTGGCATATCAATATCTCACTTGGAGGTGCTGTTAAGCTCTTCGTTTCGAATTATTTCCGAAACGGTTGCTCTTACGAATAAAAGTCATAAGGACTTTTTTGTAGGGAATTTCCCAATCTACAACTTTGATTACGTGCAGTTTTGCTGTAAAAGTGGCGGTTAACGAGATATTCGCGATAAAACGCTCTAAAAATTCACTTTCGTTCTGTGGCATATCAATATCTCACTTGGAGGTGCTGTTAAGCTCTTCGTTTCGAATTATTTCCGAAACGGTTGCTCTTACGAATAAAAGTCATAAGGACTTTTTTGTAGGAAATTTCCCAGTCTACAACTTTGATTACGTACAGTTTTGCTGTAAAAGTGGCGGTTAACGAGATATTCGCGATAAGACGCTCCCAAGATTCACTTTCGTTCTGTGGCATATCAATATCTCACTTGGAGGTGCTGTTAAGCTTTTCGTTTCGAATTATTTCCGAAACGGTTGCTCTTACGAATAAAAGTCATAAGGACTTTTTTGTAGGAAATGTCCCCGTCTACAACTTTGATTACGTACAGTTTTGCTGTAAAAGTGGCGGTTAACGAGATATTCGCGATAAAACGCTCTCAAAATTCACTTTCGTTCTGTGGCATATCAATATCTCACTTGGAGGTGCTGTTAAGCTCTTCGTTTCGAATTATTTCCGAAACGGTTGCTCTTACGAATAAAAGTCATAAGGACTTTTTTGTAGGGAATTTCCCAATCTACAACTTTGATTACGTGCAGTTTTGCTGTAAAAGTGGCGGTTAACGAGATATTCGCGATAAAACGCTCTCAAAATTCACTTTCGTTCTGTGGCATATCAATATCTCACTTGGAGGTGCTGTTAAGCTCTTCGTTTCGAATTATTTCCGAAACGGTTGCTCTTACGAATAAAAGTCATAAGGACTTTTTTGTAGGGAATTTCCCAATCTACAACTTTGATTACGTGCAGTTTTGCTGTAAAAGTGGCGGTTAACGAGATATTCGCGATAAAACGCTCTCAAAATTCACTTTCGTTCTGTGGCATATCAATATCTCACTTGGAGGTGCTGTTAAGCTCTTCGTTTCGAATTATTTCCGAAACGGTTGCTCTTACGAATAAAAGTCATAAGGACTTTTTTGTAGGAAATTTCCCAGTCTACAACTTTGATTACGTACAGTTTTGCTGTAAAAGTGGCGGTTAACGAGATATTCGCGATAAGACGCTCCCAAAATTCACTTTCGTTCTGTGGCATATCAATATCTCACTTGGAGGTGCTGTTAAGCTTTTCGTTTCGAATTATTTCCGAAACGGTTGCTCTTACGAATAAAAGTCATAAGGACTTTTTTGTAGGAAATGTCCCCGTCTACAACTTTGATTACGTACAGGTTTGCTGTAAAAGTGGCGGTTAACGAGATATTCGCGATAAAACGCTCTCAAAATTCACTTTCGTTCTGTGGCATATCAATATCTCACTTGGAGGTGCTGTTAAGCTCTTCGTTTCGAATTATTTCCGAAACGGTTGCTCTTACGAATAAAAGTTATAAGGACTTTTTTGTAGGGAGTTTCCCAATCTACAACTTTGATTACGTGCAGTTTTGCTGTAAAAGTGGCGGTTAACGAGATATTCGCGATAAAACGCTCTCAAAATTCACTTTCGTTCTGTGGCATATCAATATCTCACTTGGAGGTGCTGTTAAGCTCTTCCTTTCGAATTATTTCCGAAACGGTTGCTCTTACGAATAAAAGTCATAAGGACTTTTTTGTAGGAAATTTCCCAATCTACAACTTTGATTACGTACAGTTTTGCTGTAAAAGTGGCGGTTAACGAGATATTCGCGAAAAAACGCTCTCAAAATTCACTTTCGTTCTGTGGCATATCAATATCTCGCTTGGAGGTGCTGTTAAGCTCTTCGTTTCGAATTATTTCCCAAACGGTTGCTCTTACGAATAAAAGTCATAAGGACTTTTTGATAGGGAATTTCCCAATCTACAACTTTCATTACGTATAGTTTTGCTGTAAAAGTGGCGGTTAACGAGATATTCGCGATAAAACGCTCTCAAAATTCACTTTCGTTCTGTGGCATATCAATATCTCACTTGGAGGTGCTGTTAAGCTCTTCGTTTCGAATTATTTCCGAAACGGTTGCTTTTACGAATAAAAGTCATAAGGACTTTTTGATAGGGAATTTCCCAATCTACAACTTTCATTACGTATAGTTTTGCTGTAAAAGTGGCGGTTAACGAGATATTCGCGATAAAACGCTCTCAAAATTCACTTTCGTTCTGTGGCATATCAATATCTCTATAAAAATTAACTTACCTCCACGTAAAGTCCGGCTTAAACGTGCCCCTCGACAGTCCGATCCACACGTTCTCGTTAATGTCCAGCTCCTTCAAGTAGGCTCTGATCGCGTCGTATTGCGACGTATTATCGACTGCAAAACAAAAGAAAGAACAGAGATTAATAATGTGCTTATTAAACATGGCCGCCGTTTGACACGTGTTCAAACAACAGTTCAATTAATTGCCGCCACTTTTTACCACAACAAATACGTCACCAACATGGCAAACAAACGCGTGTATACAGGGTGTCCCCCAAATAGAGTGTGGATTCGTGGGGATTACGGCCAAACGGTTGAGTTTAGAGAAAAATGTTTTACGGTAAAAATGTTTTATCTCGAGCGGTACTATCGCGTGAAAAATGGCGCACTTCCGGATACGCCCGGAAGTGATACTTGCTCCGTTATTTTGTAGGGAACGATCCACTTTTTATTGCATTTTCGGATTCATCTGCGGATTCTAAGGGGAGTTTATTAAAACAATTGCATGCCTACGATGCACCGTTTCGGAGTTATTCCACTGTTTTCGCGAAAAAGCGTAAATCGCACGCTTCTACAAAATCGCATTTTTCTCCGCAACTATTTGCGACAGGCAATTGAACGTTGCTTCGTTGTTTTTAGCACGAAATGACGAAGATTTGGCACTGCTTTTGTTTAATTCAAAGTCGACCGGCTGCGAGTTGTGAGCAGTTAAACTTTGACGTTTAGAAACGTGCCAAACTTCTTTTTCTTTTTTAATGGAATGTTCTTTATTTTGGCAATAGATGGCGAAAACGATTCTCTTTCGATCGTATCAAGAAGAGAAACTTTTTCATCTGAAGCATCATAACCTAATTGAAAACTGTTTTCCAACCTCTACCATTATTATCATCATCGTCCTTATGGACTTGTTTTTGCTGTTTGTTTTGCGTTACCGTGCCAACGCCGACGTTTTAATAAATGATCATAGAGGGCGGTTGTTGTTCCCGTCTCGCCTCATCGTTTGCACTTGTCGCTTTGAATGATTTATAATAAGATCGATGGCGGCGTCTAAATAAATAACGATCGCATTATTACGTCGATTCTAAATTTAGCTCATCATCGTAAACAATAATTACACGTCAACTATCGACAAGCGTAGATTAACGACGAAGTAGCAGCGATGGCTTTGGGATAACAAAGGCAAATCGATCTTAACTAAACTATACAGGGCGTCCCCTGCTGGCTCGAAGGATTACGGCCAAACGGTTGACGTTAGAGGAAAATGTTTCGGACGAAACAGTTTTCTATCGGGTAGGGCTACGACGTGAAAATCATTTCCAAGATGGCGCACTTCCGGATCCGCCCGAAATTAATGCTTGCTTCCGTATTTTGGATTGAGCGGCGCATTTTTGGATTCCCCATCGAATTCTAAGGGGAATTTATTGAAACAATCGCATGCCTAAGATGCACCGTTTCGGAGTTATTCGCGTGTTTTCGAGAAAAAAAACGTCACTTGGAAGGTCCTGGAAATTCGCGTATAACTTCGGAACTATTCGAGATAGAGAGTTGAACGTGATTCAGGTCTGTTAAGCAAGAAATAACGAAGACTTTGGTGTACTTATGTTCAACTAAAACTGTTATTAACTGCGATTTGTGGCCGGTTAAACTTTGACATTTTCAAATGTGCTTAACGCAATTTTAAAAAAATCAAATAACTCGAAAGTCATCGCGAATTGACCCCATATTTGTAGGGACTGACGAAAGCTAATTCGCGTGCAAATTACAGCCCAATCGGTCCAGCGGTTTAAAAGTTATCGCACTTTTAAACTCTTAAATTCGCAGCTTTTTTTTTTCTCTTATATTTCGCTTTTTCTCTTAGTTTTTCATCGATTTTCGCGCAGTTTTCGCTCTTTTTCACTTGTTCGAATCGATCCTGATTCAATTCAAGTCGACTTAGAAAAAGTCTAGTTTAGCTGTTTCCATTTGTTGCTTTACTACTCCACAACATTCTACAGTAATCGTTTACTTTTAACAGAATTTAAAATTCCTCGCATTTATTAATCATTGTTCAGCCAACATAATAACAACAAAAATCCACGCAATTTTTGTTCATTTTTTTGCGTAAACAAACAAAAGAGGCGCGGAGGTAAACACAGCACGAAATGAAACGAATATAAATTTTACAACGGAAAAGGCCGACGCACCAAATGGAATACATGCATTTAAATGGGCAATTTCTAGTCGGGAACAAAACCCCATTTACACGCTCGTTCGTCGGCCCTTGGGCCACATTCAGTTTAAACATAAACGGGGGGGCGACCGAAATTACGAAATAACAAATGAATTATACACGGTTTGGACACGCTCGATGCCCGCAAAAAAAAACAACTGCTGCAAAAGAATCAGCGAGCTCGAGGAGCGCCAACTTCACTTCGGTCAGGAAAAGGGGAACTAAACCTGACGCAATTCGAGTAAACGTCACTGTCACTTTGATGTCATCAGTGGAGGTCGTCATTCTTCGACTTCGTCAGTTGACCAATTGGGGAAAAGTTACGTTTCTTTTGCAACAAAGTGTCAACGAAAGACGTCGCTTAAGAACGAACTTGGCTGCAATTTCGAATAACGTCAATGTCAATCGTTAACCGACGTTTGCTGACGACATCGTTCGATGCGGCCAACTTCATCATGTTTCGAACTTTTTCACCAGCTGGAATCGCAACCAACTCTCGAATCGTTCGATTCGAATTTGTTTGTTATGTAACTGCGTCATAAACAAAACTATAATAATTTGTAATCGCAATCGAAATTAATGCGACGAGATTGTTTATTAGAAAGTGATCGGATAAACGTTCGTTCTTAGGCGACGTGAGGAAGCAAAAAGAAGAAAAAAAAGTTGAAAATTAGACAACGAGATCTGGGCCGTCCATTAAACTTACGTAATCGACGATCGCAAACATATAAATTCGTTTCTGTGTTTGATATCTCACGCAGGCGAGAAGAAAAAGTGGCCCAATTAATGCGTTGTTTTTTTGTTTTGTTTTTGTTTCTTAGCTAGATCTGAACTTGTTCCAAATAACTTTGATAATGTAACACGTGCAAGTGCGTATGAGTAATTTTGGAAAGGAGAAAAAAAGAAAAAACAACGAAAACAAAAGGCATTTGGTGGCTTGAAGAACGGCCCAATCGTTTATCGTGGAAGTTATAATCGTATATAAAGCGATAGTGGTGTTCGTTAATGGCGTTAATCTAGTCGACTCGTGTCTAAGAAGCGAATCCAGGGAAAAGACGAATTCGGAAAATGTTCGCTGGAGTAAGTTGCAATTTTCGAATTCGTTCGTTTATGGTTTGCGATTTTGTTTTAATTAGTTTGTTCGCTTTTTAAACGGTTTCTTACGTTTTTTTTTAAAGAGTTTCTTTGCTGTTTTTTAACTTTTTTTGGTGTTCATGGCCTCTTTGATTGCTTATGAAGTTTCTTGTTTTTTTTTGGTCAAGTTTCTTCGTTTGTTATTGCGTTTTTTTCGTATTTTTATGAAGTCTTTTTGTTCTTTTAATGAAATTACTTGGCTTTTTATAAAGATTCTTCGCTTTCTTTTGAAGTTTGTTGGTTTTGTTTTAAAGGTTTCTTTGTTTTTTCTTTCTTCTAAAATATCTTCGCATTTTTTATGAAGTTTCCTTGATTTCTTATGAAGTTTCTTGCCTTTTTGTCAGTTTTTTTCGTTTGTTATTGCGTTTTTCTTGCATCGTTATAAAGTCTCTTCGTTCTTTTAACGAAACTTGTTAGATGAAGTTTGTTACATTTGCTTAAAAGTTTCTTTGCTTTTTCCTAAAACCTCTTATTGTTCTCAAGTTTCTTCAAGTTTTCTTCGCTTTTTATTAAGATTCTTCTCACTTTTAATCAAATTCTTCGCTTTTCTTAAAAACCTTCATTTCTTTCTTATGAAATATCTTTGTTTCCTGAAAAGTTTCTTTCTCGATCAACATTCTTGGGTCTTTCAAGGAAGTTTTTTAACCATTTTATCAAGTTCCTCTGCTTCCTAAAGACTTTCTTTCCTCTTTTAGAAAGTTTCTTCAACTTTTCAAGGGTTTCTTTGCCTTTTATTAAGTTTCTTCTCACATTTTATTGAATTCCTTCGCTTTTCTTATCGACTTTTATTTCTTTCTTATGAAATATCTTTGTTTCCTGAAAAGTTTCTTTCTCGATCAACATTCTTGGGTCTTTCAAGGAAGTTTTTTTAACCTTTTTATCAAGTTCCTCTGCTTCCTAAAGACTTTCTTTCCTCTTTTAGAAAGTTTCTTCAAGTTTTCAAGGGTTTCTTTGCCATTTATTAAGTTTCTTCTCACTTTTTATTGAATTCCTTCGCTTTTCTTAACGACTTTTATTTCTTTCTTATGAAATATCTTTGTTTCCTGAAAAGTTTCTTTCTCGATCAACATTCTTGGGTCTTTCAAGGAAGTTTTTTTAACCTTTTTATCAAGTTCCTCTGCTTCCTAAAGACTTTCTTTCCTCTTTTAGAAAGTTTCTTCAAGTTTTCAAGGGCTTCTTTGCCTTTTATTAAGTTTCTTCTCACATTTTATTGAATTCCTTCGCTTTTCTTAACGACTCTTATTTCTTTCTTATGAAGTATCTTTGTTTCCTGAAAAGTTTCTTTGTCCATAAACATTCTTGGGTCTTTCAAGGAAGTTTTTTTAAATCGTTGTATGAAGTTTCTTTGTTTCTTAAAGACTTTCCTTCCCCATCTGCGAAGTCTCTTCAAGTTTTCAAGGGTTTCTTCGCCTTCTTCGCTTTTCAGCTACTCGCAATCGCCTCGCTGGTCGTCTACGCGACCGCCCAACAACAACAACCCCACCACCACCACCACTCAAGCACCAACCGCCACCTGTCGCATCCGCAGGCGGTCGCGGTCCAGGCTAAGCACGGCGACAAACACGTCGACTATTACGTGAGTGCAACTCGGACAAGAACCCACAGCGCCAAATGTTAACCCTCTGTCCTTCCTCAGGCCTATCCGAAGTACACGTTCAAATATGGCGTCGAGGACGGCCGCACGCACGACATCAAGTCGCAGCACGAGACGCGAGATGGCGACAAGGTCTTGGGCGAGTACACGATCCGAGAGGCGGACGGAACGACCCGAACCGTCAAGTACGTGGCGGATAAACACGACGGTTTCCATGCCGAAGTGATTCGTAGCGGACACGCGACACATCCCGCCATCTATGGTCGTTATTGAATCGATTCGATTGTTTAACGGTCAACGGTTGTTCTGGTTGTTGTTTGTTAAGTTATTTATTTCGCAATAAAGTTTGTTTTTTCGCGCGCTTGGAGTATTTTGAGGAGTTTTTTTCTTGTTCGAAAGCTTCCCTCCAGGAAGTTTCTTAAGTTTTTCTTTCATCTCCCCCGAATCGGCTGAAACTCGCACCGTTTGTAGGGACAATCGAAGGCAACTTCGTGCCAAAATTAGAGCCCAGTCGATCGAGTAGTTTAGAAGTTTTCGCACTTTTAAACTCTTGAAATTGCATCATTTTTTTTTACTTTAAATTTCCCTTTTTTCGATGTTTTTATTCGCCTCTAATCGTTCCTGACTCGATTCCGCTTCATTTTGAATTTTGCAATTTTTTTTGCAAAAAAAAAGCAAGGCTAACAACAACCCCTTTGGATTTTTCCAATTTTCCCCATTTTTCTATTGCGTTGATGGCATTTTTTTGGATATTTTAAGGAAGTTTCTTAAGTTTTGTATAAAGATTTTTTGTTTCTTTAAAGCTTTCTCTCTCATTTTGTGTAGTTGCTTCAAGTTTTTAAGTTTCTTCGCTTTTTACAAAGTTTCTTCTCACTTTTTACGGAATTCTTCGCCCTTTTTCAAAAAAAACCTCATTGTTTAATCAAAAGCAAACGCAACGAAAGCATTGTTAAAAAGTTATACGAATTTATTTGAAAACAAAACTTTGCATAAAGAAAAATTCGAAGCCAGAGTTGTAACTGAATATTTCCACTTGGCAAAACTTTTCATCTGAAAATTCCCTCCTCTTGTAGAGCAACATAAAGTGTTTGTTTCTTTGAGAATTTCTAATCAAAGAAAGAGATTCGCACCCCCCCCCCCCCCCCCCATAGCCTTATGTAAATCATAACCTTTCCCAAAAAGATTTTCGCATTTTAAACAAACGCAATGTAACGAATCGAAACAAGATTCAATGGAAACATTGAAACATTTTAAAACAAATAAACAATTAATAAATCATCAATATCATCGCACAAACAACATTCATTTTGCAGTTCGCAAAATTGAACATTTAAATCGTTTAAATCAAGTAAACCGGCGGGGATTGTGGATTATATAATATAAACAACGAAGACAAAAAAACAAGAATCGACTTTTGTTCGATTTCCATTGCTTTTTCCCTTCCCCCCGCTGGATATTTTTTTGCTTTCCGAATCCTACAACGACAGAATGATAACAAAAGAGAGAGAAGAAAAAAAAAACGATACCTGCAAAGATTGCCTAAGAGATTGCTTTTCGTGACCTGATTCCCGTCGTCCTTTTAGCAATATGATGAAACAAGGGAAACAAAACGCGAACAAAAAAAAATCGACAGAAACAAGCGAACGAAGTGGAAGAAGAAGCAGCGCGGCAAAAGTGAGGATGTTAAATAAATGAAAGCGAGAAAAAACACGCATCGCAACAGCCATGGAAGTGTACTTGTCAATGTAGCGGGCTGTGCGAGGGTGGAGGGGCGATGTGGTGGGAGCTAAAGGAAAAAACGAAAAGGGGGGAATAAAAAGTTCATCTAGTTTCCTATCTGTAGCCCCCCGCCCCAACAACTATCTACGATTGTTTTTTTTGCCATTTTTTCTTCTTCAAGTTTACGTCAATAAATTCCTCCCAAATTGTATTCACGTTGGTAGCATTGGGGATATTTTATTGTTTGTGTTTACGTTATAGACACTTAATCGTTTTAAAATGGCGGCCCGAAAAGAAAAAAGAAAAAATGGCGCCGAAGTGATTTACGAGCGATTTCTCGCGTTCGCAGCTCGAAATGCATCGACAAACTTCAAACTGTCATAACTAAGGCAGATTTGAAGCGACTTCGAAAATGTTTCGCTCATTGTGAGCGCCACTCTTTCGCCTTTCCAACGGTATAATTTAAGTGCCAACTTTCTAATCGCTTATGCCTTTTTTCACGATTTATTTAACCTCACTTCCACTCTTCGAAGTCATCAGAAGGAATTTGTTTAAAGTGCTGTAACGAAGGAAAGGATCGAGGAAAACTGGAAGAAATCGTATTCGCATTTGTTCGTTGCCCGATTCTCTTTCGTTTCGCCCAACTTTCTTCCCTTTCATTTACCCATTTATCGCTTTCTAATTAGTTGAAGCGCGAACGAAGAACGAACGTTTTTTATTCTTTGTTTATTCGTTATTTTGCGAATTAACTAAAGCGAACGTAGACGAATTTAATTGAGAAACTTTTTCGCGATTCAAAGTTGGGGGGGGGGGGGGGGGGGTGAATGAAGAAGTACGAAATCGGGTGTAAAAGTTGGCGAACAAATGCAAGAGGGTGGCTGTGGGTAACAATCGAAGGCGAAACGAGTTTTAAGTGAATCGCGAAAAAATGTGCAGAAATAAAAAGCGAGCGAAATTTTGACCTCGCGAAACGCTCTTAAGATTTAATAGCGAGCAAAGTGGGGGGCTAATTAATTAATTTAAAAAATGGCGAACGATATTTAAATGGGAAATATTTAATAAAAGCTCGCGAATCTTCGCGACGGTTAGAGAAGCATTTAATATGGCGGAAATTGCAAACTTTTCTCGAGAGGAGCCCGCTTTTGATTAATTGCAAAAAGCTCTCGAGCTCAAATCGAGGCTCGAAACAAATTCCATCTTACGATTATACAGGGCGATCGAAAATAAACGTCATCGACGCCATTTAACGAACACGCAGTCGATCAATGATGGCTGCATGCGTTTCTGCGGTTCGACAGCGCCTCTGACGAGCAATTTGTCAATTGACATTTTGTGTCAAAAGTGATTCCATTTAAAATACCAAAAGTTGGGGTGTTAAGGTAAATTACACAGCTAATAATCGAGGCAGGAAACTTAATCAGGTGTTTTAAAATGGTTTAACAATTTAACACTGTGTAAACTTGACTTTGACATTGTGCTGTCGACAGAGAACTGTCAAATTCAATTGGTAACTGACTTAAAAGATGACAGCCCACATTTACACAGCTAATAATCGAAGCAGCAAACTTACTCAGGTGATTTCAAGTGTTTTAACAATTTAACACAGTGTAAACTTGACTTTGACATTGTGCTGTCGACAGAGAACTGTCAAATTCAATTGGTAACTGACTTAAAAGATGACAGCCCACATTTACACAGCTAATAATCGAAGCAGCAAACTTAATCAGGTGTTTTTAAGTGTTTTAACAATTTAACACCTTGTACATTTGACTTTAACATTGTGCTGTCGACAGAGAACTGTCAAATTCAATTGCTAACTGACTTAAAAGATGACAGTCCACATTTATACAGCTAATAATCGAAGCAGCCGATTCGATAACTAGATGTGGGAAAACATTTGGGCGATAATTGAATCTGCCTCGTTCTTTCGCCATTTCTCGCAAATTATCATCATTAAATAGAGACGGCAGTTAAAGTAGACGTTGCAATTTCAATTGCGAAATGTTGCCAGCAACGTCTCCATTAAAGAAAAAAACGCAAAAAAAAACAGCGCGACTCGAGATGAAACAACTTGATCGCGACGTGACGTTTATATAACTCTTGCGAATTTAATAACGCAAGTCCTCGGCGTTTGCAAAACAAAAAGCCAACTTCGAACTAGAAACTTTACACTCGTATAAATAATAACATCATCATCTTCATCATCGTTGTTGTTGTTGTTGTCGTTGTCATCGTGACGATCGTGATCCCCAACTGTTTCTGCAACGCAAATTGTTAATCCAATTACGTCGAATTTTAATTCGATAAAGTTCAGTTACGGCAAATAATTGCGTTACTACGGCGAACGGGATAACTTATAATTGTTATACAGGGTGTTTCAAAAAGAGTGTCGCGAACGATAAGCGAGTCCTTCGTGTAAACGACGTCGAGGAGTCGAGGCAACGAATAGGATCAAAGATCCCAGCGAATTGAATCCAAAGCTCGATTTCCCAACGATTTGCCAAAGAGTTCGAAGGTCCTTTCAGTTGTTTTATTTATTCGTAGTTTGCATTGTTTCTACGTAATTGTAAACAATACAAAAGTTGCAAAAAGTCCACTTCCGGACCCATTAAGACTTTTCTCCTTGTCCTCGGTTCATATTATCGCCCCTCGTAAAGTTTGCGACACTGTTTGTTTGTGTTAACGCCCCCCTGTATGTATTTCCCCGTTCACTGGCGACCCAATTAAGCTAATTAATTCTAAATTGGCGTTTCGTCGATTGATTGCCCTCAGAATTGAATTTCCGCTTCGACTATTGCCACTTATTTATTTATCTTTCCTTCCTTCCTCGTTTCCGTTCGGTTGTTTTATCGATTTTTCGTGCTCGCTCTTCCACTTTAATCATCGGATATTTGTGCTACGCTTCATTTCATAGCCCTCTGCAGTCGTGTGGATTATTAAACGTTAAAAATTGTACGCTTCCATTTGCGCTTCGTGATTATTAGCTGTGTAAATGTGGGCTGTCATCTTTTAAGTCAGTTAGCAATTGAATTTGACAGTTCTCTGTCGACAGCACAAAGTCAAAGTCAAGTTTACACGGTGTTAAATTGTTAAACCACTTGAAAACACCTGATTAAGTTTGCTGCTTCGATTATTAGCTGTGTAATTTACCTTAACACCCAAACTTTTGGTATTTTAAATCGAATCACTTTTGACACAAAATGTCAATTGACAAATTGCTCGTCAGAGGCGCTGTCGAACCGCAGAAACGCATGCAGCCATCATTGATCGACTGCGTGTTCGTTAAATGGCGTCGATGACTTTTATCGTTGTCAATAATTAGCGTAAAGACAGAAACCAATTAGCGAAGTGCGCTCTAAACGCTCTTCCATTTTCGATCGCCCTGTATATTAACAAGATGAAATTTGTTTCGAACCTCGATTTAACCTCGAGAGCTTCGTTTCCTTTTGCAATTAATCAAAAGGGGGCTCCTCTCTCGAGAAAAGTTTGCAATTTCCGCCATATTAAATGCTTCTCTAACCGTCGCGAAGATTCGCGAGCTTTTATTAAATATTTCCCATTTAAATATCGTTCGCCATTTTTTTAATTAATTAATTAGCCCCCCCACTTTGCTCGCTATTAAATCTTAAGAGCGTTTCGCGAGGTCAAAATTTCGCTCGTTTTTTATTTCTGCACATTTTTTCGCGATTCACTTAAAACTCGTTTCGCCTTCGATTGTTACCCACAGCCACCCTCTTGCATTTGTTCGCCAACTTTTACACCCCATTTCGTACCTCTTCATTCACCCCCCCCCCCCACCCTCCCTTCTACTCACCCCTTCAACTTTGAATCGCGAAAAAGTTTCTCAATTAAATTCGTTTACGTTCGCTTTAGTTAATTCGCAAAATAACGAATAAACAAAGAATAAAAAACGTTCGTTCTTCGTTCGCGCTTCAACTAATTAGAAAGCGATAATTGGGTAAACGAAAGGGAAGAAAGTTGGGCGAAACAAAAGAGAATCGGGCAACGAACAAATGCGAATACGATTTCTTCCAGTTTCCTCGATCCTTTCCTTCGTTACAGCACTTTAAACAAATTCCTTCTGATGACTTCGAAGAGTGGAAGTGAGGTTAAATAAATTGCGAAAAATGGCATAAGCGAAACGAGACTTAAGTTATACCGTTGGAAAGGCGAAAGAGTGGCGCTCACAATGAGCCAAACATTTTCGAAATCGCTTCAAATCTGCCTTAGTTATGACAGTTTGAAGTTTTTAGAGCTTAGAGCTGCACTTAGAGCTGTCAAAAATCAGTGCAGCCATCGCGACAACCAATTTATTGCAAACGACGATTGAACCGAATCGAATCGAGGAAATTGAATTCCCCAACAAGAAAAAGAAGTAGAAAAACAAAGAGGTAAATTGCGAAATTCAACTATCGATTGCTGACGGCAATAAACTATCAACTTGCGGCGAATGTTTGCACGGGAAATAAGGGATTCCCCAAAGGATTGGAACTATACTTTTGGCGTGCGATAAATCGCGTAAAGTTCCTTTTCGCTCGGCTAATGGTTACTCCTCTTTAGCCGAGAATGGACGCCGCGACGGGGGAGCAATATTTACGGTCGCCCGGGAAACCGTAAAGTAGACAAACACACACACACGCGTGGAGCAAACAGCCAACTATTTTTACTATCGTATTCGCTGGGGTATAAATATGCGAAGAAAAAAACAAAAATGGAGGGGGGAAAGTGGACAATTTTACTATTTTCTCAGTGCTACCAAAACAATGTTCAGAATGTGTCACAGTAATTCATTGACATTTGTTGTGTCATTTCCAAATTGATATCTGTCAATAGTTTAACAAGCACTGATTCAGTTTGAAAATTATTTATATTACCAGTGCTACCAAAACAATTAAGTGTCACAGGAATTCATTGATATTTGTTGTGTCATTTCCAAATTGATATCTGTCAATAGTTTGACAAGTACTGATTCAGTTTGAAAATTATTTATATCGTCAGTGCTACCAAAACAATTAAGTGTCACAGGAATTCATTGATATTTGTTGTGTCATTTCCAAATTGATATCTGTCAATAGTTTGACAAGCACTGATTTAGTTTGAAAATTATTTATATTACCAGTGCTACCAAAACAATTAAGTGTCACAGGAATTCATTGATATTTGTTGTGTCATTTCCAAATTGATATCTGTCAATAGTTTGACAAGCACTGATTTAGTTTGAAAATTATTTATATTACCAGTGCTACCAAAACAATTAAGTGTCACAGGGATTCATTGACATTCGTTGTGTCATTTCCAAATTGATATCTGTCAATAGTTTGACAAGCACTGATTCAGATTGAAAATTATTTGTTATCAGTGCTACCAAAACAATTAAGTGTCACAGGGATTCATTGATATTTGTTGTGTCATTTCCAAATTGATATCTGTTAATAGTTTGACAAGCACTGATTCAGTTTGAAAATTATTTATATTACCAGTGCTACCAAAACAATTAAGTGTCACAGGAATTCATTGATATTTGTTGTGTCATTTCCAAATTGATATCTGTCAATAGTTTGACAAGCACTGATTTAGTTTGAAAATTATTTATATTACCAGTGCTACCAAAACAATTAAGTGTCACAGGAATTCATTGATATTTGTTGTGTCATGTCCAAATTGATATCTGTCAATAGTTTGACAAGCACTGATTTAGTTTGAAAATTATTTATATTACCAGTGCTACCAAAACAATTAAGTGTCACAGGAATTCATTGATATTTGTTGTGTCATTTCCAAATTGATATCTGTCAATAGTTTGACAAGCACTGATTCAGTTTGAAAATTATTTATATTACCAGTGCTACCAAAACAATTAAGTGTCACAGGAATTCATTGATATTTGTTGTGTCATTTCCAAATTGATATCTGTCAATAGTTTGACAAGCACTGATTTCGTTTGAAAATTATTTATATTACCAGTGCTACCAAAACAATTAAGTGTCACAGGAATTCATTGATATTTGTTGTGTCATTTCCAAATTGATATCTGTCAATAGTTTGACAAGCACTGATTTAGTTTGAAAATTATTTATATTACCAGTGCTACCAAAACAATTAAGTGTCACAGGGATTCATTGACATTCGTTGTGTCATTTCCAAATTGATATCTGTCAATAGTTTGACAAGCACTGATTCAGATTGAAAATTATTTGTTATCAGTGCTACCAAAACAATTAAGTGTCACAGGGATTCATTGATATTTGTTGTGTCATTTCCAAATTGATATCTGTTAATAGTTTGACAAGCACTGATTCAGATTGAAAATTATTTATATTACCAGTGCTACCAAAACAATTAAGTGTCACAGGGATTCATTGATATTTGTTGTGTCATTTCCAAATTGATATCTGTCAATAGTTTGACAAGCACTGATTCAGTTTGAAAATTATTTATATTACCAGTGCTACCAAAACAATTAAGTGTCACAGGGATTCATTGATATTTGTTGTGTCATTTCCAAATTGATATCTGTCAATAGTTTGACAAGCACTGATTCAGATTGAAAATTATTTGTTATCAGTGCTACCAAAACAATTAAGTGTCACAGGGATTGATTGACATTCGTTGTGTCATTTCCAAATTGATATCTGTCAATAGTTTGACAAGCACTGATTCAGATTGAAAATTATTTGTTATCAGTGCTACCAAAACAATTAAGTGTCACAGGGATTCATTGACATTCGTTGTGTCATTTCCAAATTGATATCTGTCAATAGTTTGACAAGCACTGATTCAGTTTGAAAATTATTTATATTACCAGTGCTACCAAAACAATTAAGTGTCACAGAGATTCATTGATATTTGTTGTGTCATTTCCAAATTGATATCTGTCAATAGTTTGACAAGCACTGATTCAGTTTGAAAATTATTTATATTACCAGTGCTACCAAAACAATTCAGTGTCACAGGGATTCATTGACATTTGTTGTGTCATTTCAAAATTGATATCTGTCAATAGTTTGACAAGCACTGATTCAGTTTGAAAATTATTTATATTACCAGTGCTACCAAAACAATTAAGTGTCACAGGAATTCATTGATATTTGTTGTGTCATTTCCAAATTGATATCTGTCAATAGTTTGACAAGCACTGATTCAGTTTGAAAATTATTTATATTACCAGTGCTACCAAAACAATTCAGTGTCACAGGGATTCATTGACATTTGTTGTGTCATTTCAAAATTGATATCTGTCAATAGTTTGACAAGCACTGATTCAGATTGAAAATTATTTATATTATCAGTGCTACCAAAACAATTAAGTGTCACAGGAATTCATTGACATTTGTTGTGTCATTTCAAAATTGATATCTGTCAATAGTTTGACAAGCACTGATTCAGTTTGAAAATTATTTATATTACCAGTGCTACCAAAACAATTAAGTGTCACAGGGATTCATTGACATTCGTTGTGTCATTTCCAAATTGATATCTGTCAATAGTTTGACAAGCACTGATTCAGATTGAAAATTATTTATATTATCAGTGCTACCAAAACAATTAAGTGTCACAGGAATTCATTGACATTTGTTGTGTCATTTCTAAGTTGATATCTGTCAATAGTTTGACAAGCACTGATTCAGTTTCAAAATTATTTATATTACCAGTGCTACCAAAACAATTAAGTGTCACAGGATTTCATTAATATTTGTTATGTCATTTCCAAATTGATATCTGTCAAAAGTGACGTTTGTAGGGACAGATGAAAGCTAATTCGCGTGCAAATTACAGCCCAATCGGTCCAACCGTTTAAAAGTTATCGCACTTTCAATCTCTTAAATTCGCATCTTTTTTCTCTTATATTTCGCTTTTTCTCTCGTAAAACTGAGGAAACCAAATGCGAGGAAATCAGTATAATTTGTTGATGTTGGCGGCGGCATTTAAACGCATTTAAAAGAAGCCTGAGCGAGCGAAAAGAGCGGAGCCAAATTACTTTCGAGATTTAATTAGAGCGCTTCAAGGCGCAATTAACGTAATTTATCGATGTGGCCATAATTTCGCGTGAAATATTCGCCATTACAGCAGCTGCAACGGACGCAGGAAAAAAGGGCGAAATTTACTGTTTGCAACAACAACAAAAAAAAAGAGAATTTAAGCAAGCAAAATTGTTCATTGCTCCGATTTAAATCTCCCACAAATTCTCTACGCCTTCTCTTTGACAAAAGGAATAGTTTAAATAAACAAACGAACGCAAGACGACAAATTGCCACTCGCCTCATTTTCGATTGATAATTATTATCGCCAGCAGAAGCCAGAAACAAAAGGAAGCCGAACATTTCTCGTTTGTCGATTAAACTTAACCTAAAAAGCGATTCGCTGGTACTTTCGACAACAAAAGAACGTGGTCAAAGTTTCGCAAAAAAAAATGATTAAAGTTTGTAAATAAGGCGATAATAATGATAATAACGAGCAGAAAAGTTTTAATCTTTGAACGAAAAAGATGGACGATGACCGAGTCGAGAGATAAAGCGAAAAATTGCAAGGAAGCAGGCCACGGAAAACTAAAAACAAACGAGCGAAAAGTTTGTTTTTGTTCGAGTTTCGAGGGATAATCTGCAGGTAAGCGACTCGAATCGATCCAGTAGGCGCTTAATTCCCCATTAAAATCGCACCATTTACAAGATAACAACAACGACAACAAAAGAAGAACGATCCATTAACTTTTCTTTATCCGTCCATTTTAATTTAATCCGACGAAATTGGATCCATTTCTTATTTTAGTTCCTCGCTCGTCCACGCGCGCCCCCACTTGTTAATCTCTGCAATTAGCACGAAATTGGAATTCGCAATTCGATTATGCGAATCACCAAGAAACAAAGAAAAACCTTAACCGAACATTGCGTTGGTAGCGCTGGACGTTTCGCGCCATTTTTGAAACAAATCGCGTGCCAAATGTCATTTTGACAATTGACAGTTTATTGACACATTGACGTTGCACGAAAATGAGCTCGGAAACGAATCGGACTGAAGTGAGCAGGGAGTAAACTTTTTTTATAATAAAAGTTGAACGGATAACTTCAGGGATGAGTTTTATGGCGACGACGAGACGTGTTTCTTTTTTTTGTTTTTTTTTTGCTAAAATCCAAAGGCCTCTTTTTTCGTTTCTTTTTCTTTTTTGAGATTGGAAAAGTGCGATTTATACGATTAGAGAGCGAATAGATGGAATTGATCGTCCATAATGAAGATGGTTTCGTTTTTTTTTTTTTGTTGAGGTTGTAGTTGGCGCCGTTGGCAGATTCTTGAGAGAATCCGGATCGATATCGTCCAGCGCCGACGGTTCGAGACGCCGCGAATTAATGCGAAAAATAACGTTTGCCAATTCCATTCTCGCTTGCGTCTCTCTTTCTTTTTTTTTTTTTTTTCTCGCTCTGTGCTTGGCAAAATGCTATTTTACGTTGCTGGTAGTTTCTTGCTTCTTAATGAGGTCTTTCTAAGCAATTTACTTCTTCTAGGCAATCTAAGTTTAGTGTAAAGAATTTCTTTTATGCAATTTTTACTTCTTGTCAATATACTTCGTCTCTTTGCCAAATTTTTTTTTTTGGAGCAAGTTTGGTTGTTTGGCAATTATTTCTTGTGTAAAGAATCTTTGTTCCTTGTTAATAAATTGTTTTAGCAATTTTTGTTTCATGTTAATTACTTTTGTTTAAAAGAATTTTTTGTTGTCTTTTTTTTGCAAATCTCTTTTTGAAGAAATTTTTATTCCTTTTCACTGCGTGTTTTCTTGGCAATTAGTTTTTGTAAATAATTTTCTTCTTTGTCCATAATTGTTTTAGCAATTTTTGTTCCTTTTTAATTACTTTTCTTTCTAAGTAATTTTTGTTTTTGCTTGTCTTATTATGAAGAAATTTTTATTCCTCATTTGACAATTTTTTTTTGGTAAGGATCTTTTGTTTCTTGTTAATAAATTTTTGAAGTAATTTTTGTTCCTTGCTAATTAGTTTTCTTTCAGAGCAATTTTTGTAAATCTCATTTTGAAGAATTTTTTTATTGCTTTTCACTTCGTGTGTTCTTGGTAATTAATTTTTATTAGCAATTTTTCTTCTTTGTTGATTACTTTTTTCTAAGCGATTTTTTTTACAGGTCCCATTTTGAAGAAATATTGATTGTGTGTCAATTATTCCTTTTTTGGCAATTATTTCTCTTGTAAAGAATTCTTGTTTCTTCTTAATAAGTTTTATAAGCAATTTTTCTTCCTTGTTATTCACTTTTTTCAAAGATTTTTTTTTGCAAATCTCTTTTTGAACAAATGTTTATTGCTTGGCAAATGATTTCGTGCAAGCATTAAATGCAGAAAATGATTTTCGTTGTATCATATCAAAGTCATATTGATAGTTTTCGAATTATCCACAATTAATTGACATTCTGTGTCAAAATAAAAGCAGAAACAATTGAAAATCAATTATATTTGCGTTAAAAATTATTTATTAAAACATTAATTAACAAATTCAAAACGTAATACAACTGAAAGCGATTTAAAGTCTCCAATTTAAAACAAGCGACTAATAATTTCATTGTTTTCTTCAATTGTCTCATTGTTTCAAACATCTTACAGGATCATTTATTAGAAGACGTAGAACAAATGACGCATAAAAATTTTTTTTTTAAATCGCAAAAAACTCAAAAACCATCAAGAATTAATCCAATATGACCTTAATATGATCGAAAGCGAATTATTTTCTGCATCTTTTGTCATAAAAAAAAGCAAATGCTTCCATTAAAAAAAAAAGAAATATGCACACTACAATTTGTCAAAGTTTAACTGGCCACAAATCCCAGTCGGTAACACTTTTAATTAAATCTAAGCAGTACAAAGTGTTCGTCATTTCACTCTTAAAGCAAGTTCAACTCTCTATCTCAAATACTTCCGAAGTTATACGCGATTTTCCACGATCTTACAAACGACACTTTTTCGAGAAAAACACTCGAATAACTCCGAAACTGCCAACTTTAAGCATGCGATCGTATTAACAAACTCCATTCGAAATTCGACGAGGAATCCAAAGCTGTAATAAAAATCGTATCATTCCGCTTGAAATAACGGGGCAAGCAGCACTTCCGGCTATAACCGGAAGTGCGCCATCTTGGACGGTATACTCCTGCCCGAGAGAAAACTTTTTCATCTTGAACATTTTTCTCTACAGTTAACCGTTTGGGCGTAATTCACCGAGTTAGCACTATTGGGACACACCCTGTATGCATATGTACAGGAAGATCAAAAAAGATCGAAGGTCCGAGTGACCCATAAAACGAAATTCCCTCGTCACCGTGACGATTGTTAATTGGGGAAATCCCGTCAAATTGCTAATAAATTTAACAAACAAACAAAAGTTGTAACCATAGTATCCACTTTCTCGCAAATAATTTAAATAAAAATGCATTTCGTTTAATTTGCTGGTGCTAGTTTATTGATTGTTAGAGTCTGCAGACTTAAAGAATAAAAGTGCAAAAAATAATTCGTTAATATTAATTATCCCAGTGGGCGCGCATAATGTTCTCCATTTTTTAATTGGCTTTTTCCAAGAGATTCCTCAAGCAGCGATTCTCCAATTGGACGTTGGCTTTCACCAAGTGAACGACGTCCGAAAGGCTTTTAATCGATGGTTTTAGAGCCAAATCGATGGCGCCCAATTGGCAAGAATCAACGTCCAACTTCAGGTTCATCGCCTGCTCCAATTGCTTCGATTCGATCTCCAGTTCCTTGGTGACTTCGGCAATTGTTTTCGGTATGCAGATGTTATTTTTCAAGTTGGCAGCATTGGCGAACTGCGATTAAGTTTTAAGGGAGTCAGAGAGAAAAACAGTGAAAAATGAGGAAAAAACAAAAAACAATCTTTTCTTACCGCGCAAACTACCAAAAGGAAAATCAGCGGACATTTGCTAGCCATCTTGTTTTTTTGGAGTCGATTGTTGTTGGTTCGTTACTTTTGCACGATGAATTTTTCTATGTCTTTTGCGAATTCGACGAGCGATATTTATACGGTTTTTGCTCAGCAATTTGCGATTGGCGATTAGAAGTTTTTTGCCAATTACGATTATTATAATAGCGAACATTTAGCATAATTTTAGCATTAATTAGGGTTAACGTTTAATTGGCGATTGGTTGGCGAATAATAACTGTCGAATTGCGTTTGTTAAATTTTATCCTTATTAGTGAAAAAGTACGAAAGGAATTCGCAATGGAATTGACGCGAAATTCTTCTTCATCGATAATGAATTAAAACGCATCCAAAGCCCAAGAAATTGCGAGTAGAAAATGCTCAAAAGTTGTGCGTTTCTTCGTCCACTTCCCCTAACAGATTTGGCGACTTCGACTTCGATTCTTAAACTCGTGCCCGGCCAAAATTAATAACAATTTCGCATCAATTCGATTGCGAATTCCTTTCGTACTTTTCCACTGCAATTCGCAATTGAGTCGTCGTCTATTGGCTTCTTAGATAAAATTTAACAAGCGCAATTCGTACTAACGAAGACATTAATTATTCGCAAAACGAATCGCCAATTAAACGTTTCCGTAATTAAAGCTAAATTTTTCGCAATTCGTCGTTTAATGATCATCTTAATTATAATAATCGTAATTGGCAAAACACTTCTAATCGCCAATCGCTAAATTGCTGAGCAAAAACCGTATAAATATCGCTCGTCGAATTCGCAAAAGAGACAGAAAAATTCATCGTGCAAAAGTAACGAACCAACAACAATCGACTCCTAGAAAAAAAAAACAAGATGGCTAGCAAATGTGCGCTGATTTTCCTTTTGGCGGTTTGCGCGGTAAGAAAAGATTCTTTTTTTTCCTCATCTTTCATTGTTTTTTTTTTTTCGCTCTGACTCCCTTAAAACTTAATCGCAGTTCGCCAATGCTGCCAACTTGAAAAACGCCCTCTGCGTACAGAAAACAATTGCCGAAGTCACCAAGGAACTGGAGATCGAATCGAAGCATTTGGAGCAGGCGATGAACCTGAAGTTGGACGTTGATTCTTGCCAATTGGACGCCATCGATTTGGCTCTAAAACCATCGATTAAAAGCCTTTTGGACGTCGTTCATTTGGTGAAAGCCAACGTCCAATTGGAGAATCGCTGCTTGAGGAATCTCTTGGAAAAGGCCAATTAAAAAATGGAGAACATTATGCGCGCCCACTGGGATAATATTAACGAATTATTGTTTGCACTTTTGTTCTTTAAGTGTGCAGACTCTAACAATCAATAAACTAGCACCAGCAAACTGAACAAATCGCTTTTTTTTATTATTATTTGCCACCATCGCCGCCAACGTAACATTTAGAGAGCCTTCAGAGATCTTAATGAAATGCGAGAAAATCGCAATTGGCATTGGCATCGCTCGTGCTAGTTTATTATCGATTGTTGGAGTCTGCAGACTTAAAGATTAAAAGTGCAAAGAATAATTCGCATTGCGAAACATCTTCTTCGCTCTGCGTCCGTCACGGCCACGAATATAAATTGCGCATCGAGTCTTTATCATTTTTCGCAATAATATTGTCGTCGCTTGTATCGCGATCTCCTCCATTATTTCGCTTTCCCCATTCCAGTCTCTTTCGCGTTTGTTTTTTTTTTCCAGAGCTTCCAGAGAGAAAAATGAATTTATTATTTACCCGTCAGTTGCGTTTCTCCACTGTTTCGGCCTCATTTTGTTTCGTCGATGTTTATTTCACTTGGAAACTCTTGGATAGTGTGCGACGAGCGGATAATAATAAAGTCTTTTTTTTAGTCTATAAATTTCGCATTGAGAAGCTCAATACGGCCGTAAATTTTAATGCACGAATCGTCCGTTTATTTTTTTCGTTTTGCATTTTAATGCTCTTTCATTGAATGCTCCAGTGCAACTCACTAGATTATTCCTATTGCTCATCTAGTCTGCAACTTTTAAACTCTATCCCGCCAATTTTAAATGTAAAGAAACAAGGTTAGAGTTCGATCTGAAGACAGGCTCAATTTAGAGGTTTCCATTTTGCACAGCAAAAACTAATCGGGAATCTATTTGACAACTATTGTTTATTTGCCATTAGTTTATCTGCAAACAGTTTCCCGCCATTTCTAACTGTCAAAAACTATGTAAAGCATGAAGTTAGTCGATAATTTAAACGTCACGTCCTTCGAATTTGTGGTCCAATCGCGTTTCGGCGGAGGATCTCAATTACCGTTAACCCGAATCCTTTTTCAATTTGCACACTTCTTTCTCTCTTAATTTTTCTGCTTTGCTTTCGCAAAAATTCGATTAAACAAATTTTTGGCGAGTCAAAAGGAACAAAAAAAAGACGAGGGGGGGGGGGATTAATTAGCACAATTTCGCGCTTCGACTTTTGATTAAATTTTTCAAGGGTGCGGTCGAATTGATTAGTTAAATAGGGTCGATGGAAATGTAAAAGAAAATCGCTTTTCTTCCTCAACAAACTATATTTACGGACGAAGATTTTGCACTGCTTTTATTTAATTAAAAGTTGCACTAACTTTAGTTTGTGGCCTGTCAAACTTTAATGCATTCAAAGGTGCATGACCTCATTTTTTTTTTAAGGCAGCCATCTATTTTCTATTATGACATTGGATGCAGAATTTAATTCTCTTTCGATCATGCTAAGCTCATATTCGGTCAATTGTTGATGGTTCTCGAGTTATTACCAATTAACTGATATTTTGCGTCAAAATAAAAACAATTGAATATCAATTACCGTACTTACTCGCTTATAAGACGGACTTTTCTTCACAATTTTGGTGCCTCTCAATTCATGGGTGCGTTTTATATTCGGTGACAATTTATCAGGGCAGAATTGCTAAATTTTTACACGAAAATCGATAGAATTTTGTCCAATTTGAAACAAAAAACTAATACCTAATTACATTGTTTCTAATCTCTTGCGAAAACATGAAAAGATTCGCATAGAAAAAAAGTGCAAATAACTTGAAACAATAGAGGAGTATCATTAAAGCTTCCATTAAAAAAAGTGAGGTTATGCACATATGAAAATTGTCAAAGTTTCACAGGCCACAAATCAAAGCCAGCTCCACTTGTAATTAATTCTAAGCAGTGGAAACTCTTCGTCATTTCATTCTTCAAAGAATTAAATAAACGTCAACTCCTTATCTCAAACGGTTCCGAAGTTATAAGCGATTTTCCACGACCCTCCAAATGACATTTTCTCGCGAAAACACTTGAATAACTCCTAAACGGTGCATCTTAGGCATCCGATTGTTTCAATAAACTCCCCTTAGAATTCGATCAAGAATCCAAAAATGCGTCACTCAATTCAAAATACCGAAGCAAGCATGCACTTCCGGTAGATCCGGAAGTGCGCCATCTTGGACAATATCCCCACCGCGTAGCTCTATCCGAGAGAAAACTTTTTCGTTCGAAACAATTCCCTCCAAAATCAACCGTTTCGGCCCCACACATTGATTTTGGGCCGCCCCCTGTAGATGTAACCTTTTGGCTCCATCTGTCGCCAGCAGAAGTGGCCCCCGTTTTCCACCGCCTGCTACGCTTTAATTTCGTGCTCGAAGGCATATAACATAACGTCTTGCTCTTCGTTTTCCCATATTCGCAACGACGTATGTGTTAGTGTGTGTGTGTGTGCGGAAAATGAAATGTGCAGATTTTCCGCAACGTAATTTCATTTTGCCAAAGGAGGAGAGAATAAAAAGCGAGTCGTGGCAAGCTGCGTTTGGCTAAATTGCAAACCGGTTATAATTTTTGCGATTTAATTAAAGCGAGCCAAAAAAAAAGAGGAAGAAGCGGCGGAGGAATTATGTGTTAATTAATTTTTTTTTCGGTGCGGTAAAACGAATTTCATTTGGACGGCGGGTGCAAAAAGTTAGCGAAAAAAAAATATTTAAATCTCGTTTTGACGGGATTTCGTCTCTATCCCCTCCACTAAACGTCATTTTCACAACTGTCAATTACATTGAATAGTTGACATAAATAGAGGGACATTCAGGTTACGAGTCAAACATTGGTTGCTAAGTGACACACGTTTCGAACTAAATTATCAAGAAAAAGAAACGTTATGTTTTTGTCAGTTTGACAGATGTCAAATTCTACATTGAAAACAAGAATTGAAACAAATAGAGTGACATAAATGACAGTCAATCGATCGTGATTTAATAATTTCACTAATATTTGACGTTGACGTTACACTTCATACAAAGAAACGTCAAAATAGGTTACTAAGTGACACACGCGTCATGTTTAAATGTCAAGAAAACCTTATGCTTTTTAATCAAATCATATTAGACGCCAAATGTCATTTTGACATATGTCAATTACATTGAAAACAAGAATTGATACAAATAGAGTGACATAAATGATAGTCAAGCGATCGTGATTAAATTGGTTATTAAGTGACACACACGTCAAATGTCAATTTGACACATGTCAAAATAGAGTAAACATCTAGTGCTACCAACGAAACATTCGTGTAAGCGTCGATGGCAAACAATAATTTACTGGCACATTGCGTTAATCTAGAGTTCCAAAAATAACGAGGGGATAATAAAAAACCGTTTTCGCTTCAATAAAATCGATTTTTGCACGAATCATAAAGTTATTTAATCCCGCGGATCGAGAGGAAATTTTTGCAAAAAAGAAATAGGCCAGATAAAATGCGAAATCCTCTCGTCGTCATTCGCTCGGGTTTATCCGGGCTCGCAAAATAAACGAAACAAGTTCAAAACGGTGCTTTGCGTATTTGTATATATACAGGGTGTCCCTCAATAGAGCTGCGTACTCGATGGATTCCGGCCAAGCGGTTGATTTTAGGGAGGAATGTTTTAGACGAAAAAGTTTTCTCGTGAGTTGGGCTACGACGTGAAAATATTTTCCAAGATGGCGCACTTCCAGTTAAACCGGAAATTGATGGTTGCTGCGTTATTTTAAATGGAATTTTATATTTTTTATGGAATTTTTGGATTCCCCATCGAATTTTAATTGGAGTTTATTAAAAGAATCACAAGCCTAAAGTGCACCGTTTCGGAGTTATGCGACTATTTTTGCGAAAAAGTGTCATTTGGAAGGGCGTGGAAACTCGCATATATCTCTGGAACTATTCGAGATAGAGAGTTGAACTTTCTTCAGTTCTTTTAGGCACGAAATGGCGAAGAGCTTCCACTGCTTAAAGTTAATTGAAAGTCTTACTGACTGCAATTTGTGGCCTCTTAAACTTTGACATTTTCAAATGTCCACATATGATTCGCTTTCGATCGCGTTAAGGCTATATTGGGTCAATAGATGATGGTTCTCGAGTTATTTGCAATTAATTGATGTTTTGTGCGTAATTTGTATCTGCTCAATCACATAAGACGACAAGTAAAAGCAAAAACAATGGAGAATCAATTATATTGAGGTTAGAATTTAATCTTTTTGCAATATTCTTCGGATTATTCTTGAAAATAAATAAAATGTTGTCCAATTTAAAACAAAAAGCAAACGATTTCATTGTTTTCTTCAATTGTCTCATTGTTTCTAATCTCTTACATGGTAATTCCTTCGAAAACATGGAACGAATCCTATATAAAAGCACAAACAATTGCAAATAACTCGAAAACCATCAACAATAGACCCAATATGAACTTAATATCATCGAAAGGGAAAAGATTTTTTGCATCAAATGCGATAATAACAAATATATAGTTCCCTTTAAAAAAGTGAGGTTATGCACATTTCAAAATGTTAAAGTTTAACAGGCCACAAATTGCAGACAGCAACAGTTTGGGTTAACTTTAAACAGTGGAAATTCTTCGTCAATTCTTTGCGAACAGAAATATGAAAAGTTTAACGTTCTATCTCAAATAGTTCCGCAGATATATGCGATTTTCCACGACCGTCCAAATGACATTTTTTTCGCGAAAACAGTCGAATAACTCCGAAACCGTGCACTTTAGGCATGCGATTGTTTTAACAAACTCCCATTAAAATTCGACGAGGAATCCAAAAATGCAATAAAATTGGTACCACTCCATTTAAAATAGCGGAGCAAGCATCAATTTCCGGTAGATCCGGAAGCGCGCCATCTTGCAAAAGATTTGCACGTCCGAGAGAAAACGTTTTCGTCCGACACATTTTCCTCTAAAGTCAACCGTTTCGCCGTAATCCTGCGGGCCCTCGCTATTGGCACACCCTGTATATTTATCCAATCTTTTCTGATCATCCATTCAGCTCCCGTATTCTTTTTTGCCTCTTTCCAATCCTGGCGGCATTCGGCATAAAAAATACGATGTAAACATGCTAAAGCGTTACGAAGAATTCCTCTTCGTATTTTTTTATTATTATTATTATCGCCCTCTTTTCCTTCCTCCAACCCCCGAAAACCGCCCCCCCCCCGCGCCCAAATGTTGGAGCGATAATATTTCATCCCGTCGATATTACCGCCAACACGGAGCCGGAAATCGATGTCTTTCTTCTATATATATCGCAAAAATTTCGCAGCAGATATTTGGTCCTTTGCCAATCGATCACGAGTGCTTTATTTGCTTTCTAACCACCAAAAGTCGTTTTTCCGAGCGAACGTTGAAGTAATTCGCGCACTTTCCGCAGCATTTTGCATTTTATTGCGTCTTGAAACGGAAGGAAACACGTAATTGACAGACGGTTTGACTTTGGCGCCTTTCACAAGAAACGAGTGGGCAATTGCTTGACAAGTAAATATTTAACTAAGTCTTGCGAGTAGTAATTTGGCGCCGAGCGAAGTTTCGAACTGACGTCAAATCGCACGACGTCAGCAGCGACCTCTATTAGAATCGATTCGAATTACTTGAATTCGAAACGTCAAACTAAACATTTGCATCGTAACTGCGACATAATTAACTAACTTCCAATCGATGCGAATATTCTACAAGAATAATAATAATTGCAAATAATAATTTGGCGCCGAGCGAAGTTTCGAACTGACGTCAAATCGCACGACGTCAGCAGAGACCTCTATTAGAATCGATTCGAATTACTTGAATTCGAAACGTCAAACTAAACATTTGCATCGTAACTGCGACATAATTAACTAACTTCCAATCGATGCGAATATTCTACAAGAATAATAATAATTGCAAATAATAATTTGGCGCCGAGCGAAGTTTCGAACTGACGTCAAATCGCACGACGTCAGCGGCGACCTCTATTAGATTGAAATTAATTTAATTAGAAACGTCAAGCGCAGTATTTTGGGCAGTTAATAATGATAATCAAAGACGGCAGCTTAAGAAACTTTATGTTTTGGGTTGTTGTCCCGGTATCTACTGAGTGTGGTTTTATTCCCTTTTAGAATCCTCACGGGGTAAATAGGCGACCATCGTTTGGTTTTGAGAGAATCTTTCTGTTGTTCCCATTTCGTTTGCCAACCACGATTTTCATTTAATAATTTAACTGGGACAACAGCAACGAAAAAAAAATGAATACAAACGGATCAATAATCGTGCACTTTATATAATAACCATCGCCGCCGTTGTTTGTCCACTGTCAAGGGCATTTTTTTTTATTTCGGATGGTGTGCACAAACAGACAAAAAGAGAGAGGGTGCGCGCGAGAGAGAGTGAGAGACATCTAGTTGGCCAACTCCTAGTCGCAAATCGATAATAATTACATAGACTTTTGGCGTATTAAACGGTTAACGATTGTTATTACAAATTCGTAACAAGTAGGCGAAAAACAAAGAGAAACAAACAATTGATGGTTTCCTTGAACTTGCGAAACAAGCGACACGTGAATCAATTGGCGAACTAAATTAACTCGTCTCACGTCGCTCCAGATTCGGATCGATTGATGAATAATTGAGTAGGTCGAAAATCGATAGAATTTGGCAGTTAATAATTATTAATTCGCAAGCGGACCAAATTAACGGTCATCAAGTCAAGTCATTGGAATGACGAAATCATGGCGTAATGGATTTAGGGGAATTTAATTGTTCGATGTTGGTAGTGGTAACGAAATGTCAGTCTGAAACAATCGTTTATGCCAATTTTTCGATGCGACAATAATCGTACCAACCGCGAAAACAAAAGTAAGCAACTTTCGAAATTTGCCACTCTAAGTGCTATAAACAATTAAATAGCTGGAAGTTCATTTGTTCGATGGAATGCGAGAGTCTATTTATAATGGCGCCCGAATATGACATATGACAAATGGTTTCTTAACGTTTGTTCGATTTTGGTAAACAGGAGAGAAAGAAAGAAGGAGAGGAAAAATGGGGGATTTTCAACGCGCCCCTCGTTAATAAAGAAGTTAAACGTCCGAGCCAAGGCCAGACGCGACATTAATCACGAATTAAATCATGTTAAATTGCCTTCGGGGGGAGAGATTAGAAGGAGGAGAAGAAGAAGAGGAGAAAATGGGAGAAAGCCAGAAGCGAAAAAAAAAATGTCGCCCCCTCTTTTTACGTTTTCGCAGCGAGCAAGCAATTTTTTTCGTACGTTTGGACTGGGGGGGTGGTTAATGAAGAACAACAACAAGCGTTTAGTCGACGACTAAATGAAAGTGCGGGGATTTTTTTTCGAGCCCTTTTTTATATACGTTAAGTTTAAAGTGCGTTTTTTTCTTTGGTTATGTTGTTAACGGCGATATCGTTAATCATTTTTGTTTGCGCGTGCTAAAATGAAATTGGGATGGAGTTAAGCGATTCAAGATTGAATTTTGAAAGATCTACATCTCTGACGTTGTCAATGTGATGTCGATCAACGAATTGACAGCTTCTTTTACGAACTCTAACGTTTGGTTGCAATTTCCCCAGATTTTGCAATTGATAGCACTACAAATTTATATTATTATCAATTGAATTGCTGTCAAATGACATTTTAACAAATGTCAAAAGAGTAAATGATATAATCAAATTGACAGCTAGTTTTAGGAACTCTAACGTTTCGACGCAATTTTCCCAGATTTTGCAATTGGTAGCACTGAATTATTAAATTATTGTCAAATGTCATTTTAACCAAATGTCAAAAGAATAAATTAAATAGTCACATTTCCCCAGATGTTACTATTGGTAGCACTGAATATTTAATCTATTGTCAATTGAATTGCTGTCAAATGTCATTTTAACCAAATATCAAAAGAATAAATGAAATAGTTACATTTCCCCAGAGGTTACTATTGGTAGCACTGAATATTTAATCTATTGTCAATTGAATTGCTGTCAAATGTCATTTTAACCAAATATCAAAAGAATAAATGAAATAGTTACATTTACCCAGATGTTACTATTGGTAGCACTGAATATTTAATCTAATGTCAATTGAATTGCTGTCAAATGTCATTTTAACCAAATATCAAAAGAATAAATGAAATAGTTAAATTTCCCCAGATGTTACTATTGGTAGCACTGAATATTGAATAAATGAAATAGTTACATTTCCCCAGATGTTACTATTGGTAGCACTGAATATTTGAGTTATTGTCAATTGAATTGCTGTCAAATATCATCTTAACAATTGTCAAAATAATAAATGAATAAAATACATTTCCCCAGATGTTACTATTGGTAGCACTGAATATTTGAGTTATTGTCCATTGAATTGCTGTCAAATGTCATTTTAACAATTGTCAAAATAATAAATGAATAAAATACATTTCCCCAGATGTTACTATTGGTAGCACTGAATATTTAATCTACTGGCAATTGAATTGCTGTCAAATGTCATTTTAACCAAATATCAAAAGAATAAATGAAATAGCTGTATTTCCCCAAATGTTACTATTGGTAGCACTGCAACTTTAAATTATTGTCAAAGAATCGCCGTCAAATGTCATTTTAACAAACGTCAAAAGAGAAATTGACAGCTTATTTTGGGAACTCTAACGTTTGGATGCAATTTCCCCAGATTTTACAAATGGTAGCACTGCACATTTAAATTATTGTCAAATGTCATTTTAGCAAATGTCAAAAGAGTAAATGAAATAATCAAATTGACAGCTACTTTTGGGAACTATAACACTTGGATGCAATCTCCCCAGATGTTACAATTAGTAGCACTGACTAATTAAATTATTGTCAAATGTCATTTTAGCAAATGTCAAAAGAATAAATGAAATAGTCACATTTCCCCAGATGTTACTATTGGTAGCACTGAATATTTGAGTTATTGTCAATTGAATTGCTGTCAAATGTCATTTTAACAATTGTCAAAATAATAAATGAATAAAATACATTTCCCCAGATGTTACTATTGGTAGCACTGAATATTTAATCTACTGGCAATTGAATTGCTGTCAAATGTCATTTTAACCAAATATCAAAAGAATAAATGAAATAGTTGTATTTCCCCAAATGTTACTATTGGTAGCACTGCAACTTTAAATTATTGTCAAAGAATCGCCGTCAAATGTCATTTTAACAAATGTCAAAAGAGAAATTGACAGCTTATTTTGGGAACTCTAACGTTTGGATGCAATTTCCCCAGATTTTACAAATGGTAGCACTGCACATTTAAATTATTGTCAAATGTCATTTTAGCAAATGTCAAAAGAGTAAATGAAATAATCAAATTGACAGCTACTTTTGGGAACTCTAACGTTTGGATGCAATTTCCCCAGATTTTACAAATGGTAGCACTGCACATTTAAATTATTGTCAAATGTCATTTTAGCAAATGTCAAAAGAATAAATGAAATAGTCACATTTCGCCAAATGCTACAATTGGTAGCACTGAATGATTAAATTACTGTCACGTTACGTTTACGTTAGAAAAACACTTTGAAATTTATCACACGTCGCTGGTGGCCCCGTACGAATCGGTCAAGGGAATCGTAAAACGTTCCCGTCGACTTCATTTTTTATTTCTCCCCCGTTTATTTTTCCCTTTTTTTTTCTTTCATGTATTTGTAGATGGCGATCGTGCGGAACGAAATCGATCCGACCGCCCGATTAATAGTGGACGAAGATGTGATGAATAATAACAAGAAGAAGAAGAAGTAAGTGCGTTTCCATCCCAACCGCTTTAACCGTGACTGCGCATAATAAACGAGAGCTCGAAGTTTCGTCAGTCCCGAATGGACAATAAAAAGGACAAACAATTATCCAGGCAACGGAACCGCTGTTAATTAAATGGCGCCATTATTTTGTATTTGAAGACGAAAAAAATAAAAGAGGAGCGCAAAACAAAAGACGCGCGCTCAAAGAGAAGCCCTCGGACACGGAATCCCATCGATCCGAACCTAACCTGAACGAAGGGTTAACTTTCGAGAGCTTTGAATCGTTAAAAGGGCCCAATTATTATTATGACTTCACCTTGCCTAAATAAACGGTGAGGTCGGTCTTAAATAAATTAACGTCCGCAGGGTTTTCCGCAGAATTCGGTTATTAATTAACGTGTTTTTCGCCCGGTAAATTTCCCAGGTGCGGAATTATCTAAGGTGAATTTGACGTTGAGACCTTTACCCTCCCCATCCCCGCCACCACGGCATTAGATTTGATTTGATGATGGCGCGAAGTTGCAAAAGTTTAATTTTTTGTGTGTTTATTGCACTTACCGGTAACCAAGTTGGCGTGGTGGAACTGACAGACGGCGTCCGCCTCGTACCACGAGATCCGGTCGCGGAAGTAGCGATAGAAGACGGGGAATCCCTCCTCCGGCAGCATCCACGTGTTGCTAATGTTCACCTGAAACACGCACGCAGAGACGAGGGATTCCATTATTCGTTTCAAAGATATTTTAATCTTATTTAAATTCACAAAATAATTAATTGACAATTGTCAAAATGACATTTGATTTAAGAATAAACTGATTGAATATACAATGTTATTAAATGACAATTGTCAAAATGACTTTTGATTTAAAAATAAACTGATTGAATATACAATGTTATTAATTGACAATTGTCAAAATGACATTTGATTCACGAATAAACTGATTAAATATAGAATATGATGAATTGAGAATTGTCAAAATGACTTTTTAGTCAAAAATAAACTGATTGAATATAGAATTTCATTAATTGACAATTGGCAAAATGACTTTTTAGTCAAAAATAAACTGATTAAATATAGAATATGATGAATTGACTATTGTCAAAATGACATTTGATTTAAGAATAAACTGATTGAATATAGAATATGATGAATTGACAATTGTCAAAATGACTTTTTAGTCAAAAATAAACTGATTAAATATAGAATATGATGAATTAACAATTGTCAAAATGACATTTGATTTAAGAATAAACTAATTGAATATAGAATATGATGAATTGACAATTGTCAAAATGACTTCTTAGTCAAAAATAAACTGATTGAATATAGAATTTGATTAATTGACAATTGTCAAAATGACATTTGATTTAAGAATAAACTGATTGAATATAGAATTGGATTAATTGACAATTGTCAAAATGACATTTGATATAAGAATAAACTGAATGAATATAGAATTTGATTAATTGACAATTGTCAAAATGACATTTGATTTAAGAATAAACCGATTGAATATAGAATTTGATTAATTGACAATTGTCAAAATGACATTTGATATAAGAATAAACCGATTGAATATAGAATTTGATTAATTGACAATTGTCAAAATGACATTTGATATCAGAATAAACTGATTGAATATAGAATTTGATTAATTGACAATTGTCATAATGACATTTGATATAAGAATAAACCGATTGAATATAGAATTTGATTAATTGACAATTGTCAAAATGACATTTGATATCAGAATAAACTGATTGAATATAGAATATGATTAATTGACAATTGTCAAAATGACATTTGATATAAGAATAAACCGATTGAATATAGAATTTGATTAATTGACAATTGTCAAAATAACATTTGATTTAAGAATAAACTGATTGAATATAGAATTTGATTAATTGACAATTGTCAAAATGACATTTGATATAAGAATAAACCGATTGAATATAGAATTTGATTAATTGACAATTATCAAAATGACATTTGATATCAGAATAAACTGATTGAATATAGAATTTGATTAATTGACAATTGTCAAAATGACATTTGATATAAGAATAAACCGATTGAATATAGAATTTGATTAATTGACAATTGTCAAAATGACATTTGATATAAGAATAAACTGAATGAATATAGAATTTGATTAATTGACAATTGTCAAAATGACATTTGATATAAGAATAAACCGATTGAATATAGAATTTGATTAATTGACAATTATCAAAATGACATTTGATATAAGAATAAACCGATTGAATATAGAATTTGATTAATTGACAATTGTCAAAATGACATTTGATATCAGAATAAACTGATTGAATATAGAATTTGATTAATTGACAATTGTCAAAATGACATTTGATTTAAGAATAAACTGATTTAATATAGAATTTGATTAATTGACAATTGTCAAAATGACATTTGATTCACGAATAAACTGATTAAATATAGAATATGATGAATTGACAATTGTCAAAATGACATTTGATATAAGAATAAACCGATTTAATATAGAATTTGATTAATTGACAATTGTCAAAATGACATATGATTTAAGAATAAACTGATTGAATATAGAATTTGATTAATTGACAATTGTCAAAATGACATTTGATTCCCGAATAAACTGATTAAATATGGAATATGATGAATTGACAATTGTCAAAATGACATTTGATATAAGAATAAACCGATTGAATATAGAATTTGATTAATTGACAATTGTCAAAATGACATTTGATATAAGAATAAACCGATTGAATATAGAATTTGATTAATTGACAATTGTCAAAATGACATTTGATTTAAGAATAAACTGATTGAATATAGAATTTGATTAATTGACAATTGTCAAAATGACATTTGATTCACGAATAAACTGATTAAATATAGAATATGATGAATTGACGATTGTCAAAATGACATTTGATATAAGAATAAACCGATTGAATATAGAATTTGATTAATTGACAATTGTCAAAATGACATTTGATATAAGAATAAACCGATTGAATATAGAATTTGATTAATTGACAATTGTCAAAATGACATTTGATATCAGAATAAACTGATTGAATATAGAATTTGATTAATTGACAATTGTCATAATGACATTTGATATAAGAATAAACCGATTGAATATAGAATTTGATTAATTGACAATTGTCAAAATGACATTTGATATCAGAATAAACTGATTGAATATAGAATATGATTAATTGACAATTGTCAAAATGACATTTGATATAAGAATAAACCGATTGAATATAGAATTTGATTAATTGACGATTGTCAAAATAACATTTGATTTAAGAATAAACTGATTGAATATAGAATTTGATTAATTGACAATTGTCAAAATGACATTTGATATAAGAATAAACCGATTGAATATAGAATTTGATTAATTGACAATTATCAAAATGACATTTGATATCAGAATAAACTGATTGAATATAGAATTTGATTAATTGACAATTGTCAAAATGACATTTGATATAAGAATAAACCGATTGAATATAGAATTTGATTAATTGACAATTGTCAAAATGACATTTGATATAAGAATAAACTGAATGAATATAGAATTTGATTAATTGACAATTGTCAAAATGACATTTGATATAAGAATAAACCGATTGAATATAGAATTTGATTAATTGACAATTATCAAAATGACATTTGATATAAGAATAAACCGATTGAATATAGAATTTGATTAATTGACAATTGTCAAAATGACATTTGATATCAGAATAAACTGATTGAATATAGAATTTGATTAATTGACAATTGTCAAAATGACATTTGATTTAAGAATAAACTGATTTAATATAGAATTTGATTAATTGACAATTGTCAAAATGACATTTGATTCACGAATAAACTGATTAAATATAGAATATGATGAATTGACAATTGTCAAAATGACATTTGATATAAGAATAAACCGATTGAATATAGAATTTGATTAATTGACAATTGTCAAAATGACATATGATTTAAGAATAAACTGATTGAATATAGAATTTGATTAATTGACAATTGTCAAAATGACATTTGATTCCCGAATAAACTGATTAAATATGGAATATGATGAATTGACAATTGTCAAAATGACATTTGATATAAGAATAAACCGATTGAATATAGAATTTGATTAATTGACAATTGTCAAAATGACATTTGACTTAAGAATAAACTAATTGAATATAGAAAATGATGAATTGACAATTGTCAAAATGACATTTGATTTAAGAATAAACTGAATGAATATAGAATTTGATTAATTGACAATTGTCAAAATGACATATGATATCAGAATAAACTGATTGAATATAGAATTTGATTAATTGACAATTGTCAAAATGACATTTGATATAAGAATAAACTGAATGAATATAGAATTTGATTAATTGGCAATTGTCAAAATGACACTTGATTTAAGAATAAACTGAATGAATATAGAATTTGATTAATTGGCAATTGTCAAAATGACATTTGATTTAAGAATAAACTGAATGAATATAGAATTTGATTAATTGACAATTGTCAAAATGACATTTGATTTAAGAATAAACTGAATGAATATAGAATTTGATTAATTGACAATTGTCAACATGACATTTGATTTAAGAATGAACTGATTGAATATAGAATTTGATGCAGTGACATTTGTCAAATTGACATTTGGTGGACATATGGGCTCGATTCAGAAACGACTTTAAACTTGGTTAAATATAGAAATTAGTAAATTGACATTTGATTCTAACATACACTGATTGAATGTGGAATTTGATAAATTGACATTTGATGGCCAACTTTGTTTTAAACTCAAAATTAATTCTCGAATCCTATTAATAACTGAAAGCGAAGGTTTAACGTGAAGAAACGAAACAACAAAAGTTCGTTCATTTGCATTTGGAAATCTTTTATCACGCGAACAGTTCTTGTTGCCATTAAAATTCCTTTCAATCGAAACACCGAATCCCTTTTAATTCGCGCGATTTCGGCAACCGAGACGGGACAAAAGGCGAGGGAAAAAAAAAAGAAATAAAGGAGAAAATTTCGTGGGCGGTTTATTTCCAATATGGACACATATGCACTCAGACGTACGTTTGCTGCAAGCCGACTGCAAGACCGTAACGATTTTCCATTAACCGTTTAGTTTTCGTTTAGGCGAGAGCAAAAGAAGGTTTTCGAGTTTTTTTTTTGCTCTCGCGTTTATTCGGAAAGAGTACGAAAAGTTTGTCTTCTATTTTTTTTTTGTTGCGGCTTCAATGGACGGAAATTCGCAATTCCTTCACTCGACCGAGATTTAAAGAAGATGAAATTAACAACGAGAAGAACTTTTTCGTTCGAGATTTTAAAACAAATAATAAGAAGTCGTTGGTTGATCGAATGTAAATTTCGGCGAATGAGAACGGGAACAATTCGAATCTGTTTTTTTTTTTCTCAAACAAAAAAAAACAAATGTCATTCATCAATCAAATGTCAATTGGAATATTAGAAAATGCTTTAACCATAAGCAACTTGATGCAAATTGCCGAAAAAGTTGCTAAATTCCGATTGATTCTCTCGTCCAAAAGGCAAAAGTTTTGAATGAAATCTATTTGCCTGCATAAATGTCATTTTGACAAATGTCAATTAATCAAATTCGTATATTTAAACAAGTTTAAAATATATTTGAATCGTATCCATCTGCCCACGATGATGTCATTTTGACAAATTATATTTTCAATTAGTTTATGTTTGAATCAAATGACATTTTGATAAATGTCAATTAACTAATTTGTGTAATTAAAGTTTAAAATAATTTTGAATCGTTAATCAAATGTCATTTTGACAAATTTCAATTAATCAAATTATATATTTAATCAGTTTATTCTTAAATCAAGTCATTTTGACAGTTAATCAAATTCTATATTCAAACTATTCTTGAGTCAAATGTCAATTAATCAAATTATATATTTAATCAGTTTTTTCTTAAATCAAGTCATTTTGACAGTTAATCAAATTCTATATTCAAACTATTTTTGAGTCAAATGTCAATTAATCAAATTATATATTTAATCAGTTTATTCTTAAATCAAGTCATTTTGACAGTTAATCAAATTCTATATTCAAACTATTCTTGAGTCAAATGTCAATTAATCAAATTCTATATTTAATCAGCTTATTCTTAAATCACATGTCATTTTGATAAATGTCAATTAACTAATTTGTGTAATTAAAGTTTAAAATAATTTTCAATTCTCAACCAAATGTCATTTTGACAAATGTCGATTCATCAATTTCTATATTCATTCAGTTTATTCTTATATCAAATGTCATTTTGACAATTGTCAATTCATCATATTCTATATTTATTCAGTTTATTCTTATATCAAATGTCATTTTGACAATTGTCAATTCATCATATTCTATATTTAATCAGTTTATCTTTTCATCTTATTATCATCATCTTTTCAAATGTCATTTTGACAAATGTCGATTCATCAAATTCAATATTTATTCAGTTTATTCTTATATCAAATGTCATTTTGACAATTGTCAATTCATCATATTCTATATTTAATCAGTTTATCTTTTCATCTTATCATCATCATCTTTTCAAATGTCATTTTGACAAATGTCAATTCATCAAATTCTATATTCATTCAGTTTATTCTTATATCAAATGTCATTTTGACAATTGTCAATTCATCATATTCTATATTTATTCAGTTTATTCTTATATCAAATGTCATTTTGACAATTGTCAATTCATCATATTCTATATTTAATCAGTTTATCTTTTCATCTTATTATCATCATCTTTTCAAATGTCATTTTGACAAATGTCGATTCATCAAATTCAATATTTATTCAGTTTATTCTTATATCAAATGTCATTTTGACAATTGTCAATTCATCATATTCTATATTTAATCAGTTTATCTTTTCATCTTATCATCATCATCTTTTCAAATGTCATTTTGACAAATGTCAATTCATCAAATTCAATATTTATTCAGTTTATTCTCGAATCAAATGTCATTTTGAATCAAATGTCAATTAATCAAAATCTATATTTAATCGGTTTAACTTTTAATCAAATGTAATTTTGATAAATGTCAATTAACTAATTTCTATATTTAATCAGTTTATCTTTGAATCAAACGTAATTTTGACAAGTGCCAATTGCAATATTAGAAAAACTTTTAAACATAAGCAACTTGATGCAAATTGCCGAAAAAGTAGCTAAATTCCGATTGATTATCTCGTCCAAATGCGTTACAATTTTGCACCAATTTGCTACCCTAAACGTCATTTCGACACTAATCACCTAATTCTATCATACGAAGAGCGGCGACTTGGAGTAGGCGGTGTTTGACATTTGTCAACCTTAATAATTTTGAGGTTACAAATTGGACTGATCAACACATCAAACGCATGGACGTTGCAAATGTTTTCTTTTTTTTTTGGCGTTTAACGCCGTCTCGACGCTCACTCCAACCAGATTTCTGCCTTATCATTCTGTATAATCACGCCAAAAGTAGCGCATAACCAAACAAAAAAAAACGACAAAAACAAAAAAAAACACGTAACATTTTTTGACAAATACTTAATTGGCAGGTTTTACGTCAAAAATCAAAATCGGGCCGGCCGTAGCCTAAAGAGGAATATTGTTTTTCAACGACGTTGATGATGATAAATCGCTTTTCCATCGCTCGTATTGTTTGTTTCGATTAATTAATTAAAAAGGGAAACGTCGAGGAAATTCTTACACGGAAATTAATTAATCGTTATCGCTGTCGATCAAAATTCAATTACGGCGCGTCTCTAAACAAATTCCTCCTAGAGAGGGCCGCGGCTGAAACAATTATTGTCGATTAAACGCGAGTTTTCGATAGCAACGCCTACTAGAAATTATTTACATGCTCACTTACACGGCACTTAGTGACGTTTCCAGGTAGGAATTGTTTAATCAACAATTGTTTCCGCCACGGCCCTCTTAAGGAGGAATTTATTTACACAATAAATCAGTCGTGCAAGATTATAGGACGAAAGTTTTCCCTCTCGAAAAAGAAAAAACAAACTCGAAGAAAATTTTTTTTTATCATTTTTCTTCTGCTCGAGGAAACTCGCTCGCAAAGTTTTTCTTCGGTTTACGTTCGCCTTCCACTTTACGAACTCGTCGATTTTCGTTAATCAAACTTTTTTTCTTATTTTTCTTTTTTCTGCACGAATCTTAATTATCGTCATCATCGTTGTCGTTGGCTTATTGGAAAACTTCCCTTAATAAGTTTGATTGTTTTTGCCCGCGAGGGATCAGCACATAAACATCGTCAACTAATTAACGCTCGATTTCAGGGAGAGAAAGAAGTAAAAGAGACACGAAGGGTGCGAGTATAAAAACAAACGATTTAATTTTGTTCTTTTTCTTTCGTTTCGTTCCTTTCGCTTTAGCTCTCTGAATTAATGAATCAAAAGAAATGAAGTCAATTGTCAACAATTGTCAAAACTGACGTTCAAATTGATTTAAATTCGTTAACTGACGTCAAAATGACATTTGGCGGGGTAAATGTTATCGATTAAGAAGGAAGCTTGTTTGACAATTGACGTGAACAAAACGCAACTTCATTGAATACGTTTCAAACTAACTTTTGTCTAAGTTTGCAAGTGGTAATTGACGTGTGTCAAAATGAATTTCTCTTTTGACAGGCCAACAATTCGAAACGTAGCTATTTGTCAAACATGACATTTGACAGTCGAAGCGAACGTGATTCAGAAATGGGCGACCAAAGAAACGCAAAAGAGGACAAACGAAAGCAGACGAACAAAAGTTGCCCGAATTGAAAACATCGCACGTTGATTGGCGAAACCGATATCATCAGAGTCAATGAGGAACCACATTTTGCCACTTTAAACGCCAATCGACGAAAGCAAGAAGTTTGCTTATTATACAGACTGACTTGTTTTCGATGAATGTCAATTAAGCATTTAACTTACGGCTCGTGCATTCGCCGTTCGTACGAAGAACGAAGACGACGCGACGATGATGATGACGAACGCCAAAAGAACGGTAAAACGCGACATCACGACGATTTCCGCTTCTTTGCACGCGAATAAAATATAATCGGTCGCGATTGAATCGAAAAGTTTCCTCTTTTTTGTTTTTTTTTAAATTTAATGTTCTCCGTCCACACCGATCGACGTCAATTATTCGACTGAATAGAGACCGTCGGTTTACGGTCGGCGTCGCTTTTCCACGACGTCGCGCGTCCCCGGCGCCCGCAAAGAATCGCCGAGGTAGCGGTGGTTTACAGGAAACTGTAGACGGATATTAGGTAGTCGCAGACACGCATGCGTCAATTCTCCAATAGAGGGCGCGAGCTTCAAGTGACGCGTTTTTAACTTGTTGCAATCGTTCCCGATTCCTCTTTGGATTTTTCGTATCTTCCTTCATCTCTCCGAATTGGCTGAAATTCGCACCGTTTGTAGGGACAGACGAAAGCTAATTCGTGTGCAAATTACAGCCCAATCGGTCCAGCCGTTTAAAAGTTATCGCACTTTTAAACTCTTAAATTCGCAACTTGTTTTTGCTTATTAAAGATTGAGACTATTTGCAAAAGCTATTTATCAAGCAAACAAAAAATATGAGCAACAGATCCTTCGAATTCGATTATTATCGTAGCATCAATTCTTTTTTGAGTTGTGCTACAAACGATTTTGAATACGTTTCAACTTTTAATGCACGATTTTCACCCGTAATGTTTTGCTTGTTTTCTGCGTAACGATATTAATTTTATAATTTAGACATTATTTCTTTCAAATTTAAAACAGGATTTTTCGTCATAAATGATATCAATTTAAAATAACCCGATGTTAAGTAATCTATCGTTGCTGCAATTTAGAATGTACAATTTGAAACATTTTCATCATTAGAACCTGCTGATCCCATTTTGTTTTAAAATTTGAAACGTTAAATTTCTACGTGAATTTTGTAGTAAACATGCAATAAAAAATATTTTCAACAACACAACAGAGACGCATATTAGAAGTTTACAGCGGCTATACTTAAGATTGTTTTAGTACAAATTTACGGTAAGATGATTGTGTAGGAAATATTTTTAATATTTCGCATAATTGGGTGCATTACGTAACATAAATTAATTCTAAAATGTTTTTAATCATACTATTTTCATTATCAATTGTACAAAATACATTCTAAAGATTTCTATTCCTGCAAATATATACAAGGATAGCATTTTGGTAGCGATTGCATTAATTTTGTTATCAATTTGAATTTAAATTTGTTTCATTGCGCGCAAATTCACATCCTTCCGGTGACGTAATTTCTCTTTCGATCTGATGAAATACCGATAAGAAGTTGCAGTAATAGTTTTATAATCCAACAGAAAATAATATATCACAATTGCGTTATATATAAAACATTAGCTGCCTTGCCAAATTTACAATTTTCATTTTAATTCGCAGAGATGGCAGCAGTTTACGGGGTCAAATTTTTAATTCGTTTGGGGCAACATTTCTCCCTTAATCGTTAACGATTTTAAAAAGTACTTGTACCAAAATTCATTAAAAAAATCGCTTCCGACCTTGTCAGAAGCCTCTTTTTGCATAAATTCCATTTAAGCGAAATCAACCTTTTTTCACCACATTTTTTGAAATTTCTCAATTATGAAAGCGAGACTCAAAAAAAGGGCTGTGACAGCCCCGTGAGATTTTATTTATAAACAATTTGATTCCTTATTTTAATGGATTCTGTCTGAAATGAAGGAAATATCTTGCCCCAAAGCTTTCAATGGTTTCTAATGGAAGATTCATAGTGTATTCCTGGTTGCATTTTCGGTGTATAGGACTCTTAAGAGTGCATGAGATTTTAAATTCGAAATAATTGTTACTTGTTAATTTATGAATTAATTAATAATTATTTAATTGAATAAAATTGGACAAGATAATATATATGAACAAACTCAAATCCTACAGGACATATTAAAAGTAAAGGAAGCTTCTAATGTTTCGTTGAAACATTGTTAAGATGCTTTGAAATTAATTATTTATTACTTTAATTAAAGTATGCAATGTCGTATTAATTCTTTTCGATTGTCCTGAAAAAAAATCTCAAAATATTCTTCATTTATTCCTTGTTCATGCTTCTATTTGAAACTACATTTCTTCATCAATTTTGTCAAAGTCCATATCTTTATTTACGTAATTTAAATTCTTAGTTCGTTCGCTGAGAAAAAAAAATATTTTCAAGGAATATTGAGCCATATAATTAATTAATATAATAATATAGAGTTGTCGCCGTCTCTCTCCCTCGAAGAAACATTCGACTCCGTCAAAGGTAACGAGCGAACGGCTGCACGTAGGAATTTGGATCTTTTTTTTAAATAAAGGGCAAATTTTCGGCCATCCGGTAGGCTATGCGAACATCCGAAAGGGTTACGGGAAGGGTGCGAGATCGAATTAAAAAGAACGCGTCAAATTCTCCTTCTAACGCCTCGAGTCTCGCGTTCACGTGAGTCGAACGCTCGGCACGAAAGAGAATCGAAGAATGCTGCGAGTGGGAGCGATCCAGCGATTACGTCATCGCTTCATTCTCTCGCCGGTCTCGCTGGCCGCAACTTAATTTGAAATGCACACGACGCATTTAAAATGTATATGAACTATATGTTACTTTAAACAGCCTCGAATCGAGCGAAGAATCTCAAAGAGTGGGAGAGCAGGGAAGCCATCCTTAGAAATTTGAGAAAAATTTCTTTTTGAAATAATGAATGTTTCTGATAGGAAATTTTCTGCGCTTTACGATGGTGCAATTGAAACTTGGCTCACGATTGTAATTATGGAGATATTTGGGGAAGAAGTGAGGAGGATAATCCGCAGAAATGGATGTAGTTATAAATCAAAATTGGGGAAAGGATTTAGAGAAATATCGATGCCAATAATTAATTCATATCCTGTATGTAGGTGAAAAATTTGCTTTGAAGCAAAAGACGTGGGTAATTATTCCTCTTGGCGATTTTTTAAATGAATAAAAAATCCTACTGGGGAAATAGTGATGCTGAATAATGAACATATTTACGATATATGTAGGGGACATTTCGGAATATTTGGCTAATTTTTTACGAAAATAATGTTTTTTTATTCAATATAATTCGGTCAGAATTACTATATTTGAGGGATTTTTGTTTCAAGCAATTAATATTTTGAATTTGGGTGCGCCATTAGATACCATTGGTTAGCAATAATTTGTTATTTAAAATGAAGATTCTTCCATTTAATTAAGGAACTATAATAAGCGGCGTTCTAAAAATCCCTCCGTTTAAAAGCCAACCGCGTGGTCCCGAAGAAGAGAGAGATTAATTGTGTTGCATTATTCTCCGTCGCACCAAGTGATTGACATCGAACAATACGATTAAGCACGTAATTACATTCGTCAGCTCAGTTTTAAAACTGTTAAACCTTCATTATCGATATCAAACAGAGATTTGAATGAAGCAAAAGCAAAAACCAAATCACAGGACAGATGGTGAAGTATGTACGATCCCCTAATTAATTCTCTCATTACATAAAAGTAAATTAAATTGATGGAATTATGAATGAAAATTGGGAAAGAAGTTCATGCAATAATCGTTTTTCCAAAAATGCATTCATATGCAATATGTACAATTGCGAAACTAACGAAAATAATGCAAACGATTGAGACACAAATCGATTTTTTCTAACTTGCGAAAGGAACGTGGCAATTATTTTTTTTTAATCGTAGAGCACGTTGACGGCTGTTACGTAGGCTACTTGAGATTCCAAAAGGATTATATGAAGTGTTAAAAAAGGGAATCAAAATGCGAATTTCTATTAGAACATATCCAATGCAAATACTAATAACTGGAATGAAGAAGATCGATGAAGATAATTATGTCGCGCTTCCAAATTCCTCAATATTCGCCGAAAAGTGCGTATAATTCTAAAGCGATATTGAACGCAGAACATTCAACTAACGAGAATAATAAAAGCAGTTGAGGCACAAATCGATTTTTTCTAATTTTGAGAACGGATCATAATTCTAGAGAATGTTGGCTACTGTTACAGAGGCTACGTGAGATTGCAAAAAGGCTACGTGAAGGGCGCAAACAGAGAATATTGATGCGAATTTATTAGAATATCGCAAAGCAAATCATCAAGTATTTGGAGCAGTAACTTGAACGAATGAGCATTAGCGAAAACCGATTCAGACGCTTCCGAATCGCGTTATGTCCCAAAATTCTCCCCAAAATGCGTTTGATTCTAAAACGAGGTTGATCACAAAGCAAAGATTCACCCAAAAATGCGAATTTTGGGCACTTCTAATTTACGTTAATATTTCAATATCTCACCCAGTTATTTCATGCAGATAACTGTGCAGAAAACTGAGCGTAAATGAACATTTGGAAAATGATTATTACTTCAAATTTCTCACCAATTTTCATTGATACTTGCATCAATTTACGTGGAACTTAATCGTTACTTTCATCCCTAATAAGTTTATTATTCTTATCATTCACTTGAGTTTTAATGGCGAAATCGAAAAGAGAGGAAAGTTCTTCAATACAAAATGTTACAATAACCGGAAATATGTAAATTAAGGAGAGGTCAATACAAAATCATTGCTTCCCTATGATATGTGGCTAAATGTCCCTCTAAATATATTTTAAATAATTAATTACTCGCATCACTATCTCCCCAATGTGATTTCTTTTGAGAAGAAAATGCCCAAAGAATAATAATTTCCACATCTTTTGCTTGAAAATAAACTTTTCATCCACATACGCGGAATGAATTGATATATTCGCATTTCTATTTCACAAATTCCATATAAATCATTCGTTGAAAAACTGGTAAAGTGTACGAAAATTTTATTTACTTGGTAACCGACGTGAGGGCATTCATAGATGCAAATTTTTAGCTCTTTTGCACACGTGGAATTGGCCATCTAGCAAGCAAATCGAAGGCTGCAATTGAAATGGATGATAATTTGAACCTTTATTAATAAGTTGATTGCGGTTACGATACATTTTTTTGTTCCGAACTACTTAAAAAATAACTTTCGAAAACGGCGGATAATCATGCACCGACCTAATATTTTGCCTCATATCTAACGAAAACAATGATTTACTATTGAAAATTTCGCTCCGAATTATTAGAAGTGAGGGAATTTTTGTTTCAAATAATTCATTCAAACATTGACTTTGGGTAAACAGTTCACAACTATTAGACCAATTATTTGTGTTCATTAAAATTAAGACCTGTCCATTTAAATTTTAATAGGCCGCATTTAAAAATAATAATTTACAGCCATTCGGTTATTTTAACATTTTGTATTGAAGAAATTGCCGCCCTTTGTAATTGTACCATTCAAACTTAAGTGGATGATAAGAATAATAAAGTTACTAGGGATGAAAGTAACGATTAAGAGCGATCAAAATTAATGGAATTATCAATGAAATTTGGGAAAAGAGTTGATGCAATAATAGTTTTTTTCCAAAATATCAATAATATGCGTACAATTGGGAGTCTAATAAAACATTTCAGGTACAAATCGACTTTCTTTTTAACTTGAGACCGGAACCTCTTTTTATCGTAGTAAATGTTGGTTCCTGTTGCAGAGGCCATATGAGATGGCAGAAGGACAATATGAAGGATGCAAAAAGGGAACATTCGCACAAATTTCTATCAATATCAATGCTACTTATCAATTAGTTGAGCAATAACTTTAAGGATTAGCGAAAACCAATTCAGACAATTATAGCCGCGCTTTCGAATTGCATCATTTCTCAAGATTCACAAAAAAATGCGTATAATTGCAAAACGAGGTTGATCACAAAACAAAGATTCATGCAAAAATGCGAATTTTTGCCACTTCAACTAGTTAATAACTTATTTTCCAGTTAAGAAAACATTTATCATGTATATTTCGTGACAACAGTTTTCATTAAAAGGAGAAGCAATCGCATTGTGAGATAGGTTTTTACCTAGTTGAACTTCTGCAAACTTTCTTGAGACAGTTTCCCTCTCAAATCCCTATTTCATAGTAGCAGTTTAGTTTGGTTTTTGTCAGTGGCTTTTTGAGTATGTACAAATTTTCAGTGAAATTATTGTACGAGATCTTGCAAATATTTCGCATAATTTTTAATATTCCCATTGAAATCAATGGGCAATTTCAATGCATGAATATAGGTTACTTGGTAATTGCAATTGTTTTACAAAATACAAATGTTTTTAGTTATACTATTTTCATTATCAATTGTGTAACATACATTCTAAAGATCTTTTTTCCTCGAAACAGGTACATGGATAGGATAATTGCAATAATAGTATTTATTTCGTAATTAAATTGAATTTGAATTTCTTCAATTGCGCGCAAATATACATCTTTCCGGTGACGCAATATCCCTTTAGATGTGAAGAAATATGTAGCGATCAGAAGTTGAAAGAATAATGTATTACAACCAGTGGAATAAAATTTATCAGAATTGCATTATTGGTTATATGCTGCCTTGCCAAATTTACATTTTGCATTTAAATACGGAGAGATGGCAGCACTTTACAGGGTCAAATTATTTATTCAAAGGTACATAAAATACTCGATTAACTTAGAACTATTTTAAAAAGTAATTGCACCGAAATTCATTACTAAAATCGCTCGTCTGGATGTAAAGGCCCTTTTTTTGAATAAATTCCATTTAAGCGAAATCGCCATTTTTTTGCTTGTTTTCATTTAATTTCTCAATTATGAAAGCGAAAATCAAAAATAGGTCCTTGAGGGTCGCACCGGAATTTCCTCCTGAAAAACTCGTTGCAGGTTCATAAAAGATTAAGTCCATATTAAGGGCTATTTTTGCTCCCAAACGTTTCAATGGAGTCTTATGGGGTACTGTCGCCTCTTAAATTCGTATTTGCTCTCCAACAAAGCAAATACATTTAATTTGCCATCTATTGGCGCCGTGCTAGAACTTGCAGTACAGCGCTTTGACAAACAGTGGCGCTACTGTCGAGTACCGATTCAAATTCGAAATGTAAAACTTTTTTCAATATGCAAAGGGGCGCAAAGTTAATAAAACGATCGGACGGCTTTTAAAAAATATCTCTTAATCTTTTAAATAACTTAATATCGCAATTATGTAAATAACGATTGTATACAATGTTAATTAAATAATTATTTTCAATAATAATTGTTAATTAATTGCTCTTTAGCGTAGGTAACAAAAGAATCTCTTTCAAAATGCAAACGTACAAATATTCCAAACTATCTACAAGTATGTATAAAAGTGATTTGTAATGAAATGCACTTCCAACTCCATTCGCTTGCGCATTCGCTTATAAAGAGACGTATCAAGAATATATGTATATATATATAATTTGCTAAAATCCTTAATATATCGTTTCTATATACACGATTTGTTTCACATCTTGTCGTTTACTTTCATATGTATAGGAATAAATCGCCTAAATCGTACATTATATCAATCTATATAACATCACAAAGTCTTTGTTCGTTCGTTTTTCGTTTACAGTCTAAACGGCTTCAATCGAGAAACGAAAGCAAACGTTTGGCATCACATTTTCTCGTTATATTAGCGTAATAATGGAAACGTAGAGTTAGTAGATCGGAGAGAAAGAAGAAGAACGAGAGGAGGATTGAATTCGTTTAACCGACTAAAGCGAGACGACGAGGAGTTTAACGCTCTTTCGCCAAAAAGGAACAGATAAACGAACGATGGGAGTAGTACAGGTAATAATGCCGGTTCTGGCTCACTTCCTCGGGTTCGTGGCTCCGCTAACTTGGGGCTCGTGTCTCCGCATAAGTGTGCAATTCGACTCATTGACGTTGCTGCAATTTATCTTTGTGTGGCGTCAGCAGAAATTTTCCCAGTGTAACTGCAGAGGGGGCGTTAGAAATTTCTGCCGATGTTGCATTTAGAGCACTTAGCCGAGACACAAACCCCCAGTTAGCGGAGACACGAATTACGGCATTACCTATACTACCGATGGGGGGGGGGGGGGCAAAGGAAGACTTATAAACTATGATAACTCCTGACGTCCAATCGAAACGGCCTCAGTAATTGCTATATGGCCGCATCGGCCGACGATGATTGTCGCTCCCTCGCCGACTGCCAGCGCTGTATCGGCGGTATCGCGAACAACATGAGACCGCTCGCGGCGATACAAACGCCCGCCAAATAGAAGGCGGGATCGTACGACTGCAAACGATCGTAGAGTTCGCCTGCAACGAATTCAGCAATGAACTAACGATCGTAACGGCGAATCGTAATTTTGCATTCGTCTCACCTCCGATCGGTGGCCCGATGAACGAGGCGATGCCCTGGAACAGTAGCAACAGTCCGAAGGCGTTCGTCAGTTTGTCCAGCCCGAGGAGATCGACCAGGATGACGCTGGTCAGGCCGACGTAGGCGCCGATCGTGAATCCGAACACGATCCCGTAGATGGCGAGCGTGTAAAAGTCCAAGCAGAAGGCACTGAGAAACGTGGCTGGAATTCAGAGCGAGAAGCGAAATTCGATTAGTTGCAACAGCTCAATTCTCGCAATGATTTCAGATGGAAAGTGTTTCGGAAGAAAAGTTCTCGCTCGGATGGGAATGCAAATTGAACATTTTTCTCCTAGATGGCGCACTTCCGGAATTGCCGCAAACCGACAGTTTGCTCCTTCGTTCGAACCGATCTACGTTTATTAATTCGTTTTTTCTTTTTGATGCCTCGTCGAATAATTTCATCGGGAATTTACTAAAGTTATCCAACAACGCACCTTTGCAGAGTTATTCGACTGTTTTCCCGCGAGGATTCACATTTGGGAAGTTCGTGGAAATTCGCAAATACCTCTGGAGCGATTCGCGATAGGGCGCACGAAATGGCGAACTCCTCAAGTGACTACCATTTGTGGTTTGCTAAACTCTTGCAGTTTCGAGGGCGCATAACTTCAGCGTCCAAGTGCAACCATCGAATTTTTCTTTTCGCATTGAATGCAGAAAACGATTCTCTTTCGATTGGGGGTCGTTCGCGTTATTTGCGAGTTTGTTTACGTTTTTGTGCGAAATTTCCATGTTCGCCAATAAATTACGCTACAAGACATTAAAACGAACGAAACAATTGAGGAAGGCACGAAAGTTAATAGCCTTTTCGGCCACAATTCGACAAAATTCGTTTCATTTCGACTTTCAGCCGAATAATGTTTCGAACTTATTTACGTATTCGTAATTAATCTGTAAAGTAACGCAAAAAAAAAATTATTCTAACTAAAATACGATTGATTTTCATTTGTTTCTGCTTCCACTTGGCCTATTATGTCATTTGTTCTGGAGTTTTTGAGGAATTTATCGTTTAGTTTCGTGATGTGACCATTTATTGGAACGATTGAGAGGAAGTTTCGGATTGCTCGATTTGAGGCGAATGTCAATTCACAAAACATCAATGAATTGGGAAAAACTAGAAAAAGCGTCAACAACAGACCCAATACAACCCGAATACGATCGAAAGAGAATCATTTTCTGCAAAAAATATATACGGTTCCATGCGAAAATTTAACAGTTTAGATTAAATTCAAGCGGTGCAAAACGTTCGTCATTTCGTGCTTAACATAACTAAAGCAAGGCCAACTCGCTATCTTGCATATTTCCAGAGATATGACATTGTTCAGCGGGAAAACATTCGAATAACTACGAAACTTTACATTTTCGACATACGGTAGTCGTAGTAACAAATTCCCCTTAAAATACGATGCGGAATCCAAATATGCGATAAAAACTAGACCCCGCCCCACAAAAAAAAGGCAGTTCCGGGCAGATCCGGAAGTGCGCCATCTTGGAAAATATTTCTGCGTTGTAACTCTTCCCGCGAGAAATCTCAACATTTTCCTCTAAAGTCAACTATAGGTTTTGCCAATGAGTGTGTCAGAACTTACAAGCGATACAAAATAATAACTAAACGAGATCATTCGCGAATCTTTGTGTTAGTCTGAAAGACAATCGATGGCATTAGAGTAAAATGGGATATCGAAAATTCTTAAAATTTTCATCTGTCCCTACAAACGGTGCGAGTTTCAGCCAATTCGGCGAGATGAAGGAAAATGCGGAAAAATTAGAAAAATCCAAAGGGGTTTTAGTCTTGCTTTTTTTTTGCAAAAAATGGCAAAAATCGACTTTTTCTAAATCGAGCGGAATTGAATCAGGATCGATTAGAACAAGTTAAAAACAGCGAAAACTGCAAAGAAAATCGATGGAAAACTAAGAGAAAAGCGGAATACAGGGCGATTCAATATAACACCGACAACGCTTAATGGGTGATTCCTCTCGTTAAAATAAGCTGAAAAGTTCATATGAACCATGGCGCGAAAATGCTCGGTCTTCGAGATATCGGCCGTCAAAGATCGGTTTCAAAATTCGAATTTTTATCATAAAAAATAAACGAAAGCATATTTTCTTTTGGGCTTTGCGGCATCTTATTTTCATGTAAAGAAGCTTCTTTTGACGTTATTTGAAACTTTGAAACACCTCTGGAAAGTGGTGATCTCGATGGCCTACTTCTTTCCAGAAGCCACAACTTTTATGTCTTTAGAATGTTGACAATTTTGAATGGATAATTAGGATCCCCCATGTCTTCGGAATCGAAAAGGTACCCTTGCTGGAAAACGATATCTTGCACCATTCTCCAGAAATTTAATGCTTTTCGGGACCATGTATTTCGACAATTACCCACCTTCAATCATCTAGTAGGCTTATGTTTCTTATTAGGATGGTCGCTGATTTAGATATTTACGTGCTAATGTAAGGAATGCGCAAGTTTATACCACCAATAAGAGGGCAATTTCCCAAAATTTTCCAAGTCATTTTCTTAGGCAAAAGCATTCTTAAAGCCTTATAAGATGATTCTTATTGTGTTATTCTTTTGATAAATCCACGACTTTCACAATAATAAGATCACGTACGTAATAGTAGCATTAAACATAATAGTACTTATTGATTATTGCTAGTGTTTATTCCGTTCTTTCTTTTTATCCAAAGTTTAAATTTTTTAATGCATTTATGAACTGCTATTCCAATGGTGAAATGACTGATAAGGTGTTAATGTTGGGCTCGTCAAGCTCGATGTCTTTACCTCTTGAAGGTCTGTACAGTTCTTTCGAGATTTTAAATTAAATTTACTGATTAGTGACTAGTTTTTGGGGATGAAGAACGCGTTCTGATTGGTAGATTTTTGTTATCATTTGATTTCTATCTTTGCAACACTGGGCTTCTTTATTCCCTTCAACCAGTCAATTTCATATGTCAATATTGTATAATTACCTTGTTCTCGCTTTAGAATGCTTTTGCATAAGACAATGACTTGGAAAATTTGAGAAATTGCACTCTTCTTGATGCCATAAAGTTGCTTATTACATACGTTAGCACGTAAATATCTAAATCAGGGACCATCTTAATAAGAAACATAAGCCTACTAGATGATTAAAGGTGGATAATTGTTGAAATGTTGACAGACATCGTCCCGAAAAGCATTAAATTTCTCGATAATGGTGCAAGATATCGTTTCCACTTACTTACTTGCTTACAAGAGTACTTTCCAGTATTTTCCACTTACTTACAAGAGTACCTTTTCGATGCACAAGACAGGAGGGATCCTAATTATCCATTCAAAATCGTCAACATTCTAAAGACATAAGAGTTGTGGCTTCTGGAAGACAGGAGGCCATCGAGAACACCACTTTAGAGCAGTTTTTCAAAGTTTGAAATAACATCAAAAGAAGCTCTTTAACATGAAAATAAGATGCCCCAAAGGCCGAAAGAAAATATGCTTTCGTTTATTTTTTATGATAAAAATTCGAATTTTGAAACCGATCCTTGACGGCCGATATCTCGAAGACCGAGCATTTTCGCGCCATGGTTCATATGAACCTTTTGGATTATTTTAACGAGAGGAATCACCCATTAAGCGTTGTCGGTGTTATATTGAATCGCCCTGTATAAGAGAAAAGCATGCGAATTTAAGAGTTTTAAAGTGCGATAACATTTAAACGGCTTTAAACGGTGCGACTTTCAGCCAATTCGGCGAGATGAAGGAAAATGCGGAAAAATGAGAACAATCCAAATCTCGATGTGCGCATCAAAGCTCTGACACCGCTCATTGGAATCGCGAGAATCCGTCCGTCGCCCTTTCGTTCGTTCCCGAAACAAAACAACAACTCACCTGCGCCGCAAACCGTCAGACACACGTTATAGACGAGCAATCGATTGACCCACGGCTTGTCCGACACGTAGCCGAGCACGATCCGACCGATCGTGTTCGCGATGCCGATCACCGAGAGCAACGCGCCCGCCCTCTCGCCGCTGATGCCCAAATATTTCGCGCGCGACACGATGTACACATACGGTATGTTAAAACCGATGCTCGTCAGGAAGTTGCTGACGGTGAAGAGCACGAAGACGACGTCCTTGAAGAGCGCAAAGTCGAGCATCTCCCGCAGCGTGTCCCGCGTCTCCCCGCTGCACGGCATCAGGCCGCAAACGGTCGCCCCCTCGATCGCTTCGTCCCCCGACGACGAGATGGCGCCACCACCGCCAGCGCCAGCAGCGCGCCTCTTGTAACTGTACGTCGAGTGGCGCCGTTCCATCAGATTATTCGCGTCCTCGGCGACGTTCACGTCGTTGCGCGATCGATGCGCCGACGCCGCCGACGCCGACGGCAGGTTCATCAAACTGCCCTGATAGAACACGTCCGGCCGATAGAGCGGCCCCTTGTGGCTGCCGAACGCACGACCCTCCGAGCGCGTCGACGTGATCAGCATCGGCTGGCTCAACGCCAATCGCGACACTTCGTTGTTGTTCGCCTTCGCCGATTTGCCGCGATCGTTCTCGAACTTGACCGACTTGAAGAGCGCGATGTGGCCCAAACTGCGCGGCCGATGGATGCGCTGCTGATCGTCGATGGGTAAGTCTAGCTGCGCGTGCGTCGATTTCAATGCGATCTCGCTGCTGTTCGCGCATTTTCGCGTCCGCTCGTCGTACTCCAACGGTCGGAAGAGCGCGCCCAGCGGGATGCACTCGAGCACGATGCCGGCGACGATCAGCATCGAGCCGCGCCAGCCGTATTCGTCGAGCAGGAGCGTGATGAGCGGCGCGAAGACGAACGTGCCGAAGCCGGAGCCGCAGACGGCGATGCCCGTCGCCAGGGATCGCCGCTTCTCGAAGTACATCGTCACGCTGACGATGGCGGGCAGGTAGATGAGGCCGAAGCCGAGGCCGGCGCCCACGCCGATCGTGAAGTACATCGTGGTGACGTTCGGCGCGAACACGCTGATCACCATGCAGACGGTGGCGATTACGGCGCCCGCTATCGTCACCGGTTTGCAGCCCCAGCGGTTCACGAACGAGCTGGAGATGGGGCCTGCGAGAGAAAAAAGTTGCGAACTAAAAAGGTTGTTGCGATAGGGGCGAGCGGGAAAGTTGGGAACTAAAAAAGTTGTTGCGATAGGGGCGAGCGGGAAAGTTGGGAACTAAAAAAGTTGTTGCGATAGGAGCGAGCGGGAAAGTTGCAAACTAAAAAAGTTGTTGCGATAGGGGCGAGCGGGAAACTTGGGAACTAAAAAAGTTGTTGCGATAGGGGCGAGCGGGAAAGTTGCGAACTAAAAAAGTTGTTGCGATAGGGGCGAGCGGGAAAGTTGGGAACTAAAAACGTTGTTGCGATAGGGGCGAGCGGGAAACTTGGGAACTAAAAAAGTTGTTGCGATAGGAGCGAGCGGGAAAGTTGCAAACTAAAAAAGTTGTTGCGATAGGGGCGAGCGGAAAACTTGGGAACTAAAAAAGTTGTTGCGATAGGGGCGAGCGGGAAAGTTGCGAACTAAAAAAGTTGTTGCGATAGGGGCGAGCGGGAAAGTTGGGAACTAAAAAAGTTGTTGCGATAGGGGCGAGCGGGAAAGTTGCAAACTAAAAAAGTTGTTGCGATAGGGGCGAGCGGGAAACTTGGGAACTAAAAAAGTTGTTGCGATAGGGGCGAGCGGGAAAGTTGCGAACTAAAAAAGTTGTTGCGATAGGGGCGAGCGGGAAACTTGGGAACTAAAAAAGTTGTTGCGATAGGGGCGAGCGGGAAAGTTGCGAACTAAAAAAGTTGTTGCGATAGGGGCGAGCGGGAAAGTTGCGAACTAAAAAAGTTGTTGCGATAGGGGCGAGCGGGAAAGTTGCGAACTAAAAAAGTTGTTGCGATAGGGGCGAGCGGGAAACTTAGGAACTAAAAAAGTTGTTGCGATAGGGGCGAGCGGGAAAGTTGCGAACTAAAAAAGTTGTTGCGATAGGGGCGAGCGGGAAAGTTGCGAACTAAAAAGTTGTTGCGATAGGGGCGAGCGGGAAAGTTGCGAACTAAAAAAGTTGTTGCGATAGGGGCGAGCGGGAAAGTTGCGAACTAAAAAAGTTGTTGCGATAGGGGCGAGCGGGAAACTTAGGAACTAAAAAAGTTGTTGCGATAGGGGCGAGCGGGAAAGTTGCGAACTAAAAAAGTTGTTGCGATAGGGGCGAGCGGGAAAGTTGCGAACTAAAAAAGTTGTTGCGATAGGGGCGAGTGGGCAAGTTGCGAACTAAAAAGTTGTTGCGATAGGGGCGAGCGGGCAAGTTGCGAACTAAAAAGTTGTTGCGATAGGGGCGAGCGGGAAAGTTGCGAACTAAAAAAGTTGTTGCGATAGGGGCGAGCGGGAAAGTTGCGAACTAAAAAAGTTGTTGCGATAGGGGCGAGCGGGAAAGTTGCGAACTAAAAAAGTTGTTGCGATAGGGGCGAGCGGGAAACTTAGGAACTAAAAAAGTTGTTGCGATAGGGGCGAGCGGGAAAGTTGCGAACTAAAAAAGTTGTTGCGATAGGGGCGAGCGGGAAAGTTGCGAACTAAAAAGTTGTTGCGATAGGGGCGAGCGGGAAAGTTGCGAACTAAAAAAGTTGTTGCGATAGGGGCGAGCGGGAAAGTTGCGAACTAAAAAAGTTGTTGCGATAGGGGCGAGCGGGAAAGTTGCGAACTAAAAAAGTTGTTGCGATAGGGGCGAGTGGGCAAGTTGCGAACTAAAAAAGTTGTTGCGATAGGGGCGAGCGGGCAAGTTGCGAACTAAAAAGTTGTTGCGATAGGGGCGAGTGGGCAAGTTGCGAACTAAAAAAGTTGTTGCGATAGGGGCGAGCGGGCAAGTTGCGAACTAAAAAGTTGTTGCGATAGGGTCGAGCGGGAAAGTTGCGAACTAAAAAAGTTGTTGCGATAGGGGCGAGCGGGAAAGTTGCGAACTAAAAAAGTTGTTGCGATAGGGGCGAGTGGGCAAGTTGCGAACTAAAAAAGTTGTTGCGATAGGGGCGAGCGGGCAAGTTGCGAACTAAAAAGTTGTTGCGATAGGGGCGAGCGGGAAAGTTGCGAACTAAAAAAGTTGTTGCGATAGGGGCGAGCGGGAAAGTTGCGAACTAAAAAAGTTGTTGCGATAGGGGCGAGTGGGCAAGTTGCGAACTAAAAAAGTTGTTGCGATAGGGGCGAGCGGGCAAGTTGCGAACTAAAAAGTTGTTGCGATAGGGGCGAGCGGGAAAGTTGCGAACTAAAAAAGTTGTTGCGATAGGGGCGAGCGGGAAAGTTGCGAACTAAAAAAGTTGTTGCGATAGGGGCGAGCGGGAAAGTTGCGAACTAAAAAAGTTGTTGCGATAGGGGCGAGCGGGAAACTTAGGAACTAAAAAAGTTGTTGCGATAGGGGCGAGCGGGAAAGTTGCGAACTAAAAAAGTTGTTGCGATAGGGGCGAGCGGGAAAGTTGCGAACTAAAAAAGTTGTTGCGATAGGGGCGAGTGGGCAAGTTGCGAACTAAAAAAGTTGTTGCGATAGGGGCGAGCGGGAAAGTTGCGAACTAAAAAAGTTGTTGCGATAGGGGCGAGCGGGAAACTTGGGAACTAAAAAAGTTGTTGCGATAGGGGCGAGCGGGCAAGTTGCGAACTAAAAAGTTGTTGCGATAGGGGCGAGCGGGAAAGTTGCGAACTAAAAAAGTTGTTGCGATAGGGGCGAGCGGGAAAGTTGCAAACTAAAAAAGTTGTTGCGATAGGGGCGAGCGGGAAAGTTGCAAACTAAAAAAGTTGTTGCGATAGGGGCGAGCGGGAAAGTTGCAAACTAAAAAAGTTGTTGCGATAGGGGCGAGCGGGAAACTTGGGAACTAAAAAAGTTGTTGCGATAGGGGCGAGCGGGAAAGTTGCGAACTAAAAAAGTTGTTGCGATAGGGGCGAGCGGGAAAGTTGCAAACTAAAAAAGTTGTTGCGATAGGGGCGAGCGGGAAACTTGGGAACTAAAAAAGTTGTTGCGATAGGGGCGAGCGGGAAAGTTGCGAACTAAAAAAGTTGTTGCGATAGGGGCGAGCGGGAAAGTTGCGAACTAAAAAAGTTGTTGCGATAGGGGCGAGCGGGAAAGTTGCAAACTAAAAAAGTTGTTGCGATAGGGGCGAGTAAACGAGCGAATAAATCGAGTCAGTTCACTTGATTGGCGAGTTAATCGAGCGCGAGAACGGCTCAATTATTCAGTTTACGGATACGATCGATCGCAAAACATTACCATCTTCTCGGAAAAGTTTGACGCAGTTTAAATTGATTTGAATTCGCGCCGTCTTATTATGACGGTTTAGTAGGCGCTGCTGTCAACGCACAAAAACGCACGGCGATCATTGATCGACAAATGACATAGTTGACATCTGTCAATGTCAATGCGTTTGCCGTTATTAAATTAGCCGATATTCAGGCCGATTAGCAAAGTCTACTCTAATTGATATTTGTCAAAAATGCCGTTTGATTTGCGATTTGGTTTAGGAATTGATTTAAATAACATAAACTGTCATGAAGTACTTATTTACCTGAGCATAATGACAAAATGTCTTCTGCAAAATGTTGTCGATACACGCAATTTAAATTGATTTGAATTCGCGCCATTTTATTATGACAGTTTAGTAACATAGTAACTCAATTATTGTGAGTTTATAACATTAGTCGTGCCATTTGAAGTAGGCGCTGCTTGACAAACATCAAAAACGCACGGCGATCATTGATCAACAGATGGCGTAGTTGACATCTGTCAATGTCAATGCGTTTGCCATTATTAAATCAGTTAATATGCACGCCAATTTACAAAGCCTACTCCACATCATTTACTTTTCGATCGCTTTCCACTTAAATCTCGCTTAAATAATTATTTTGGTAGGACTGAAATTTCAAATATCGCGCGTCTAAATCATTTCCACGCTCTAAAGTGCCGTCGTTGACAAACAGGAACCTGTCTTGACATTCATGGCCATCTTGCGCAAGCAATTGACAATCAAACGGAAGTGACAACATTCAAAACTGACGGACGTTTGACGACGCGATTCGTGTCAGTAACTGATTGAAACGTCACGAAAACTGTCACTTACCTGAGCACAACGTCATGCCGACTAGTATCGATAAGATCCACGCGGTGGCGCCTTTTCCCTCGTCGAAATAGGTGAGGAACTCGTCGTAGAAGACGCCGAACGAGTACGTGATGCCGTCATCTAGAAAAACAAAACAAAAAACGAAAAACGGTCACTCGACTAAATTAACCGACAAACGAGAAGAAAAAACAACGTAAACTAAAACAATTACTAATCTAAATTAAGATAACGTTAGTTAATACGTTGTTTTCGATGCAAGAGAATGCGATGAGTCGGCGTTTCGACGCGCGAGAATGTCATCGACCTCGGGACTATTTTCGAATCGAATTTCGAAAAAGAAAACTCGTGTTATTTTTTTTGTTTTGTTTGGCAGCGTCGTGACTTTTGTCGCTTCACAAATGTTAGTGTGGTAGCACTGACGAATTGTTATTTCGAATTATAAACAAATTAATTGTCGGATATTCGCGATCAAGATGACAGTTCACAAGCGAATCGAATCGATTGTGTTCATCTCCATGGCAATCGCTCTCGTTTTCCAATCAAGGCCGTCTCGATTATCAGGTGTCAAAATGGAACACGTGCAGCAGCGATCAATCGATGATAATTAAGTGGTAAAATGATGACTCGATGTTTGGAGTGAAGTTGGAGCGAGAGAGAGAGAGAGAGAGAGAGAGAAAGTGCGTTGATCCGATCGAATAAGAGAAAAAATCTCCTTTGTTTGGTTTTTCCTCTTTTAAGAAAAACGAGCGAAACGACCGTGAGAGAATAAAAATTGCGAGTTATTTTCGGTTAAAGATGCATCAAGTTGTACAAAGGAAAATCTCCTTGTTTTTCCAATTCGAGCGGCGAACAAAGAAAGATCGGGAAGAGATCCAAATAGAGAAAGGAATCGATAACAAGAAAGGAAGAAAAAAGCAAAACAAGGTGGATTCGAAGCAAATCCGTCGACGAGCCATTTATATCGTTATTTGCTTTTGTTGTCGTGTTTAATTTGAATTATTCCGAGAGTTTATAAGAGACGAATGAAAAATCGGTTTTAATTTTGCATCTTATTGTTCATTCGTAAATAGTCATAAATATATGTTCGTCCCGCCAAATGTCATCTTGACAAATGTCAAATTGATGGTAAAATTGATTAATTGATATTTGTCAAAATGACATTTGGTGGGCAAACGGAGTCGATTCAGGAATAATTTAAATTTTCCTTTTTTAACCCAGAAATTGATTGACATTTCTCAAGGTGACATTTATCGGGATCAACAGAATCGATTCAAAAATATTTGTCAAAATGACAGTTAACGAGACAGATTCGATTAACAAACCAATTGAAACGTTCTTTTCTTTTGAATAGACAAAGTTATTAATTTTGATGCAGTTGTCAAAATGACTTTTGACGGTATAAACAGAGTCGATTCAAAAATATTTGTCAAAGTGACAGTTAACGAGACAGATTCGATTAACAAACCAATTGAAACGTTCTTTTCTTTTGAATAGACAAAGTTATTAATTTTGATGCAGTTGTCAAAATGACTTTTGACGGTATAAACAGAGTCGATTCAAAAATATTTGTCAAAATGACAGTTAACGAGACAGATTCGATTAACAAACCAATTGAAACGTTCTTTTCTTTTGAATAGACAAAGTTATTAATTTTGATGCAGTTGTCAAAATGACTTTTGACGGTATAAACAGAGTCGATTCAAAAATATTTGTCAAAATGACAGTTAACGAGACAGATTCGATTAACAAACCAATTGAAACGTTCTTTTCTTTTGAATAGACAAAGTTATTAATTTTTATGCAGTTGTCAAAATGACTTTTGACGGTATAAACAGAGTCGATTCAAAAATATTTGTCAAAATGACAGTTAACGAGACAGATTCGATTAACAAACCAATTGAAACGTTCTTTTCTTTTGAATAGACAAAGTTATTAATTTTGATGCAGTTGTCAAAATGACTTTTGACGGTATAAACAGAGTCGATTCAAAAATATTTGTCAAAATGACAGTTAACGAGACAGATTCGATTAACAAACCAATTGAAACTTTCTGTTATTTTGAATGGACAAAGTCATTGATTTATACGTAGTTGTCAAAATGACTTTTGACGGTATAAACAGAAACAATAACATGTTGTTCTAATAAACGATCATCGGAGTCGTTATCAGTGTGTAAATAGCTGACAATTATCAATATCGCTCGCAAATATCGACATTTCGATCTCGTCACGTGGCTTTTTAATCGCAAAAATTAATCGAATTCCAAGTAGATCTTATCACAACTTTTAAGGTTATGTAACGAGTCGATTCGCTAAAACATTAATAATTCCGTTCCGTTATCAGCACGTTTTTCTAGTACCAATGATTTAAACTATTTAATTGCGATTAAAAAAGAAATCCGTTTCGAGTAGGCCGATATATCAAATTATGAGAGTCATCAAACGTCAAAACGACATTTGTCAATGTCAATTCACTGATTCGACTGAGGACACGCAACGCCAACTTCAACCGATAACGTTTATTTACATCGCTCCTCCGTCGACAGTTTATCAATTGACATCTTCGTCAGTGATGACATTTAGTAGGCAACAATTAAACGTAATACTTTGACATATTTTACACACGCCTAGAGTGACCGCATAATATCCATGGAAACGATGCCAAATTTTGACAATAACGTCATAACAACAGCGAAACGTAAGCAACGTTGCACTCTGTTTTGGCACGTCTTCGCAAATCGAGGGAGGCGGGAGGGGGGCAAAAAAGGGTGCGATTATTTGCAGTCTTTTGTTGTTGTTGTTGTTCATTCAGATCAAACGCCCACACCAAACGATTCCTTATTTTGGCACAATCGTCGATAAATAAAATTTGCAATCGTTCGATTTATGCCGAAGTTGCCAAGCGGACGAACAAAGTTTCGCTTCGAAACTGTGCAAAAGTACGCGAAAACGTGGCGAATAATAATATTTTTAGCACGCGGAAAATGTGCGTCCAACAATAATAACAAATCGACCTTTGCGAGAAAAAAAAAAGAAGGGCGAAACGTGCAAAATAATTGCAAAACGCCGTAAGTTGGCCGTTACGAAGAAAACGAAATTTAACAATTGAAGAGAGACAAAGTTTGGCAATTATCGCCAGTTTTTGTTTTACACGCTCTCTGCCGCCGTTGAAATCGCATTTGATATGTCATCGTGAATTAAAGCTTGCAAAAAAAACTAAAAAACAAATTGTTTCTAATCGACAATTTCGAGAAAATAAAAGACGAATGTGTGCCGACTTAATTAAAAGATCGGTTTACCGGCGCCAGGATCAAAAGGAGAAGACGAACGTCTATGAAATTAGCGAGGAATAATTCGATTAAAGGCCGCAATTTCGCGCGCGCCCGGAATTCCGCAATTAAATTAATATTTTCGCACGCAATTTATCGACGCTTCATGCGAATATTACGACATCGGTTTGAGTTATGTTCGAAACGAAGCCCACCAAAATGACATTAGGATTCTTTTATTTATCGAGTTTTGACAACTAACTGATCGATTCGAACAAGTTAAAAACAGCGAAAACTGCGCGAAAATCGATGAAAAACTAGGAGAAAAAGCGAAATATAAGCAAAAAAAAGATGCGATTTTAAGAGATTACTGACAATTATCACGTTTCGTATATTGACATCAATGACAAACTTCGATCTGGACATTCGTGAAGATTATTCGCCATCAACAGGTTGTTGTTGTTGGGGAAAAAATAAATAAAAGTTGACTTTCGATTTTCTATTACTCGCATGCGTTTATTCTGAATTAGATAAAGAAAAAATTGAAATGAAAACAACAACCACAACAAACGTTGCCGTTTATCTAACGCGAAATGTTATCATCGAGTTTTGCAAAACAAAAAAAAACATGCGAGGGTAATGATTGCGTTAATAGTACAATAAAATATTTTTATTGCATTATTGCAAAAAATATTTATGCTGATAATAAAGAAATAACGCACACACACACACACATTGACTCGCTTATTTTCAAGTATATTGCGAAATGTTATTATTAACTTTTCTCTTTTGATATACATATACATCCATAATTATTATTAAAAGTGATAAAAATAGAAATAAAGTTTGACTTTGGAAACTGATTTAGCACGAGAATTTGCGAAGACAGAAAATTGGGTAAAAAACGATGACGGACAAACGAAAGTAATAAACGATTGCTATTATCGCTTTTGGATAGACAATTTGCTTTTAATTGACATTTGTCAATGTAATGACATTTTTGCTTTTAATTGGCATTTGTCAATGTAATGACATTTTTGCTTTTAATTGACATTTGTCAATATAATGACATTTTTTATTTTAATTGACATTTGTCAATGTAATGACATTTTTGCTTTTAATTGACATTTGTCAATATAATGACATTTTTTATTTTAATTGACATTTGTCAATGTAATGACATTTTTGCTTTTAATTGACATTTGTCAATGTAATGACATTTTTGCTTTTAATTGACATTTGTCAATGTAATGACATTTTTGCTTTTAATTGACATTTGTCAATATAATGACATTTTTTATTTTAATTGACATTTGTCAATGTAATGAAATTTTTGCTTTTAATTGACATTTGTCAATGTAATGACATTTTTTTTAAATTGACATTTGTCAATGTAATGACATTTTTGATTTTAATTGACATTTGTCAATGTAATGACATTTTTGTTTTAATTGATATTTGTCAATGTAATGACATTTTTGCTTTTAATTGACATTTGTCAATATAATGACATTTTTTTATTTTAATTGACATTTGTAAATGTAATGAAATTTTTGCATTTAATTGACATTTGTCAATGTAATGACATTTTTTGTTTTAATTGACATTTGTCAATATAATGACATTTTTGCTTTTAATCGATATTTGTCAACGTAATGACATTTGGCGCGCGATTCGATTCGAAATCAATTGAAGCTGTTTTTCCTTTGTCAAAGTGCCAATAAATTGTTTATTGATAATAAAAAAAATGACAATTAACGGGCGGATTCGAGAACAAATGAAACGTGAGTCATTTGCGAAAAATTGCATTAACAACAACAACAATAACAAATAGATGATAATGAAGAACTTTTAATCATCCTCAGCATGCCATGATTCATTGGGCACTGTCACCTTTGGCTCCCGCAAAAGTTTTCGCAACTTTGAAACAACTTTTTGCACGTTTCCGCCACGTTTACGATGCGTGCACCAAAAAAAGAAAATTAAACAAAACAACAACAAACAAAGAATCAAGGAAGACGTTATTCTATTTTGGAACCGATTCGAAGGTTCGTTGGAATTTTGGCCACGTGGTGCCAAATAGGAAACGAACAATGCACTAACGAGAGGTGAAAAAAAAAACGAAAGTCGAATTCGTCGCTTATTAAATAATGTTGGCAACACTGGGTCAATCATTTAAATTGCTCACTAGATTTTGTTGCGATTCTCGTACGAAACTTTTTCCAGAAACGAGGATCGACATTGCGAAACGATTGGCAATCGGGTAAATTATTCAAAAAAAAAAAAGATCGACTAGTTGCTCTTGTAATAATTTTATTGAGATAAGATTAAAAGCGTTCTCAATTAATCCGTTACATAAACAAGAGACGCTCGTTAATTGCTGTTACTAGCACGAGCGGGAATACGTAAGAAAAATATAAATTACAATTAATAAAACAGAATCTTATCTCTATCGCGCTAATGAATTGATAAGCCGACAAACGGGCAAAGGAAACGCGATTGTTAATGCTATTATTTGCTTGAAAATTGCAAAATCAAATAGAATCTCTTATTAAATTAAAGTGACAGCTTTTCCCTCTTTCGTTGACAAATGAAGTCTAAGCTCTCATCAATAAAAAAACAAACAAACAAAAAACTACTCGGTGATCAGACGAGTGACGATCAGCAAAGGAGACGCGATTATTATTATTAATTATGCACTTTTAAGTTGAAGATCAAGTAACGGCTGCCTCAACGATTCAAAAAGTGACAGAATAAATTTTTGACAAATAAAACATAAACTGTCATTAAAATAAAACAAATGAAACTACCGAATGACGACAGAGCAAAGGAAACGCGATTATTATGAACATTATTATTCACTTTTAAGTTGAAAATCAAGTAGCGGCTGCCTCAACGATTCAAAAAGTGACAGAATAAATTTTTGACAAATAAAACATAAACTGTCATTAAAATAAAACAAATGAAACTACCGAATGACGACAGAACAAAGGAAACGCGATTATTATGAACATTATTATTCACTTTTAAGTTGAAAATCAAGTAGCGGCTGCCTCAACGATTCAAAAAGTGACAGAATAAATTTTTGACAAATAAAACATAAACTGTCATTAAAATAAAACAAATGAAACTACCGAATGACGACAGAACAAAGGAAACGCGATTATTATGAACATTATTATTCACTTTTAAGTTGAAAATCAAGTAGCGGCTGCCTCAACGATTCAAAAAGTGACAGAATAAATTTTTGACAAATAAAACATAAACTGTCATTAAAATAAAACAAATGAAACTACCGAATGACGACAGAACAAAGGAAACGCGATTATTATGAACATTATTATTCACTTTTAAGTTGAAAATCAAGTAGCGGCTGCCTCAACGATTCAAAAAGTGACAGAATAAATTTTTGACAAATAAAACATAAACTGTCATTAAAATAAAACAAATGAAACTACCGAATGACGACAGAACAAAGGAAACGCGATTATTATGAACATTATTATTCACTTTTAAGTTGAAAATCAAGTAGCGGCTGCCTCAACGATTCAAAAAGTGACAGAATAAATTTTTGACAAATAAAACATAAACTGTCATTAAAATAAAACAAATGAAACTACCGAATGACGACAGAACAAAGGAAACGCGATTATTATGAACATTATTATTCACTTTTAAGTTGAAAATCAAGTAGCGGCTGCCTCAACGATTCAAAAAATGACAGAATAAATTTTTGACAAATAAAACATAAACTGTTATTAAAATAAAACAAATGAAACTACCGAATGACGATAGAGCAAAGGAGACGCGATTATTATTAACATTATTATTCACTTTTAAGTTGAAGATCAAGTAGCGGCTGGCCCAACGATTCGAAAAGTGACAGAATCAATTTTTGACAAATGAAACTTTTAAAACTTCATGGCCTACGCGCCACAAACAAACAAGAAAGTTGTTCAACTTTAATCAACTTTTTCGTTTTGCGCGGAGAAATTAAATGGAAATTGTCGATAATGGCAAAGCGAATGAAACAAAAAACAAACAAAAACAAACTCCACTCACTGATAATGTGGATCATGAACGACGCGAAAACGACGATCCAGCCCCAACCTCCGTCGGGCGGCGGCGGCAGCGTCGAATCCTCGTCGTCGTCGTCGTCATCGACGTCGTCGATTCGCCTCTTGTCGATGATGGTCCCGTGAGCCGTCATTTTTATTCCCGGTCGTCGTTTATACTTTGTTTTTTTGCTATTTTGTTTTATCAATTCGAGTAACTACAATAGCACACGTGTGTGAAAAACAAATTCTCCTTCGTTGGACCACTAGATTTATTATTTATTATTGCATTAACGCGCACGAACTTTGTTGAAAAAGTGACCGAAAAAAAAAATTAAAACAAAACTAAACAAACGATTATTGCGTTGGGAACGCAATTTTGCTCTAGTTAGTTAGAGCGAATTCCTCAAAACACTGAAACAAGCGACAAACGACGAGAGCACGTGTTGCACTCGAAACGAGAAACAAAACAAAAACCTTTTTCGACGACGACGATAATAATATTAATACTATCGAGGAGTGCGCCCCGTTCGATTGCGGCGAACGTCCGAAACGAACTGAGCATCGTCGTCGTCGTCGATTCGCGCTCGTCGTCTGTTTTATTTTCCGAATGTGTGCGCGTTTTTTTTTTTAATTTAATTTATTTTTACTATTATTTCATTGTTTCTCTCATCCAAACAATAATAAACAAACGGAAATCAGCTGATTGCGAGGATGCGCGCGTTTTTTTTTCTCGCTCGCTATTGACACTTTGACTGTCAAACGACTGACTATTCGGTCGATTGTTATTTATCGATGCTTAGTAACCGAACAAAAGTTGGTTACGACGGTTTTAAGTGGATTGTTTGTTTGTTTGTTTGTATTTTGGCGCCGGGCAAACGTCATTTTTGACAGTAGATCAAAAATCAATGCGATCGGCGCTGCCAACGTGATATTTCGAAAGCGAAACGAGACAAAAGGCGACTGTTGCAATCGAGCGATTTCGAAACGTTCTCGAAACGCCGTCGCGGTGAATCTGCAATGCAATAGAAATTCGGTAAAGTACAATGAATTCAGTACAAAAAACAAGCAAAAAGAAAAAGAAAAAGTTCGAATAAAAACAAAAGAAAAAGTAACTAACTTGCGAACAATCCGAAAATAACTTTTCGTCTATTTTCGGCGAATTATTAATGCGCGCGAATAAAATATAGATGCCACGAAACGTTTCGTTGTTTCGTCTCTCGTTCTTCAACTTTTTTTGCTTATTTTTTTTTATCGATTCGCCCTCGTTTCGACGCTTCTCATTCATTTCTTTTCCCTCGACGAAAAATAAATGAATAAGGAACGACCAACTTCAAGTGGTACGCGAACGCGAGTAAAACCTCGCGAAAAGTAAAGTAGGCCGTTGTTGTTGATGCTCATTGTCAATAATCGATAGATGACATTAGAGACAGCCGCTATCGGATTCGTTTATTGCGTTTGTTTTGCCGTTTCTAATGTCAAAAAAGACAAACAAAACGACTGTTTCACTGGGGAACATTAATCGATCAATCGTTTTCTTTCTTTTCTTTTCTTCGACCGCGAAGTCGTTATCAACTGTTTTTTTTTTTGGCTCCCGAACGTTTAATCGTCGTGTTTGAATAAACTTTGAACCTCTCGACGTGAACGATAATCAAGGCGGCGCTGACGTGGTCGTTGTTTTTTGATAATAATTGAAACAGAAACGAAAGAAAGTTTGTTATCTGTTTCCCCCGCTTTCGCCGCACAATCGATCTCTTTCTTAAGTCCCTTTCTCAAAGGATCAATCAATTGTTACTCTACGACCTTCGTTGTTATTATCAACAGATAAAGGAAATCGTAGCAACCGTTGCGTTGATAAGGTTACGGAAATCCATTGACCAACATTGCGGCGATAAGGGAAACAAACAATTGCTGCAGCGAAAGTTTGTTTTTCGTCTCCTAGTTACAACAACGAATTGTTGTTATAATGCAACATGGCGCATCCACCGAACATAACCTAGCTGACGTTCCCCTTTTTCCTTTATCAAATCGAATAACCACCGCCAAACGTCATATTTTGACAGCGATAAACAATCGACACGTGTCAGTGCTACGAAAATAACGTTCGTATCAGCGAGAAAATCGTGCTAGTTGGCGTTGGAAGCGGGTCGTTTCGCATTGCAATTTGTTTAATGCAAAAAGTTAACAAAAAAAAAGAAGTTTTATTGCTTTTGCTCATTACCATATGATCAATTCGTCTTTTGTTTAGAGCAACAACCTGTGTGTGTGTGTGTGTTTATTTGTTTGTTCCAATAAAGCGCCGTCTCCATTCGGCGAAATAACAGTTGAAATAGGTCGAGTTTGCGAATTTAATTTGCATCCGTTTATATAAACGATTGGCCCGTTTGTTCACATGGTCTTCGGGGCGATAATGGAATTAATTACAGTCGATTGCTAATTGATTAGAGCGAATAATTTGCCGATAGCAGCCGGGATTTCGCAAACTATTATTAATTAAAAAAAAACAGAAGAGGAAGAGGGACGTGATTTAATTGTCCGAGTTTCGCAATTGTTTTCGCAGCAGTCGCGATAATTTGCAATTGTTTCGTTCGTTCGTTCATCGTTTTGTCAAATATAAACCAAAGAACCGCGTAACGACTGACGGGGAACGCACGTTACGAAATTGACGTTTGTCAACGTCAAATATCGCTTATTGTCAACTTGCAAAGCCTACTTGTGAATCGAAATAGATTCCTGCGCCAGAGTGCCGTGACCAATAACAATTGTTTTCCAACGTAATGCAACTCGATGCAATATATATATATGTGTGTGAACATAAACTTAATTTCACCGTTTCGCATCGATAATAACCTTAATTAATTGTGCTGTCGACTAAATAAACAAAATCCATCGCGAAAAAAAACAAACAAACAAACGCAAAACAATCGATCAGAATCGATCGGTTTCCATGCCCGACACTAACCTGAACCCAAAATAAATATCTCTTCATCTCTTGAAAACGTGCTTATAAATCCTAATTTTCCGTCTGCCCCTTCGTTTCCGCGACATTTCCATAATTCTTCAGCCTCCCGATCGCCCACGAAACTATAATGGTTGTTGATGATGATGAGTGTGTCTTAGCATTAAACAACGATCGACCATCGACGACGACGGTCGTCGATAGACTGAACCGAGATTTACCCACGTTCAGGGGGTGGGAAAGAACGTCAAGAGACACGGCAAGTGCGAGGGTGAGAGTGGGAGTGCGAGAGGGAAGAGTGAGGGGGGGGGGTTTGGTTTGTTGTTGTTGGTGGCGGTGGCGGTGGAGGGAGCCGAAAGTCGGGTTGTGATTATGACAACGAGCCTATCAACAACAACGTGCGCAAAAAATCGTCCCCTTCTTTACTCCCTTCGTTCGTTTGAAAACTGAATTGCCATTTCAAATTGGAAATTTCAATGACTAATCGACAGCAGCGTCCCCGCTTGTTAAAGTGCTAAGCTGCACGTTTGCGAAAACAACCAATAGATGGCGAAGTCGAACTAAAAACGATTGATAATCTATTTATTCGCACAATTTTGATAATAAAGTTCTGGGACGCCACCAATAGATGGCAAAATCAATACATTCCATTTGTTGGTCGAGCAAATACGAATTTAACGCTAATTTATCGAAAGCAGCGCCCCGCTTGTCAAAGTATTACACTCCACGTTTGCGTAAGCAACCAATAGATGGCGAAGTCGAACTAATAACGGTTGATAATCTATTTATTCGCACAATTTCGATAATTTAATCAATTTCTTGTCGTTTTACGCATTTAACGCCGATTATTCAGCGGATATCAAGCTAATATATGCTTTTATTAAAAAGAATATTTCGTATGCAACACACATTACAACCAACTTGTACTTGTTTATGCGCTTACTTCACGTCAAACGAATTGTCACAATCACGATCGTTGACACAAGCGATCGCGTTCTTTGCATTTAGATGCGTTTTATCAACGATTAAAAGAGAAAAAAATGACCCACATTGTGCCGAAATAATCGTGCATTGGACTAAAACAATTGGTGAATCGTTTCGCGTTAAATCTTAACGAAGAGAAAAAAAAAATTAACGATTATTGCCAATCGTTTAGGACTAAATGTACGAAACAAAGATATAACAAAGGACAATTTACGTTACAAGAAGATGGGTAAGACTGATCTATTAATGTGGCATTAATTAAGTAATGACGAATATCTAAAATTTTGCAACTTTTAGCGTACAAAATGTCGTATTTGTTCGATGGCAATTCGCATAACCTTCCCGAGCAAAATCTCTCGGGGGCCAGTAGGAAACAAACGCGAGCCGATCTGCTGCAGAAGGCGCACGAGGAGCGACAAAAGCGACAGGTTCGTGTACGAATCGAGTTGACATAATCTAATTGTTGTGCAAACTGATGTGCAGAATTAGAGGTTAAGACTGCAGAGCACAGAAGTGCGGCAGTCGTACATGCGAAGCTACTTGGCTAGGTTAAGTTAGGTTAGTTTAGGTTAGTTAAACAGAAGCGACAGATTTGGCCCTGCAACAACTTGACATAACCTAATTGTTGTGGGAACTGTTTTGTAGAATTAGAGGTTAAGACTGCAGAGCACCGAAGTGCTGCAGTTGTACATTTGAAGCTACTTGGTTAGGTTAGGTTAGTTTAGTTTGGGTTAGTTTAGGTTAGTTAAACAGAAGCGACAGATTTGGCCCTGCAACAACTTGACATAACCTAATTGTTGTGCGAACCTTTTTGCAGAATTAGAGGTTAAGGCTGCAGAGCACCGAAGTGCTGCAGTCGTACATTTGAAGCTACTTGGTTAGGTTAGGTTAGTTTAGTTTGCGTTAGTTTAGTTTAGGTTAGTTAAACAGAAGCGACAGGCTTGGCCCTGCAATGACTTGACATAACCTAATTTGTGTGTGAATTGTGTTGCAGAATGAGAGGTTAAGGCTGCAGAGCACCGAAATCCTACAGTCGTACATCCGAAGCTACTTGGTTAGGAAGCGCAAAAAGGAGGAGGAAAGGAGGTTATACGATCGAATACAAAAGGAGGCGAGCTTACGAACGTTGTTATCGAAGTTGTTGTTTTTCTACGACGCTCGCTTGGATCGCGAGCGATTTGTAAGCTACATGGCGAGCAATCGGACGAAGTAACAGTTTGATTGATTTTAGGTTAAGATGATGGAGAGGTTAATAGCGAATCGTGGGCATCGAATTAAGGCGGAGAGATGGTTGATCAAACGGACCGCAGCAATCGCATTGAACTACCTACATTCTGTCGATGGCTCGAAGGCGATCGACTTCGTCAAAGCGTTCGCCACGGAGGCGGACACGTTGAGCTACTTGCTGAAGAGAGGTTAACAATGGGATAGGTTACGGTTGGCCGTCTATAGTTGCAACAACAATAGATTTTAGGTTATTTCGTGCGACTGCGGATCGCGATGGAGAGCGTCGACGGCGAACTGAACGACGTCCTCGAGCTGGTCCGGCGGCCGTTCGACGTGCTGCAGACGAATGGCGAATCCAAGAGCACTTTATTTGTGGAATTTTGCGTCGCGTTCCTCAACAACGGCGCGACATCTAGCGTCCGATTCAAGCTCGTGCCGTACTTGCAGTCGACGAGAACGTTCCCCTATCGGGAGTTTGTGCGCTTCCTCAACACGGATGCGATCGATTGCGAGGACACCAACACGTTGTTGTACTTCGTGTTGGCCATGGATGCGTCGCAATATGGTAAATTGGGGGGTTAAGAAAAAGGGCCGCAAACTTTAAGGGTCGATACATGGTAATATGGCCCAAGATAAGCAGAAACGGCCTAATGAATGTGGGGCCGGAAATGGACGGTTTAGGAGTTATGAAGGATTGAACTTTTTCGTGGCATATCTTCGGTTTTCGCAAACCCTATAGTTGACTTTAGAGGAGAATGTTGCGGAACTTTTCAAGGAAAATTTGATGGGAAGAAGTGGATTTGTATCGCGATTTGCAAAATGCTCAATTTTAAAGTTCTGTTCTATTGTAAACAATATAAAAGTTGCAAAATCCTTCATAACTCCGAAACCGTCGATTTTCGACCCCACGTCCATTACGACTTTTCAGCTTATCTTGGGCCCCCCTTAAAGTTCGCGACCCTTTTTTTAACGCCGCGTCAACTCTCGTAACAGAGTTTAATTATTGCAAAATTGCAGAACCGAGCAAGGACACGGTCAGCGTCCTGGCCAAGCTGAGCGCCAACTTGTTTCGCGTCTACGACTCCGCGATCGATTTAACAATCGACAGCGACGAGGAGGACGAAGGGATGGAGATCGACGCGGAGGGCGCCAGCATCGGCGACTACATCAATCTGTTCAACAAGGCCGACAACGTGCGCAAGATTCTGCACTTTCTCGTCGACCACTACGACGACGACGACGTGTTGAGATCGTTGATCGATCTCGCGCAAAACTTACTCTTACTCTCCGAAAACAAGTTCATGTGAGTGATCGGCTTTCGAGCACTCGGAGTTGTCGATGACGAAATCGTTTCTAGGCTAATATTCGCGCTGACCGTTAGAGGGACGTTCGTGCGGAACATTTGGCACTACATCCACAAGCAAGACGCGCACGCGTTAAACTCCAAGATCAATTTGGCGTCGTGGAAACCCGTTTACTCGGCCATACTCGTGTTCTGCGATATTTTCAAGCTGTTCACGGAAACGCTCACCGACTCCGGTGAGAAGTTAGCAACATCGATTGCCCAACTTTTCTCAAGCGTTAAATTGCAGAAACGTTGGACACGAGCAAAACGTTCGCCAACGACGAGCTCCTATCGATCGCGGAAACGTTGAAAAACTTCGCGCTCAATCTCGTCGAGTTGGCGTTCCCCATTTGCAAATCGACGTCGGTCGATCCGTCGCCGCAGTTCCGTCACTTGTACCGATCGTGCTTGCGATGTCTGAAGGTGGTGCACATGTTGGACCTGAGGAAAAACTTCACGCCGACCGGCTTCTGGACGCGCAAAAACATCAACTTCTCGATGGACATCACCAGACGCAACTACCTGTCGAAACGGATCGAACCGTTCCGCGGCATCGTCGTCGACGACGACGAAGGTTCGTCTCCGCGTTCGACCCGCAACCGGGCGACGAACCCACGACGAATCCCTCGACATTCGTCTCCATCCCATTGCGAGAGTTTCTCTCTCGCGTCAGAGTTCTCGGCGGGCAGACTCTAATCGTTTTTTCCGCCCTTTTCCGAAATAGCGAAGTTTTTTACCAGTCGTTTTTTTTGTTGTTTTAGAAGAGGAACCGTTGCCGCCGCTCTCGATAACGAAGCAAAAATCGCTGGCGATCCTCCAGCACTTGCCGTTCCTGATCGAGTTCAACGTGCGCGTCGAGGTGTTGCGCCATCTGTGTTACAATAGCGTCCCTTTAACGCAAGAGATGCGTTTACACAACGAGTTCCTGTCGGATAAGGTTGTCGTCGTGCGGCGCACGCACCTGTACGAGGACGCGTTCGACAAGTTGTCGAACATGAACGGTAACAACCGTAAACGCACGAATATAAACTCGTTATACTCGCGTCGGAGTTGCAGAGACGGACTTGAAACAGCGCGTGCGCATACAGTTCATCAACAGCGCCGGATTGGAGGAGGCCGGAATCGACGGGGGCGGCATATTCAAGGAGTTCGTCAACGAGGTACTGAAGACGGCGTTCGATCCGAATCGCGGCTTTTTCTTGTTGACCGCCGACAACACGCTCTATCCGAATCCGAACGTACATCTGATCGTCGCGAATTATTCCGATCATTACTATTTCATCGGTCGCATCATCGGAAAGGTTCGTATAGACGAGTTTGTAGCGCGTTTACACGTGAGAGTTTGCGTCAGACCTCTCGCACGTTATTGCGCAGACTCGAATCGTTTCTTCTATTGCGCACGCGCAATACGATTCGTTGTAAAACTCGACTCGAGACACTTGCGAGTTTCTCTGATGTCAGAGTTTTCGGGTTACACGAGAGTTTACGTCAGAGTTCTAGGACGTTATTGCGCAGACTCGAACCGTTCGAAGCGTACATCCGGACGTCTTCGTGTTCTACCGTCTTCTATTGCGCACGCGCAATACGATTCGTTGGAAAACTAGCTGGAAACTCTCACGTTTAAACGCGCCGTTGAGTTTGTTTCGAAGCGTTTGTCGAATTAAACGCGCTCTATTCGAATTCTAGGCGATATTCGATAATATCCTCGTCGATCTCCCTCTGGCCGAGTTCTTCCTCGCCAAACTGCTGATCGACAAGGCGAGCGCGCACTATTTGAAATCGCTCGATCCCGTCTTGTACCGGAACTTGTTGTACTTGCGGGACTACGAGGGCGACGTGCAAGATTTGGGCCTCGACTTCGCCATCATGAACAACGACCTCGGCGAGACGACGGTGAAGCCTCCTTCGATACTTCCTCCAGTGCAAAATTGCAATTGTTCTTGCCTTTTTTTAGGTCGTCGAATTGAAGCCGAACGGTCGGAACATCCAGGTGACGAACTACAATCGGTTGGAGTACGTCCACAGGCTGGCCGACTTCAAGCTGAACCAGCAGATCAAGAGGCAGTGCGCGGCGTTTCGCCGGGGCGTCGAGAGCGTCGTGCCGCTTTTGTGGCTGAACATGTTCGACCATCACGAGCTGCAGATCATAATCGGCGGCGACACCCAAGAGATGGACGTCGACGATTTGAAATCGCACACGGTTTACGGAGGTGAACGAAAGACGCATACAAGTGCGAACAAGTTTCGTAACTGTTTCGCTGTTTTAGGCGAATTCACCGTCGATCACGTGACGATCCGATTGTTTTGGGACGTCGTGCGCGGTTTCGCGAGCGCGCAAAAGAAGCAGCTGTTGAAGTTCGTGACGAGTTGCTCGCGGCCGCCTCTCTTGGGGTTCAAAGTAGTTTTCTGCCATCCGATTGTTAATAGTTAATTGCACATGATTAACGATCCGTTTTTTTTTTCGTTCAAGGAATTGTATCCGGCGTTTTGCATACATTCGAGCGGCAGCGACGATCGGATGCCGACGGCCAGCACGTGCCTGAATCTGCTGAAGTTGCCGATTATTACCGAGAAGGAGACGCTGAGGAAGAAGCTGCTGGCGGCCATCGAGCAACAGGCCGGCTTCGAATTGTCTTAAGGCGCATTTAACAAGTTCCACTTGGCTGTACATAGATATTGTGATCGAGAGATTGTTTATAAGTTATTATTGCGTTGATGTTGAAAAAAAGGGGAGAGAATTTTTTTAAATTTTTTTGTAGGCTCGCGGATTTGTAACGTTCGATCGAATACGAGGTTTATTATGAGAAAAATGTTAGCTTCGATTGAAATGATTCCGTTAATAAACTTGATTCTTAAGCGTTTTGTTTAGCAATTTTCCCATCCTAATTTGCGTTTTATGCAATCTACTCAATGCATTTTGATTAGTTAAGACACTCCTCAGTAGATGGCTGCACTTTCGTTGCCATTCAACAACCTGAATCGTTGCTAATGTCGTGGCGGTCAACGCGCGAACTTCGTTGCGACGCTTCGTCGTTTGCCGCCATTCGACGAGTGGACGCAGTGTTACGTTGACGTGTTGCCGGTGTTCCGTGTTTTTCTATTAGAAAAATGTGCCGAATCGTTGGTGGAAATTTGGTGAAGTGTGTAAAAGTGATGGAAAAGCGTTGATTAATCGGGTATGTGAAAAGGTGGAAGTAAAGTGCGTTTGTTTGTTTGAAAATCAATGGTGAAAATGTGCTAAATTATGGCGAATTAGATGTTTATTATCGACTTCCGGTGGCGTCCCTCATCGCGTGGTGGAGGTTATGTTGGATTTCCGGCATTTGAAGATGGTAGGTAACTCTTTTTTTTTAATATAATTAATTTGAATGGGTTTCAATCGATTTATTTGCAATTATGAATTTAATGCTTGTATTATTCATGAAGGTGTTTCGTTGATCGAAGGATGTAGGCTGAACGTTCATAAGGTAGGATTTTTTTAAATATTTTACAATAGCGTTTGTTCTAAATGAAAGCCAGTGCATGTAAGAAAGGGGGGCAAAGACATGGTGAACGCCACCCCTAAGAAAATATGGAACTAACCGTGGTTGCTGTTTATGCTAAATGTTCTTGTACAAAATAAATGTATATCTTTCTTCGTCTTTGCATTTAATGTCTCACTTGTGCAAGAATTCATGTTGAACGTCGCATCCCACTCTAACTTCTCATCATTCTTTTCATTGTGGTCATACTAATTGAATAATATATGTCTTGAATTGCGAATGATTTTCAATATGTAGCAGAAGCTGAAAAATAATAAATATATTTTATCCATAAACATATTAAACAGTAAAGGCTAATTATTAATAAGCATGTTTAACGATTATTAATAATGGTTTTATTTTTGAAAATGTTTAATTGTGTTAACTGTAAATAAAAACAAACTTGCTTTTTCATTTATAATTCAGACATTTAAATATTTTGTCCTCAAACATCTGCTTTTTAGCTTTAGCTTTTTAGAAGTTAAGACATATTTAAATTTAAAAAGTTCGAAGGAAATCCAATATTTAATTGTGTTTCATAGCTTTATGTTAAAAATGAATGTTTCCAGATACATTATTATTGATTATTTTATCTATTTCTGTATTTCATTACATATTACGAATAGGTTTCCCAATCACCTTAGCTTTGCAATATGAAAGCCGGAGGTACTATTCTCAATTCGTTTTTTTTTTTAACGTGGATCGCCAATAGCCCTATACCACGATCATTCATGCTATTAGTATAAATTTATCTATATATATCTATATTAGTAATAATTTAGGCTAAAAATAAATAAAGCATTAACTAAGTAACCAATCTGCCACATTTGTTAAAAACGTTTTTTGTTATAATTTATTTTGAAAGTTAAATGAAACAAAGAATCAAACACATTTTCTCTAATTATATCGAAATGTTCGCGACACGAAAAACAATCAGCATTAATTTGGCGTAATTTACAGTATAAATTTTTCTTTATACAGCAACGATGGAAATGCGTTTTAAAAAAATTGTTAATAATATTATGGGCCTCTAAAATATAATTTATAAATTTAAATGTGGCATAATTTAATTTTTTATTTGCGCCCGTGCCCGAATCGTTTAGAACGTTAAAAGTGTGAGACCCACTTAATGTGTCCGTTGCAATATCCCGCTTGCAAGGACCACATGTTAAATTTAATTTTTTGCTTGTGAAGCCTGAAACGTACGTTACGGCCTGAATTTGGTACATATTTAAAATCTGATTAGGGTCAAACGAATTTGGTGGCAGTGATTGAACGTAATTACAATCGCAAGAATTTGCCGTTGATGTGACTTCTGTCTGATCCGTAAGAAGACTTTCGAAATTCTCTGAAAGGGACTTGCCGTCCTCCTCGCAGTTACGAAATTTCGAAAAGGGGGATGTTAAATTATTGACTACCGCGGTTTTCATGTGTGATTCAAGTTGATAAGGATCCGGGGAGGTGTCGCAGCCTCCATATTGTCGAATTACACCGAAAAAGTTCTCAAGCGCATCTTGATTGAAGTTGCGCGTTTGGACATGCTTGATGCCGGCATCAGAACATGTTTCCAAAAGGAGGCGCATCCTTTTTAGGGTTTGTTGCCAGCCAGATTTGAATGGCATGTTTTCTTTAATGACTAAACCGTTCCTATCAACAAATTTCCACGATTTAATAAATTCTTGCATCTCCCACCAAAATCGTGAACGGCCGGAATTGAGGGTCGCGCATCGTTTCAACGGTTTTCCGTCCGTATTATCATGAACGCGTGAATTTAAACTATCGAAAAGGGAGTTAATTTTTAAAACAAATTCGGCCGTTTGCTCCGCGTCCTTCGGTAGAAAATAACACGTACCACATTTAATGGCACGTGGGCCATCGTCCTGCTTAACATTCGCGCCGCGATGTTAACGCGCATTTTTATACGGCTGTTACTTTCCAAATCGAAGTGGAAAGGTTTTCATTTGTAAAGTAGAGAAAAGTTGTCCAATTCTCTATCCTTTTTGTAAGTGTCCATGATATATTTAAAACTAGCAATGTTCGCGTTCCCGAATTGAATATCATATTTCAGCAAAGCGTTTCGCGTCGATTTTAGCAAATGCGGCACATCGTAGAGCGGCACTATTTCCTTCTCGCCGACGCGAAAGATTGGTTTCGTATTATCCCCGTAAAATCTTAGGAGATAATGAATGGCGCCTACGTTGGTGTGGCGCCCATATCGCACACCGTCGCGAGAACATTGACTTTATTTTGCATTAATACGGCGAGCAAATCTAAAATTACCGAAACTAAAGCCCCGGAATCGACGGCGCCTTTCGTGAAGTAATACGCGATTGGCTGCTTCCATTTCTTATTTATGCCTTGCAACATAAACACCAAGGCACGGTCAGCAGCCACATTGCGCTTACCTTCACTCCCCAAATCGACGTAGCCCTGGATCGCGTCGGAACTTGAATCGTCTCGAAAACCCTCCCTAATTTTGATTTAATCAAATGCTAAGACACAAGCTCGATCGCGATTTGCGAGCTTATTAATCGAATTCATGAGCACCTTTAAGAGTTGCTCATTAATACCGCATCCGGACGGTATTTTACGCAATAATTTTTGAATCGTTACCCGCGATGGTAACGTAAAATATGCTCGCAAATACCGATAGCACATGGGGCTTCTTTTCAAAAGTGACATCGCGAAGACCTTATCGCGTATTGTATAAGAAGGTCTTTTCTTTTTCGCGTTTTTTATTAAATAAAACACAAATAAACTTGAACAAGTAAACAAAATTTAAACTAAAAAGGAAAAAAAAAGCAAAAAGAAACAATATAAACAAAATAAACTTATAAAACACAAATAAACTTAAACAAGAAAACAAAATTTAAACTAAAAAGGGAAAAAAAGCAAAAAGAAACAATATAAACAAAATAAACTTATAAAACACAAATAAACTTAAACAAGAAAACAAAATTTAAACAAAAAAGGAAAAGAAACAATACAACACAATTAAAACAAATTTAAACAAAATAAACAAACAAGAAAACAAAATTTAAACAAAAAAAGGAAAACAAAAACAAAAAAGCAACAGCACAATATAAACAAAGTAAACTTATAAAACACAAATAAACTTAAACAAGAAAACAAAATTTAAACAAAAAAGGAAAATAAACAATACAACACAATTAAAACAAATTTAAACAAAATAAACTTAAACAGGAAAACAAAATTTAAACAAAAAAGGAAAAAAAAACAACAAAAAAACAATAGCACAATATAAACAAAATAAACTTATAAAACACAAATAAGCTTAAACAAGGAAACAAAATTTAAACAAAAAAGGAAAATAAACAAACAATACAATACAATATAAACAAAATTAACTTAAACAATACAACAAAATTTAAACAAAATAAACTTAAACAAGAAAACAAAATTTAAACAACAAAGGAAAAAATAACAAAACAATACAATATAAACAAAATAAACACAAATAAACTTAAACAGGAAAACAAAAAGCAAAAGCGGCTCCAAAAACACGCTTAATGAGGAGGTTAAAACTGATAAACCGAATTGTAGCAAATATTTGTTCTAAAAAAATAAGTATTTACTTACCAAATTGTTCATTAAATCGCCTTTTAGCAGAACCGTTCGAATTTGATAAAATAATGAACATGATGCATTGGAAATTTTGAGGGCAGTTTGACCATCATTTCGATGGGCGCATTTTCAATCTCATTCTTATTTATTCCTCCGCTCCGCACAGATGCTGGTTTGCTTTAGGCTATCGAATGCGGTTCGCTTCGATTTTCAAGTACGGTAATACTCGCTCTCTTTGGATAAATCGTCCTCAAACCCGAATCGTGATCTTTCAAGAACACGCGCATATTGCGGTTCGGCCGCTTGTTCTCGTCGTTTTCTACGAGGGCCGCCATCTCGCGTATTTGCGGTAGGTCACTTTCCCTGTTCGTCGCATCCCTGTTGCGGCCCACGAATTCCAAACAAACCCTCGGCATCTCGCCGTGGTTGCGTCTACTTTGCTCTTCGTAAACGTCACGCAAGTGTCGATACGTTACTTCTGGCCTTTATTATGTTCGCTGCGGATCTCTATCCGTGCCGCATCCTCGGGATCCAGAAAGTATAATGGCCCGTAACTCTGGTCTACATAAAAACTGAATTAAAAAGAAAACATTTAATAAAAATCCATAGCAATTAATATTAACCGTCCCATCGTAATGGTGGGTGAGTCCGTTTTATTTCTTTCGGCGGCCTCTCCGCACTCAGTGTCGGCGGCTCAATGAGCGGAAGAATTTCCGCTCGCAGTTTCCGCTTCTAGGGCAACGGTAAAACGTAAAAAGTTGAAAATATTTCTTTTAATAATTATTTTAGTTTGCGATAGTAAAAGTTAAAAATAACTTTGTAATAATTACCTTAATTATCAAAGGTGATTGTTCCTGGTGCACTTCCATTTTCTCCTCCATTTTCTCCTCCATGGATTGGATAACAATTCTAAGCCCGTAAAATATTTACCACATGCTAGAGTTTCCTATCTGATGGAGTGGCAATCGATATCGATTCGTATGAAAAAAGATAAAAGAAATGTGGTTATTCATAGCAATATAAGAAGTACGATTCTCCGATAACAAATACGTCGAGGAAACAATAAACGAGTTGTTACGTCTTATTATTGCCACGTCTTCAAACCGCATTGCTTTGATGCATTCATAATTCTCCTTTCATTATTTATGAATTGAATATTAAGTTCAAACCTATTTTGAATTTTTTGCAATGTCTATACATTTTGTATTTAATTGTTCTATAAAGTAAAAGAGGATATTTGTGAGGATAAGTTCCACATATAGAGAATTTGTTTAATAAAGTCGTTGAAGAACGACATCCGGCGATAGGTGTCGAGTGATGACTAACCAAAGCATGATGGAGTGGAAATTCGCATATATCTTGCAACATTTTGCAGATATGCGATGAATGGAAACAGAAATTCATTGTTCATTGCACGATCGACATTTTATCTGCGTACTACAATTTCTCCGCTGCTGTTTTTGGTCAGCACGGGTTGATATTTCCTCCAGTATTTTAAAATAAAAAATGTTGATATCTATAAATTCCTAAGCAAGCCCTTGAACTGATTACATATTTACTTTTTGCACATGATTGTTTTAAAAGTGGAATACGTCAATCGTCGGGAGGAGGTTAGGTTATCTAGACAGTTTATGCCCTCGTAGGGACCCTGTCTAGTCCACTATTTGACATAACGTTCTAAGATATGCCTTTTTCGCTCGACCACATACGCATATAACAAACTAGTGTAAGTTACCTGTTATGGTTTCTGCTAATTGTGTTGATCCCGTCGATCAACACCTCCCATTGCACCATTATTTGCTTTGAAAAAGGCATTTCCCTTTCTGTCATTATTTCATGTTCTTTTGAAAGAATTTGCGCGATCTCAACTGGAACGTTAGACTGGGTTTGTGAACCAGTTTCTGGTGTATCAACCATAATTGAGTCTCCGGACTAATTCGTCGAAAGCTCTTTCCCGAGACGGGCACTTAACCGAAGTCGTGCTTGTACAATTCGCCGGCAAGCCGATAAAACTCTTTCGTTTTATCGAGGCCCTTTTTAAAAACATCTATTTGGCCAAATTCCCCTGGGCATGAGCCTTTATCTTCGGCCTGCCTGTTGTCATTATGTCGGTGTCTCTATACATTTGTTAAACATTTTTGTCACTATTCCATTACCGACGTCGTATATAACCATTCACATCTTGCTGGGTAATAATTTATCCCAAGTGCCAAGTGCCAAGTGCCTTTCTTGCTTTTACACTTTTAATTATGGTTTCAATTACCTTCTGCCGATATTTCGTCCGGTTGCTCTTGATTTATTATCGATTGTTCCTCGACAGTTATAACGGTAGACCACATTCGCGTGGCTCGTCCTCGATTGAAGAAAGTTCCCAATCTTTCGGGACGCCGCACAACGAAACTTTAACAGGTCGATACTTGTGGGGTGAGTTCGTGAAGTACTCGATTTGCCGGGATTTGAGGGCTTGTTCCACGTCACGAGGAGATTCATCGATCGTGGTACGTAAGATGATGAATTGGCCTCTTATTTTGGGCCGTGACGTGTTTTACTTGCGTTATTTGTTATCACTGTTTATAATTTGGAGAATAAATATGGTTTAATCTATTACTATGGCCACAAATGAAGCACCACCTACTCAGTTTGTGGTACCACTTGGTGTGCACAAAACAGAAGAAAATTGCACATGATCGGTTAATAAATAAAGAAGTTATTGCTGTTTGTTAATGAGAGAATAAACGGGGTTTACTCTATTATTGGATGGTTCGAGGTAATTTATTAGTAAAATTAACGCCCGAAATTAAATTTTGCGTATAGACGTTGATTGAATTGTTTAAATAAATGTAGAATTATATTGAACATGTTAGATTAATTACATTTGAAATTACAAGAAGGTGATAGCGCACTCCGACGGCTCTTTATTTCTCGGTGATGATTCTTATTACAAACAACACACACTTGGCACTAATTAACTTTGATTTCTTTCAATGAGAACATTAAAAACAATTCAAACACGGCCACAAGCCAAACATTTTTTTGCGGAGACGGCGCCACCAAACCTGCACCACGAGAACTAAAGTCATCTTGTAGCATTTATATGAAATCTTCAGGGCGGCAACTTCAAAATTAGAGGTACCAGCCACCTAATTAATCTGACGTTTCTTTCGAATGTGTGCAAATTATGTTGCAAATGTGTTTTCATTAGATAAAACGAAAAAGGAGGTAGAAACGCGAAATCGCGAAGCCTTATGCGGGTAACGCGTTTCTGCGACTTTCGTTCTGTGGCAAATCCATCGGAATAAGAATCTGACCCACAATTGGCGGCTCGACGTATCGAGCAGAATCTCGAGATTCAATCCTAACATTTCGTTGAGGACCGCAACTTTTCGATCGTTTTTTATTTGTGAAAATACACGAAAGTCATCGTATCTAGTGTAATGGCTCCATTTCGAGATCGATTACAACACTTCTGGAGATACACGTTGTTCTTCCTGTATGTTTTTCCCGGGGCCGAGTGGTTCAGTTTACCTTGATCCGATGACTCCAGCTGGTAAAGCAACGTACAATTGTCTGTGTTCGAACACCGCGTTCGGCAAGTGAAAGCCGAACGATTGGCCCCTGCGACTTGTTGATTGTCATGCAATATGACAGTCGCAATGGAAACTGACGACGTCGCAATATCAGGGGCAACAACGTGTCAGTTAGCGACGTTTGAAAATCGATGCGGGCGATAAAGACTCTCCTGCCCGGGAGAGGGAGCCATCGAAATTTACTCCGCTTCCACATCGATGTGGTGATTGCCCAGATGCATCGCTACTAACTAACCGCGTGCCATTGCAAAGGTTCGCTTTGACATTCAGGTTTCGCAAGAGCATCGCAACCGTTCCGACTCCTGAGTTTAATTTGTGAGCTGGAAATCCAGAAGACGTCGTGGACTTGAGGAATTCCATCGGAAATAAATCCGCGTCCTCCGGATGGTCCGTGGATCGATCATGCGCTTCCATACAAAAATTCTGCCAGCGTCTTCTCCGCGACCGGATCATCTGGTATTTTCTGCTTGGACCAGCTGCTCTATTCTAAGACACTCTTTCGGCCTGCGTGTGGCAATCCTTGTTTATGGAATTCCATAGCGTACAGATACGCTATCGTTATGCCAATCACGTGTCTCGTTTCGTCAAATCCTCCATAAGCTCTTTCGGTTTCGTGTGAAACACTCTGGCAATGAGGAGCGGGCGATTTATTTGGAAGTTCTTCGCTCTATTTTTTTGCGCATCCCCGTCCAATTGGGGTTGCACGTGAACGTGATGAACAGTGACGGATGATACCCCGATTTTGTTCACGATTTGCTTACTAAATTGTTAATTACATCGCCTTTTAGCAGAACCGTTCGAATTTGAAGCGTAAATAATGAACGTGGCTCATTGGGAATTTTGAGCGCAGTTTGATCATCCTTTCAATGGGCGCATTATTCTGCTCGCCTCTCTGTCGAATGTAATCGACCAATCCAGAATATTTCGGTTGTTATATTTAGTAGATTCTTGGGTCCAATTTCCTCTCCTACCTGCTGGATTATGACTATATGATTACCATTTTGCAGTTAACCTCTACTTTATATTATCAAAGTAATAATACAGGAACGTGATTGCAATTCCTGGAGTTCAGGTGTTATTTGTTATTCCAGCCTTAACTGTAGGTCTAATTGTGGCCAAATCATCACTTACCAGTGTCAAGTTGACTTTTGGCTTACTATAGTTATTTTCTTCAAACCATTTAGATGGATATTGCGTGTCTATTTTTCCAGTCGGGGCTGCACGAGTGACTTTAACTTTATTAAGAGTTCTGATCATGAATTTGCCGTCGACGTTATTACATGATTCGTGATCTACAATTGATGGACGGTAATGAACACGTTGTTTGCAAAATGAAATCTTGCTCGTGTCGTTGTCGAACCAGAAGAGATACGGCAACGGCTGTGTATGTTCAAACGTTCAACATCACTTTTCGTTTCCTATATGAATATATACGTGTATATTCGTGACATTTTAAATTTAGATTCACTTACTTGTACGAGTCCTAACTATTGGCCTCGTAGTTTTTGTTGTTGTCGGACAGCGGATTCTCCGTCGACAGCACCACCAAACAAACAAAAAACCGCATAAAGCGGACAAAAATGAAAACACCCAGAAACAACACACACACTGAAGACACAAAATTAACACGCAACTGTATTGATTTTCAATGCAATTGATAAAACTGTTGAAGATTTCTTTGCTTTTATTCCACATAAACTCTGCCAAATACGTGGAGAACAGGTTTTTGTTGGTCCCATGCTGCCTCCGCAACTTTGCTTTGGTCCTCGTCCACAGCTTTTCTATGTTCTGGGCGCGAACATCGATAGGGCTTCTGCGGATCCACGAAGTTTCGTTGGTGTATGTCTGCGTATGTCTGCCGTCGCCTAGAGAGCCAACATTTTCCAAGGTGTCTGCGGTGCGTTCCTCCACTTTTGCTGTTGACCCTAGCACCACGTCCGTAAACAATTTGGATGCGCTGCTTCAAAGTGAGGTTGCTCTTCGCAAACAGCGAACCCTTGCGGATTGTCACCCTTTTCTTGCAGATTATGCACGGCCATCTTGCGGTTGTGAGTTGTGGACGAACGAGGTGTCCTTCAGCACGTGTTGCGTTGAAGTCGCTTTGCCACTCGATGCAGTCCAACGAACTCCGAAGTGGCAACTCCTCACAGGTTGTCACCTCGCCCATAATGTCCTGCGAGGACAAAATGTTGCGAACAATTTCTGTAGGCGCCATCAGAAGCGAATAGAAGACGAGAGAGAAAGAGCGCGAACTTGATTTCAAGTTGATAACTGAGCTATTTTTACACGAATGCATTTGTTTCTTCCTTGTGAGGTTAGTTTTAGAAGGACACTTTGCTTTCCGTTTTGCTTCTCGAGGATAACGAATGTTAGTTGGACGATAGCAATCGGCGAGTTGCTATAATTTTTTTTAATGTGTCCGTTGGAATATCACGCTTGCAAGGGCCACTTGTTAAATTTATTTATTTTTTACTCTACGAAACCTGAAACGTACGTTACGGCTTGAATTTGATACATATTTAACATCTCATTAGGGTCTAGCGAATTGGGTGGGGATTGATAGAACAACATCACAATCACAAGGAACTGCTGTCGATGCGACTTCTGTCTGATCCGTGAGGAGACTTTTTAGAAATTCTCTAAAATAGATTTGCCGTCCTTCTCGCAGTTAGGAATTTTAGAAATGGAAGGACGTTAAATGATTTAAAACCGCGGAATTCATGTGCGAATTGATAAGGATCCGGGGAGGTGTCGCATGCTCCGTATATCGTCGAATTACGCAAATGAAGGTGTCATCAGGATCTTGATCAAGTTGCGCGTTTGGTTATAATTGATGATCCAATTATATAATTTTCTGTCTTTTTTGTATGTATCCATAAAATATTTAAAAGTGGCAATACTGATGTTCCCTAATTGAATATTATATTTTGATAAAGCGTTTCGCGTCGATTTTAACAAATGTGCCACATCGTAGTGCGACACAATTTATTTCTGGCCGACGCGAAATATTGGCTTCGTATCTTCCCCGTAATATCTGAGGAGGTAATTAATGGCGTCTACGTTGGTGGCGCCCATATCGCACGCCTTCGTGACGTTTGGCTCTTGGCAGCTTCTACTTGTCGCCTGCGTTTGTTTGATTTTATATATTTTTTTTAAAGATGATGATGATATACAATCAGCCGTTCGGGAAACTTCTGTGCATAAAGCGGCGATCGATGTTCAACAATATCGCCTTTTATTAATATCATCATCGCCGGATTTTCATTGCGTCAAAGGATGTGACGCACACTTTGTCCATATCTGACAACAACTCGGAGAATTCGATGATGTTTTACGCGTTCATTAGAATTCTCGGTGAAATTTGAATTATTTTCGACCACGACTTTAGTGTGGATGTGGATGTTATTTCTTCGGAAGAAGTCTGTCCGCTCGTGGTGATACAAATTAACGGCAGTTTGCACGTTTTCGCTAACAATTTCTTAATATTATATGCGAGGAAGTGAACAGAAATATGTCAAAAGCGGCTCCAAAAACACGCTTAATGAGTAGGTTAAAACTAATAAACCGAATTGTAGCAAATATTTGTTCTAAAAAAATAAGTATTTACTTACCAAATTGTTAATTAAATCGCCTTTTAGTAGAACCGTTCGAACTAGTGAATGTTTTGCAAAAAGAATTTTTGCCGGGTGGTTTTGCATTCGTGGTGGACTTTGGGACGGGTGGCAGTCCTCGTCTCGCCCCCGGTGCGGCCGTGCAACTGTTCGGCCGGGTGGTCGTGCAGTCGTGGTGGATTTCGGGAGGGTGGGAGACCCCCTTTTCAGTCGTCCGCGTCGCTAGCAAGTCCCTCTTCCCGGTGGCATTGCAGTCGCGGTGGCCTTTTGCCGGTGACACTTGTTTGGGAGCACCCTGTATAGGTGGAGTACATGTGGAGTCCACCCTGTATATGGCGGTCGCGGTCGGCCATGTTGCGTCCTTCGTTGGGCGCTCGGGTCGCGCGATCGCCGTTCGGGTGACGTCGGCTGCAGTCGGGGGCTCAGTTTGAAGTTTCTCGCCTGAAATGATAATTTTATGTATATTCGCATAATTTTTATTATTTTATATGAAGATTTTGTGCAGCACGATTAAAATTGATTAAACAAAAATTATTATTACTATATTCTTACTCTTTTCTACGCGCACAATTATAATTTCATTCACACACGCATTCAACGTAAGAAGCGTCCAGTTACTTGACTCGCTAAGTGATAAATGTCACAAACTGACGTTTGCACTGACGTTCATTATTGAAATTTGTTGTTGTTGTTTTTTTTTCTTCTTTCAAATACTGAATGCACGCAATAAAACTTAGAATTTTTTTTTTTACTTAATGAAAAATTGATTTAAATTTTCTGTTGTGAAAAGGTAGAGAAATAAAGTGCAATTTATATTTAGTAAAAAATTAAAAGATATTTATTTGTGTTTATTATTATGTTTCGTTACACAAATTAAAAATCAGTATTTAGATTTTTACATATTAAAAAAAGAAAAAACACCAGATTGGTGTGTACAAAGTTCGAAAATGTGCCCCCATATATGTGTATTTTCTCTTCTTCCATTATTCCTTGTTTTCCTTTCTCTCAGCTTCCATTTCCTTCTCGTTGCTTGCTCAGCTTTTCCTCTTGCACCTCTTTCGGGTCCTCTTCATTTGATTTTTCTTCTCTGGATCTTGTCCGCATTTCTTTCTAGTCGAATCCTCAGCTCTCCGCCTACTTCCATGCGTGCTTCCATTTCAAGTCGAGTCCATTTTTTCGCCCGCTCATTCCGCTCACATTTACAATTGTGTGCTGTTAACAAAGATTAAGAATGTTGTGGTTACTAAGTAAAATGTACAATTTCAAATTGACAATTTCCTCTTACCTGCTTTATTTTCTATCCATGCCGATTGGAAACAAAGTTCTATCCTTGTTGAACTCGTTCTCCATCGCCTTCTGTTGCTGGTAGTTAGTGGCTGTAAGTGAAATTTTATGATGAGATATTATTAAATAAAGAAAAAGATAAAGGGACGAAATTTTCACTTGCCTCACGTGTAGAAAACTTGCGTTTCTGAATTTTCTTCTTCGCGTTGGCCTCTCGACAAACGGTTGCCTTTCGAAAAGAATTGAAAATTATGATTAACTAATTGAAGATGAAAATCGAGAATTAGCAATTACCTGTTGTGGTTTCGGCTGATGTGCGATTAGTAGAAGAGTCCCTTTCCTGGGCTTTTCTTCCCCGGATGTGCGTTGGATGGCAAATGATTGCTGTAAACAAAACGTTTCTCATTAGCAAGCGATTGAAGACACAATTCTAAAGTAAAAGAAAAAAATTTCTTACGAAATAAGCGAATTCCTTAACCAAATGGGGTCTTCTCTTTGCTACTGCTGACATTCTTCTTGGCTGCCGTTGTCATCCTCTTCGTATAGGGGCACATTTCGAAATGTTTTTTTTTTACTATTACTTAATATGTTACATTTTTGGGAAATGCTACGTCTGCCAGTCTGATAATGCGACAAATTCGGTTTTAATGTGCTGCAATTACAATTAATTTGTTTGTTTGAACAATAATTTTGGTTTACTCAAACCTTGTAGCACATTAAAATCTCAAAAATCATTATTTCTTTTTAAAGAAATAATACAAAAAATATTTTAACAATTAACTGCCTATCAGACAAACAAAATTCAACCGTTAAACAAATGGCAAATGAAAATTATACAAATATAAATATTTAAATGTTGAAATTTACAACGGTTTCATAGCATTTCCCGATATTTGCCAACAAAAATTAAGGAGGAATTGGAAGAAAAGGAAGAACAAAGGTGGTAAAAGGTCTACGACTCGACGTATCGAGCAGGATCTAAAGAGATCCAATCCTGAGATAAGGACCGCACATATTACGACTCGACGTATCGAGCAGGATCTAAAGATCCAATCCTGAGATAAGGACCGCACATATTACGACTCGACGTATCGAGCAGGATCTAAAGAGATCCAATCCTGAGATAAGGACCGCAACTATTACGACTCGACGTATCGAGCAGGATCTAAAGAGATCCAATCCTGAGTTCAGGACCGCACATATTACGACTCGACGTATCGAGCAGGATCTAAAGAGATCCAATCCTGAGTTCAGGACCGCAACTTTTCGATCGTTTTTTACGTGATCAAGTGGAATCGATCCCTTTCGAGATCAACTACAACACTTCCGGATACACGATATTTTTCGTGTACATTTTCTCCGGGGCCGAGCGGTTCAGTTTACCTTGATTGGATGACTCCAATAGGTAAACGTACACGCCGTGGACCGTACGTGCGCGCGAGAACGCAACGTACAATTGCCCGTGTTCGAACACCGTGTTCGGCAAGTAGATGCCGATCGAGTCGAACGATTGCCCCTGCGACTTGTTTATTGTCATGCAGTATGACAGTCGCAATGGAAACTGACGACGTCGCAATAGAAAAGGCAACGTGTCGGTTTCCGACGTCTGGAAATCGATGCGGGCGATAAAGACTCTCCTGCCAGAGAGGGAGCCCTCGAAATTTATAACCTCCGCATCGACGTGGTGGTTGCCCAGATGCCTCACTACTAACCGAGTGCCATTGCAAAGGTTTGCCTTGACATTCAGGTTTCGCAAGAGCATCACAACCATTCCGACTCCCAAATTCAATTTGTGAGCCGGAAATCCAGAGGGCGTCATGGAATTAAGAAATTCCATGGGAAATAAATCCGCATCCTCCGGATTGTCTGAAACGATCATGTCGTTTGAAACGTACACCTGCTGTACCGTCGTCGCACTCATTTTGTCCGCGATAAGGCGATTGACCTTATCGCAGTCGTCGTTGAGTGGCGTCAATATCGCGCTGTGCGTCACCTCGCCGAGACTCAGCTCACCCAACACTTTGTCGATGAGCTCGCTTAATGACGCGACGACGCATCGTGGCGACGCCTCTATCAGGCGTCTCCGCGTCGTTTCGCCGAACGTGGGCAAACGATCGTTTCCCAGGTCGTCCAGCCAACGGACGAATTCCAATTCGTCCGCACCGACGCGCATGTTGATGTTCAGGTCCAGCACCTCGAACAGTGGCCACAGCACGCTCTGTTTTACGCATTCGGCGACGATCGTCGCCCTATCGGCGTTCACCACGACCGGCAGGATCTGTTTAAAGTCCCCGCCGATCAGCACGACCTTGCCGCCAAAGGGTCGATCGACGTTACAAACGTAACGTAACGTCTTGTCGACCAGATCGAAGGACGTCCGTGTCGCCATACTGATTTCGTCCCAGATGATGACTTTCGTCTCTCTGAGGGACGACGCTGCGTTAGACTGAAGCGTGATGGCGGACGTCGATACTTCGGTGATCGGGACCGGCAGCTTGAAGCGGTTGTGCACCGTCCGGCCCTTTTTCATGAGGGACGCTGCGAGGCCGGTCCACGCGACGGCAACGACATTGATGCCGTTCACGTTGAAGTAGTCGATCAACGTGTTGTACAGGTACGTTTTGCCCGTACCTGCGGCGCCGCGCAAATAGAAACGTCGACGTTCGTCGCCGTCGTTCTCGACGGCGTGCACGATCACCTCGAACACGTGACGCTGGTCGTCGTTCAGTCGTCGCACCTGTTCTTCGATGTCGACGGTCGACGGTGCATCGGTTCGACGATCGTCCTCGTCGTGATCGTCACCGTCACCGATCAGCGAGCTCGGAAGTTCCCCGTCTATCAGGCCGAACTCGCGCAGGTCGCGACCGTGCTGAGCGAGCGTGTTCTGAATTCGCTGCAACGCGCACAGAACCGCTACGTCCTCGTGCATTTGCCGACGACGCACAAAGTCCTCGATCATGTACGATCGGAAGTGCTCCCATAGCGATGCGACGTTCGAGACCATGCCGAAGAGCAAGATGTAGGCGAACATCTGCCTCAATTGTCTGGGCATGTCCTTCTGACACGCCTCCTCCAGACTGCGGTACCACTCGCGGTCCTCGCACAGCAGATTCAGCTGCCGGCACGCTTCCTCGAACGTTTCGCACACGACGCCGTTCACCGTGCGCAACGCCTCGAAGGACGTTGCACCTCGCACGTGGAGGAGCAGTAGGCGCAAGTAGTACAATTCTCCCTGCCTGATCGAGATGTTGTACATGCGCGACACTACTGGCTTGTTGAACTGGCGCCTCCTCCGCCACAGGTCGGCGTCTCTGTTCCACACGTAGTGCTGCGGGAACTCCGTGTAGAGGTGATTGACGGCTTCGCTCGGGTCCGTGCGGTTCGTGTTGAACCACGACGTCAACTGCGTCTTGGCGTTTCTCGCCGCGGCGCTCTCCTCCTGTCCGCCGCGGAAGTTGACGCGTTGCCGTCCGGGCAGATGTACCGCCAGTCGTTCGACGTGATGCGAGCTGCCGTGCATCTCTTTCTCCAATATGTGCCAAGAGGCTTCCGGCGGCGTCATGTATCGGCCGCTGATATACGACTTTATCTCGTCGTACTCGACGCGGCCGCCGACCGTGCTCTCGTTGGCGGCGTCCGCATGCGGCTGTTGCTCGATGATCTGCAGCACTGCCTGGTCGGGGTTCTTAAAGAAGTACTTGTACAGGTACTTCACCATCCCGACGTTGACGCAAACTTCTACGTTTATGTGCGTCCGATACTTTAACAGCAGGTAGGGGTTATACGGAACAACGAAACCGTTATCGACGGTATAGGACACGTTGTTCCTCCGCACTACCACGTTTTTGCCGTTATTCGGGCGACGGTAATTGATCCTTCCGTCGCTGATCGTCGTCGCGTGCTGGTAATACTTCGGGAAGCCTCTCGAGCACACGCCATTCTCGGACATGCACACTTCGGACGGATTGTGCGGTCCGCAAGGTCCGTGGATCATGTGCGTCCCTACTAATTCTGCCAGCGTTTCCTCCGTGACCGGATCCGGTATCTCGGCGCTGACCAGCTGGTCTATTCTCAGACACTCATTCGGCTTATCTTCGCCACGCATGGTCAGCAGGATGTGCGCGTGCGGCAATCCTCGCTTCTGGAACTCGATAACGTACAGGTACGCTATCGTTACGCCCATCACGTGTCTCTTCGTCAAATCCTCCATAAGCTCTTTCAGTTTCATGTGAAACACTCTGGAGATGAGGAGCGGGTGATTCGAAGGCTGCTCGTGCGCCGCTATATTGTCGCGGATCTCCCTCCAATTGGGGTTGCACGTGAACGTGATGAACAGCGATGGATAACCCATTTTGTTGACGATGGCCATCGCGTCCTGGAAGCGCTGCATTTGCGATCGGGGGGACATTGCAAATGTAGAGGGCAGTATGACCATCCTTCCGATGGGTACATCCTCCTGCTCGCCTCTCTGTCGAATGTAATCGACCAACCCAGAATATTCTTCCGCCCTGAACAGATGCTGGTTCGCTCGGAAGTATCGAATGCGATTCGCTTCGATCTTCAAGTACGCACTCACTATGTATTGCTGCGACAATGTTCCAGCGAGCAAGAGTGCATTCGATCTGTTCGATCGATAAGCCAATCTGTACGCGTAGTACTGGCATATGGAGACTTTCGATCTCGCATTTGTACTTGGTCGGCCCGTTCTTTCATGAGCTACCAATTGCATTCTGTAATGCCAACCCAATTCTCCGTTGGGGAACAACAGCGGGAATACGAGCGGATCGCAGTACTCGCTCTCTGGGTATATCGTCCTCAACCCCGAATCGTGATCCTTCAAGAACATGCGCATATTTGGATTGGGCGGCCTGTTCTCGTCGTATTCCACGACGGCCGCCACCTCGCGTATCTGCGGTAAATCGCTTTCTCTTTGTGCGGGATCCCTATTGCGGCCCGCGAATTCCAGACAAACTCTCGGCATCTCGCCACGGTTCCGTCTACTTTGCTCCTCGTAAACGTCACGCAAGTGACGATACTGGTGTGCAAAGGGATTCACGGCGTTCAGCACGTCACCTATGGCTCTCAGTAGGTCGTGCGACAGTCTCACGTTCGCGGCGGATCTCTGTCGTGCCGCATCCTCGGGATCTAGAAAGTATAGAGGCCCGTAGCTCTGGTCCCGCCGATTCAGATTTACGTCGGAGTAATGGTGGTAAATCTGACCCTGAATGGCGTATACTTGCGGACCACTTCCCGGTATTGTTCGGAGGTTAGCTTCCACGCTTGCGAACTGAAATGCGTGATTATATGCCATTACGTTCCTTCTGAACTCGTTCGCCATCAAATGTTCTCCTCCGAACAACTCCATCAATAGACCGGGGTACGCTCCGAGCGGCGGAAGCGCGACTTTTCCGTCTGCGCAGCACTTGGTGTACTTGTTCCGCGTTGTCGTTTCACGCTCGAAGTACATGGCCTGGTATTTCTCGCATAAACGGCTCATGCTTCCAAGTTGAATCTCTTCAACATTGGCTCGTTGGGCCGCCAACATGTAGTTGGGCCCGCGACGTATCACGTCCTCCTGGCGTTCGATCGCCAACTCCTCCACGTGCAAGCGATCATTCTGATCGTGCACGTCATCGACTACTCTGACGGCGGTTTCCGTATATCCGTCCACGAAACCGCGTTCGTCATCGAGCATTAAGTCGGTAGCTAGAGCCTGCAAAGAGGAGGAAACATGCGCAACGGCGGAAATCTCGCTGTCGCCGTGCAGCACGTTGGCAACGTCGGCGGGAACTGAAGGTTCCTCTTCCGCAACGACGACGGCGTCATTGCCAACGTTCGCGTCGAGATTTCCCTCGCCTTTCTCATCATCAATGGCGACACGTTCTAGCAACCGTTGCATGTCGCCAATGGAATCGTCTACGTCCGTAATCTCTACGTCCAAGTTACCGTCGTCGTACATCAAGATGTTGTGAAACGGACAGATACGCGACGTCGACGGCGCTGCGAAATTGCAATTGCAGCCGGACGCGTCCGCTTCACTCGAGAACGTTTCGCCGGTAACTCGGTGACGTATGACGATGAAAATCCTTTTAGCCGCGGCGACGTTCGCGTTGCTAATGTCGCGCAAAAGATTTTCATCGCTCGTTACGGCATGCGACGTAGACGAAGCGACCGCTACCGGACCACCTGCGTCGCTCTGCGCCAGGTCGTGCAGCGGACAGACGCGCGTCGATGGCCCCGGCTGATGGCAAACGCAGCCAGACGCGTCCGCAGCATCGATACGCGCGCGATCGGTGGTCCGGTCGTTCGCGACGGGGCAAATCTCGCGCGCGACGTCAACGTTGGCAACGGCCACCGACGGAACTGATGGTTCCGCGGCGATTCCGTGGCTCGCGCTGCCAACGCTCGCATCGAGATTTCCCTCGTTCGCGGCAACGTTGCTCAATGGAAAAATGTTTCCACTTAACTTAGCCGCAACCGCCGTCGTCGTCGTCGTCGTCGAAGGTCCCGCCACCGGAACGGAAGAATCGTCGCTCTCCTCCGTCGCCATTCGGGGAACCTTCGGTGCGGGGCTCGCGCTTGAATCGCCATCAGCTCTAAAACGAAAGCATTATTATTCATTAAATCAAAGAATCAAAATTATTGCAATAAACTATTATGAATTATAAGTTATTTTGCATTGGGAAAAAATGCAATTAAATGTCAAATTTATTAAAATTATTATTACCTGCTTGACGTTCCTTCATTATTTGCGCTCGGACGTCCATCGGCTTTACGTCCTTTCTTTGATGTCAATTTCCCCTTTCTCGGCATACTTCACTGGAAAAACAAAGTGGGTCAATATTAGAAATTTAAATTGAAGACGATCGAAACAAAATATAGAAAATTTGCATGCATATTTTTTGAATACCGTTGCAACTCGAAGTTTCTTTTAGATGTCTTGTCAAAAAAAGAAAAGGCCATCCTACAGAATACATGTTTTTTTTGGTGCTTCTTTAATTTTTTTTTGCTTTATGCATATTTTTAAATAAACAAAAAAAATCAATGAAAAAATCGAAAATTTTTAATTTTGTTAACCTTCTTAACGATACACATTGAAAGAGTGCGTGTTTAATGCGGAAATTGCACTAATTCAATTTGGTTCGTACATGCGCGAAATATATGCGCAGTTCCATGCATGTATTATGCAGGATTCACGAAGAAAAATAAATTATTTAATGAATATAATGAAGAAGTATGACAATAAACAATTTTCGAAAAGCTTAAAAACAACTATCCATGAAATAAAGTGTAAATTTTGCAATTCGATTGAGAACACTTGTATGAAAACGAAGTTACACTCACTTTTAAGTCACTAAAACTAAGTTACACTCACTTTTAAGTCATTAAAACTAAGTTTCAATCACTTTTAAGTCATTAAAACTTAGTTACACTCACTTTTAAGTAATTTAAAATTAGTTACACTTACTTTTAAGTCACTAAAACTAAGTTTCACTCACTTTTAAGTAATTTAAAATTAGTTAAACTTACTTTTACGTCATTAAAATTAAGTTACACTCACTTTTAAGTCACTAAAACTAAGTTACACTCACTTTTAATTAATGTAAACTTAGTTTCTCTCAGTTTTAAGTCACTAAAGCTAGGTTACACTCACTTTTAAGTCACTAAAACTGTTAATAATTTGCACGTGAATTATTCAATTTCGCAATTCGATTGAGAGCATTTTTCTGAATGCGTCTTGAAGATGCATTGATAAAAGAAAGAAAAAAAAAAGGAAATTCAAGTGCAACGTACGATGAATGAATGTAATGAAGAGGTACGACAATAAACAATTTTCGAAAAGCTTTAAAAAAAAACTATCTATGAAATAAAGTGTAAATAATTTGTTTTGAAGATGCACTGATAAAGAAAGAAAGAAAGGGAGATTCAAGTGCAACGTACGATTTATTACTCAAGCTAACGAAATAATTTCCTTACCTTTGATAATTAAAGTCGTGAATCACTACTTTTAACGAAATTAGTTTAAATAAAACTGTAGACAATTTATTTATCAAATCCGTAAACACACAAAGGTTATGTGCTCAAAACACAAACAAACTTTTTGGCTTGGTTTATTCCTGCCATCTATCGTCCGATGTCCCACACTAAGTTGCCATCTACGTTAGCGTGGCGTAACTACGATCGCTTGGCTCTCTGACTTACCATATGTATGATGATCGTTCGTGCACAACTTTTTTTTGTTTGTTTTGTTTTGTGAATCATAGACGGGCAGCTCATTCCCGACCACGATTCAACCCTATTGAAAAAATAAATAAAGGCAGAGGAAGGGAATAGGAAAATGAAGAGGGCAATAAAAAGAAAGTAATACAAAAAAAAAATTTATTTATTTATAATGATTAAATTAATTGTAAAAATATTGCACCTGAATGCCACCATAGTACTGGTGGCGGTGCTGCTGTTGTCCTCTCCCTCGTCTTCCTCCTCTTCCGTCTCGTCCTCCTCCTCCTCCCCCTCGTCCTCCTCCTCTTCCGTCTCGTCCTCCTCCTCCTCTTCCGCCTCGTCCTCCTCCTCCTCCTCTTCCGTCTCGTCGTCTTCCTCTTTCGTCTCGTCCTCCCCCACGTCTTCCTCCTCTTCCGCCCCCATTTTTATTCCTTTGACGCCGCTTGCGTCGCGGCGGCCTCTTCTGCGACGCCGACGTCGCCTCCTTCTGCGACGCCGACGTCGCCTCCTTCTCGGGCGCCGACGTCGCCTCCTTCTCGGGCGCCGACGTCGCCTCATTCTCGGGCACCGACGTCGCCTCCTTCTCGGGCGCCGACGTCGCCTCATTTTCGGGCACCGACGTCGCCTCCTTCTCGGGCGCCGACGTCGCCTCATTCTCGGGCACCGACGTCGCCTCCTTCTCGGGCGCCGACGTCACCGCCTCCCCATCTACGCTCATTTGCTGCAAAAGAAACAAATTATTACATTATTATTATTAGTTTAGAACGACAATGGAAGAAAGGAAAATTGAAAAAAGTAGAGAATAATAATTATGTAAAACTTACCTTGATTTCCTCTTGGTCGATCTCCATGTTTGCAATCATGAATAATACTGATGTTAAAGACGAAAAATATTGTCCACATGCTTCCATTCGATGGAGGTGGCAAGCGATAAGAATTTGCGGGAAAGAAGCGAAATATCACGGGCTGTAAAAGGCTTTCTTTCTTCGCAAAGATAATGCATCCGTAGAGTTTCCTACTCGATGGAGGTGGCAAGCGATAAGAATCCGCAGGAAAGAAGTGAAATGCTGACGTTCATTTAACTGGCTATAAAACTCTTTCTTTCTTTTCACAATTGCCCTTCACAAATGCCCTTCACTTTGTATCTCCACAATACAAAGTTTAACGTAAAGAAATAATACAACGTTCATTCTACACAGTGACTATGTATTGAGAGAAAAAAAAAAAAGATTTTCACAAATATTTGCATTCTTGCGATTTGACGTGCGAAAAGGGTATTTTAATGGTAAATCGGGGGACGGGGAGCACAATGCCGACATCGACTCACTCCCAGACCGGTTCATTTACCTCGAAAATTGCACCTTTCCTTAAATTCATAGATTTTCTGCCGGTTTTTCCGCAATTGCTCGGCCGTCGTGCAACTTTTTTGCACGTGCGACACGCCGTTAGATGCGCATTAGGGAGACGAACAATTTGCGGTGTCACACGCCCGGATCGAATCGCAAATTCTTCATCTCACCCGCCCATGTCTCTTCACCACTAATTGGTCCAAAAACCCTTCGATCGCCCCCACGACCCCATCGAACCGAAGCGATCGGCACGAATCGCACACCGTTGGACGGGGCTCGCGAAAAGGAAGAATTTGAGGGGTCGCAATCGTGGATCGCTTCATATTTGCGCCCTCCAGATCGAAAAACCGATTTTTCATTCTACGTAGTGACTACGTAGTGGCAGCAAAAAAAAAAGATTTTCATGAATATTCGCATTCTTGCGATTTGACGTGCTAAATTGATTCACCAAGGGTAATTTTGGGTCGAGCAGCTCATTCCCGACCCCGACGCGCCCCAAAAATTTCATCTTCCCTGAAAAACATTGAAAATTTGCAAATTTTTAAAATTTTCGCAAATAATTAGTTTGCAAATTGCGCCACGGGAAGGGTCATATAAGGTAGTTTTCGACCTGGGGAACACGTTTTCGACGGTCTCGTACCGCGAAAACGCCCCCAATTCGTCGAAATTTCCATTCGAAAACTCGCTCGCATAACGCTTAATTTCGGGTGACGTCACGTTGTGACGTCATGCATGCACCGACCCGCAAATTGTCGTTTTCGTTATTAAAATGGCCGATGACGTGGTGAAAAATTGTGACAAATTGTTTCTCTCTCACGTTCTCGTTCGCTGCTTGACGTTGGGCAAGATTAATTTGGGAACGATTAATTTTTTCGGGTGATGTCACGTTGTGACGTCATGCATGCACCGACCCGCAAATTGTCGTTTTCGTTATTAAATGTCCGATGACGTGGTGAAAATTTCTGACAAATTGTTTCTCTCTCACGTTCTCACTTACCGGTTGACGTTGGGCAAGATCAATTTGGGAGCGATTATTTTGGGGAAAGGGCGACGCGCGAACGAAGCAAATTTGAATTTTTTAAAATTATATTGGTTAAAAGAAAAATTACAGTTTCTTCCGTAATAAAATGAAAATAACGTTAACTCATAATTTATTTTTGCTAATTATTGTTAAAATTTGCAATATTTTTCAAAAGCTGCTTTAAAAAAAGGATAAAACTCCGAAGGGTAATTTATTGTTATTTCGAATTTTGGCAATTCAGTGGCATATTTTGATAGGAAATTTCGTTGCAATTCCAACGGAATATCAATGTTGATAGTTTGGAGCAGAAATAACGGAGATATTCGGGAAAATGTGGGACCGGTTCCGTGCGGAAAAAAATAGGTTTTTCCAAATTTGCACACAGTAAAATAAAAATCGCGCGATCGGAAAAGTGTTACGCCTCTTCAGATTTTCCCGCTCTATCGACTGGTTTTTTCAAAATCGTTTTATCTCTTCATCCGACGGAGCTATTTTAATTTGAAACTCGGCGAACGAAAAGCGACACGTTGAGAAAACTTTTTTCTTCAATTTTTTTCGCACACTTTTTGCAAACGATTGAAAATGCGACCGAAACTAAAGCCCCGGAATCGACGGCGCCTTTCGTGAAGTAATACGCGATTGGCTGCTTCCATTTCTTATTTATGCCTTGCAACATAAACACCAAGGCACGGTCAGCAGCCACATTGCGCTTACCTTCACTCCCCAAATCGACGTAGCCCTGGATCGCGTCGGAACTTGAATCGTCTCGAAAACCCTCCCTAATTTTGATTTAATCAAATGCTAAGACACAAGCTCGATCGCGATTTGCGAGCTTATTAATCGAATTCATGAGCACCTTTAAGAGTTGCTCATTAATACCGCATCCGGACGGTATTTTACGCAATAATTTTTGAATCGTTACCCGCGATGGTAACGTAAAATATGCTCGCAAATACCGATAGCACATGGGGCTTCTTTTCAAAAGTGACATCGCGAAGACCTTATCGCGTATTGTATAAGAAGGTCTTTTCTTTTTCGCGTTTTTTATTAAATAAAACACAAATAAACTTGAACAAGTAAACAAAATTTAAACTAAAAAGGAAAAAAAAAAGCAAAAAGAAACAATATAAACAAAATAAACTTATAAAACACAAATAAACTTAAACAAGAAAACAAAATTTAAACTAAAAAGGGAAAAAAAGCAAAAAGAAACAATATAAACAAAATAAACTTATAAAACACAAATAAACTTAAACAAGAAAACAAAATTTAAACAAAAAAGGAAAAGAAACAATACAACACAATTAAAACAAATTTAAACAAAATAAACAAACAAGAAAACAAAATTTAAACAAAAAAAGGAAAACAAAAACAAAAAAGCAACAGCACAATATAAACAAAGTAAACTTATAAAACACAAATAAACTTAAACAAGAAAACAAAATTTAAACAAAAAAGGAAAATAAACAATACAACACAATTAAAACAAATTTAAACAAAATAAACTTAAACAGGAAAACAAAATTTAAACAAAAAAGGAAAAAAAAACAACAAAAAAACAATAGCACAATATAAACAAAATAAACTTATAAAACACAAATAAGCTTAAACAAGGAAACAAAATTTAAACAAAAAAGGAAAATAAACAAACAATACAATACAATATAAACAAAATTAACTTAAACAATACAACAAAATTTAAACAAAATAAACTTAAACAAGAAAACAAAATTTAAACAACAAAGGAAAAAATAACAAAACAATACAATATAAACAAAATAAACACAAATAAACTTAAACAGGAAAACAAAAAGCAAAAGCGGCTCCAAAAACACGCTTAATGAGGAGGTTAAAACTGATAAACCGAATTGTAGCAAATATTTGTTCTAAAAAAATAAGTATTTACTTACCAAATTGTTCATTAAATCGCCTTTTAGCAGAACCGTTCGAATTTGATAAAATAATGAACATGATGCATTGGAAATTTTGAGGGCAGTTTGACCATCATTTCGATGGGCGCATTTTCAATCTCATTCTTATTTATTCCTCCGCTCCGCACAGATGCTGGTTTGCTTTAGGCTATCGAATGCGGTTCGCTTCGATTTTCAAGTACGGTAATACTCGCTCTCTTTGGATAAATCGTCCTCAAACCCGAATCGTGATCTTTCAAGAACACGCGCATATTGCGGTTCGGCCGCTTGTTCTCGTCGTTTTCTACGAGGGCCGCCATCTCGCGTATTTGCGGTAGGTCACTTTCTCTATTCGTCGCATCCCTGTTGCGGCCCACGAATTCCAAACAAACCCTCGGCATCTCGCCGTGGTTGCGTCTACTTTGCTCTTCGTAAACGTCACGCAAGTGTCGATACGTTACTTCTGGCCTTTATTATGTTCGCTGCGGATCTCTATCCGTGCCGCATCCTCGGGATCCAGAAAGTATAATGGCCCGTAACTCTGGTCTACATAAAAACTGAATTAAAAAGAAAACATTTAATAAAAATCCATAGCAATTAATATTAACCGTCCCATCGTAATGGTGGGTGAGTCCGTTTTATTTCTTTCGGCGGCCTCTCCGCACTCAGTGTCGGCGGCTCAATGAGCGGAAGAATTTCCGCTCGCAGTTTCCGCTTCTAGGGCAACGGTAAAACGTAAAAAGTTGAAAATATTTCTTTTAATAATTATTTTAGTTTGCGATAGTAAAAGTTAAAAATAACTTTGTAATAATTACCTTAATTATCAAAGGTGATTGTTCCTGGTGCACTTCCATTTTCTCCTCCATTTTCTCCTCCATGGATTGGATAACAATTCTAAGCCCGTAAAATATTTACCACATGCTAGAGTTTCCTATCTGATGGAGTGGCAATCGATATCGATTCGTATGAAAAAAGATAAAAGAAATGTGGTTATTCATAGCAATATAAGAAGTACGATTCTCCGATAACAAATACGTCGAGGAAACAATAAACGAGTTGTTACGTCTTATTATTGCCACGTCTTCAAACCGCATTGCTTTGATGCATTCATAATTCTCCTTTCATTATTTATGAATTGAATATTAAGTTCAAACCTATTTTGAATTTTTTGCAATGTCTATACATTTTGTATTTAATTGTTCTATAAAGTAAAAGAGGATATTTGTGAGGATAAGTTCCACATATAGAGAATTTGTTTAATAAAGTCGTTGAAGAACGACATCCGGCGATAGGTGTCGAGTGATGACTAACCAAAGCATGATGGAGTGGAAATTCGCATATATCTTGCAACATTTTGCAGATATGCGATGAATGGAAACAGAAATTCATTGTTCATTGCACGATCGACATTTTATCTGCGTACTACAATTTCTCCGCTGCTGTTTTTGGTCAGCACGGGTTGATATTTCCTCCAGTATTTTAAAATAAAAAATGTTGATATCTATAAATTCCTAAGCAAGCCCTTGAACTGATTACATATTTACTTTTTGCACATGATTGTTTTAAAAGTGGAATACGTCAATCGTCGGGAGGAGGTTAGGTTATCTAGACAGTTTATGCCCTCGTAGGGACCCTGTCTAGTCCACTATTTGACATAACGTTCTAAGATATGCCTTTTTCGCTCGACCACATACGCATATAACAAACTAGTGTAAGTTACCTGTTATGGTTTCTGCTAATTGTGTTGATCCCGTCGATCAACACCTCCCATTGCACCATTATTTGCTTTGAAAAAGGCATTTCCCTTTCTGTCATTATTTCATGTTCTTTTGAAAGAATTTGCACGATCTCAACTGGAACGTTAGACTGGGTTTGTGAACCAGTTTCTGGTGTATCAACCATAATTGAGTCTCCGGACTAATTCGTCGAAAGCTCTTTCCCGAGACGGGCACTTAACCGAAGTCGTGCTTGTACAATCCGCCGGCAAGCCGATAAAACTCTTTCGTTTTATCGAGGCCCTTTTTAAAAACATCTATTTGGCCAAATTCCCCTGGGCATGAGCCTTTATCTTCGGCCTGCCTGTTGTCATTATGTCGGTGTCTCTATACATTTGTTAAACATTTTTGTCACTATTCCATTACCGACGTCGTATATAACCATTCACATCTTGCTGGGTAATAATTTATCCCAAGTGCCAAGTGCCTTTCTTGCTTTTACACTTTTAATTATGGTTTCAATTACCTTCTGCCGATATTTCGTCCGGTTGCTCTTGATTTATTATCGATTGTTCCTCGACAGTTATAACGGTAGACCACATTCGCGTGGCTCGTCCTCGATTGAAGAAAGTTCCCAATCTTTCGGGACGCCGCACAACGAAACTTTAACAGGTCGATACTTGTGGGGTGAGTTCGTGAAGTACTCGATTTGCCGGGATTTGAGGGCTTGTTCCACGTCACGAGGAGATTCATCGATCGTGGTACGTAAGATGATGAATTGGCCTCTTATTTTGGGCCGTGACGTGTTTTACTTGCGTTATTTGTTATCACTGTTTGTAATTTGGAGAATAAATATGGTTTAATCTATTACTATGGCCACAAATGAAGCACCACCTACTCAGTTTGTGGTACCACTTGGTGTGCACAAAACAGAAGAAAATTGCACATGATCGGTTAATAAATAAAGAAGTTATTGCTGTTTGTTAATGAGAGAATAAACGGGGTTTACTCTATTATTGGATGGTTCGAGGTAATTTATTAGTAAAATTAACGCCCGAAATTAAATTTTGCGTATAGACGTTGATTGAATTGTTTAAATAAATGTAGAATTATATTGAACATGTTAGATTAATTACATTTGAAATTACAAGAAGGTGATAGCGCACTCCGACGGCTCTTTATTTCTCGGTGATGATTCTTATTACAAACAACACACACTTGGCACTAATTAACTTTGATTTCTTTCAATGAGAACATTAAAAACAATTCAAACACGGCCACAAGCCAAACATTTTTTTGCGGAGACGGCGCCACCAAACCTGCACCACGAGAACTAAAGTCATCTTGTAGCATTTATATGAAATCTTCAGGGCGGCAACTTCAAAATTAGAGGTACCAGCCACCTAATTAATCTGACGTTTCTTTCGAATGTGTGCAAATTATGTTGCAAATGTGTTTTCATTAGATAAAACGAAAAAGGAGGTAGAAACGCGAAATCGCGAAGCCTTATGCGGGTAACGCGTTTCTGCGACTTTCGTTCTGCGGCTCGACGTATCGAGCAGAATCTCGAGATTCAATCCTAACATTTCGTTGAGGACCGCAACTTTTCGATCGTTTTTTATTTGTGAAAATACACGAAAGTCATCGTATCTAGTGTAATGGCTCCATTTCGAAATCGATTACAACACTTCTGGAGATACACGTTGTTCTTCCTGTATGTTTTTCCCGGGGCCGAGTGGTTCAGTTTACCTTGATCCGATGACTCCAGCTGGTAAAGCAACGTACAATTGTCTGTGTTCGAACACCGCGTTCGGCAAGTGAAAGCCGAACGATTGGCCCCTGCGACTTGTTGATTGTCATGCAATATGACAGTCGCAATGGAAACTGACGACGTCGCAATATCAGGGGCAACAACGTGTCAGTTAGCGACGTTTGAAAATCGATGCGGGCGATAAAGACTCTCCTGCCCGGGAGAGGGAGCCATCGAAATTTACTCCGCTTCCACATCGATGTGGTGATTGCCCAGATGCATCGCTACTAACTAACCGCGTGCCATTGCAAAGGTTCGCTTTGACATTCAGGTTTCGCAAGAGCATCGCAACCGTTCCGACTCCTGAGTTTAATTTGTGAGCTGGAAATCCAGAAGACGTCGTGGACTTGAGGAATTCCATCGGAAATAAATCCGCGTCCTCCGGATGGTCCGTGGATCGATCATGCGCTTCCATACAAAAATTCTGCCAGCGTCTTCTCCGCGACCGGATCATCTGGTATTTTCTGCTTGGACCAGCTGCTCTATTCTAAGACACTCTTTCGGCCTGCGTGTGGCAATCCTTGTTTATGGAATTCCATAGCGTACAGATACGCTATCGTTATGCCAATCACGTGTCTCGTTTCGTCAAATCCTCCATAAGCTCTTTCGGTTTCGTGTGAAACACTCTGGCAATGAGGAGCGGGCGATTTATTTGGAAGTTCTTCGCTCTATTTTTTTGCGCATCCCCGTCCAATTGGGGTTGCACGTGAACGTGATGAACAGTGACGGATGATACCCCGATTTTGTTCACGATTTGCTTACTAAATTGTTAATTACATCGCCTTTTAGCAGAACCGTTCGAATTTGAAGCGTAAATAATGAACGTGGCTCATTGGGAATTTTGAGCGCAGTTTGATCATCCTTTCAATGGGCGCATTATTCTGCTCGCCTCTCTGTCGAATGTAATCGACCAATCCAGAATATTTCGGTTGTTATATTTAGTAGATTCTTGGGTCCAATTTCCTCTCCTACCTGCTGGATTATGACTATATGATTACCATTTTGCAGTTAACCTCTACTTTATATTATCAAAGTAATAATACAGGAACGTGATTGCAATTCCTGGAGTTCAGGTGTTATTTGTTATTCCAGCCTTAACTGTAGGTCTAATTGTGGCCAAATCATCACTTACCAGTGTCAAGTTGACTTTTGGCTTACTATAGTTATTTTCTTCAAACCATTTAGATGGATATTGCGTGTCTATTTTTCCAGTCGGGGCTGCACGAGTGACTTTAACTTTATTAAGAGTTCTGATCATGAATTTGCCGTCGACGTTATTACATGATTCGTGATCTACAATTGATGGACGGTAATGAACACGTTGTTTGCAAAATGAAATCTTGCTCGTGTCGTTGTCGAACCAGAAGAGATACGGCAACGGCTGTGTATGTTCAAACGTTCAACATCACTTTTCGTTTCCTATATGAATATATACGTGTATATTCGTGACATTTTAAATTTAGATTCACTTACTTGTACGAGTCCTAACTATTGGCCTCGTAGTTTTTGTTGTTGTCGGACAGCGGATTCTCCGTCGACAGCACCACCAAACAAACAAAAAACCGCATAAAGCGGACAAAAATGAAAACACCCAGAAACAACACACACACTGAAGACACAAAATTAACACGCAACTGTATTGATTTTCAATGCAATTGATAAAACTGTTGAAGATTTCTTTGCTTTTATTCCACATAAACTCTGCCAAATACGTGGAGAACAGGTTTTTGTTGGTCCCATGCTGCCTCCGCAACTTTGCTTTGGTCCTCGTCCACAGCTTTTCTATGTTCTGGGCGCGAACATCGATAGGGCTTCTGCGGATCCACGAAGTTTCGTTGGTGTATGTCTGCGTATGTCTGCCGTCGCCTAGAGAGCCAACATTTTCCAAGGTGTCTGCGGTGCGTTCCTCCACTTCTTTTGCTGTTGACCCTAGCACCACGCCCGTAAACAATTTGGATGCGCTGCTTCAAAGTGAGGTTGCTCTTCGCAAACAGCGAACCCTTGCGGATTGTCACCCTTTTCTTGCAGATTATGCACGGCCATCTTGCGGTTGTGAGTTGTGGACGAACGAGGTGTCCTTCAGCACGTGTTGCGTTGAAGTCGCTTTGCCACTCGATGCAGTCCAACGAACTCCGAAGTGGCAACTCCTCACAGGTTGTCACCTCGCCCATAATGTCCTGCGAGGACAAAATGTTGCGAACAATTTCTGTAGGCGCCATCAGAAGCGAATAGAAGACGAGAGAGAAAGAGCGCGAACTTGATTTCAAGTTGATAACTGAGCTATTTTTACACGAATGCATTTGTTTCTTCCTTGTGAGGTTAGTTTTAGAAGGACACTTTGCTTTCCGTTTTGCTTCTCGAGGATAACGAATGTTAGTTGGACGATAGCAATCGGCGAGTTGCTATAATTTTTTTTAATGTGTCCGTTGGAATATCACGCTTGCAAGGGCCACTTGTTAAATTTATTTATTTTTTACTCTACGAAACCTGAAACGTACGTTACGGCTTGAATTTGATACATATTTAACATCTCATTAGGGTCTAGCGAATTGGGTGGGGATTGATAGAACAACATCACAATCACAAGGAACTGCTGTCGATGCGACTTCTGTCTGATCCGTGAGGAGACTTTTTAGAAATTCTCTAAAATAGATTTGCCGTCCTTCTCGCAGTTAGGAATTTTAGAAATGGAAGGACGTTAAATGATTTAAAACCGCGGAATTCATGTGCGAATTGATAAGGATCCGGGGAGGTGTCGCATGCTCCGTATATCGTCGAATTACGCAAATGAAGGTGTCACCAGGATCTTGATCAAGTTGCGCGTTTGGTTATAATTGATGATCCAATTATATAATTTTCTGTCTTTTTTGTATGTATCCATAAAATATTTAAAAGTGGCAATACTGATGTTCCCTAATTGAATATTATATTTTGATAAAGCGTTTCGCGTCGATTTTAACAAATGTGCCACATCGTAGTGCGACACAATTTATTTCTGGCCGACGCGAAATATTGGCTTCGTATCTTCCCCGTAATATCTGAGGAGGTAATTAATGGCGTCTACGTTGGTGGCGCCCATATCGCACGCCTTTGTGACGTTTGGCTCTTGGCAGCTTCTACTTGTCGCCTGCGTTTGTTTGATTTTATATATTTTTTTTAAAGATGATGATGATATACAATCAGCCGTTCGGGAAACTTCTGTGCATAAAGCGGCGATCGATGTTCAACAATATCGCCTTTTATTAATATCATCATCGCCGGATTTTCATTGCGTCAAAGGATGTGACGCACACTTTGTCCATATCTGACAACAACTCGGAGAATTCGATGATGTTTTACGCGTTCATTAGAATTCTCGGTGAAATTTGAATTATTTTCGACCACGACTTTAGTGTGGATGTGGATGTTATTTCTTCGGAAGAAGTCTGTCCGCTCGTGGTGATACAAATTAACGGCAGTTTGCACGTTTTCGCTAACAATTTCTTAATATTATATGCGAGGAAGTGAACAGAAATATGTCAAAAGCGGCTCCAAAAACACGCTTAATGAGTAGGTTAAAACTAATAAACCGAATTGTAGCAAATATTTCTTCTAAAAAAATAAGTATTTACTTACCAAATTGTTAATTAAATCGCCTTTTAGTAGAACCGTTCGAATTTGAAGCGGAAATAACGAACTTGGCGCATTGGAAATTTTGAGGGCAGTTTGACCATCTTTTCGATGGGCGCATTTTCAATCTCATTCTTATTTATTTCTCCGCTCCGCACAGATGCTGGTTTGCTCTAGAGTCTAGACTATGGAATGCGGTTCGCTTCGATTTTCAATTACGTAATACTCGCTCTCTTTGGATAAATCGTCCTCAAACCCGAATCGTGATGTTTCAAGAACACGATTTGGTTCGGCGGCCTCTTCTCGTCCAATTCTACGACGGCCGCTTAAATGGTGAATGAAATTTGTGTTACCAAATAATATTTTTAGTAGCGGTATTTGTATTCGATAACTATTCGACAGTAGGGCACTGTAATGGCCCATTGCAATTTATTTGTTTGTTATTGACGAAAAATTATAACATAAAGACTGAAGTTCTGTGAAAGTGCAATATGAACCGTATTCGTTCATCGGAATAGTTTGCCAGTTATGCAGATTTCCCGGAATGCCAATGCACATTGTTGGCGTAGTTTGTACATCATGCGCACCGTTCGATGGGGCTCGCGAATTTGACGCGTCGCAATAGAAAATCGCTTCATATTTGCACGATGAAGTGGAGAAGAGAGAGAGAGAGAGAGAGAGAGAGAAAAAGACTGTATAATTTGCGAAATTTATTTTTTGGGGGTAAATCATAGTCGGGCAGCTCATTCCCGACCACGATTCAACCCTATTGTGAATAAATAAAGGGAGAGGAAGGGAATAAGAAAATGAAGAGGGAAATAAAAAGAAAGTAATACAAAATAAGTTTTTTATTTATAATGATATAAAACTAAAAAATTAATAAAAATATTGGACTTGCACACCACCATAATATTGGTGACGGTGCTGTTCACTACTTCTGCCTCCTCCTGCGCCCCCGCCTCCTCGCCCCCCCACCATTGTTGTCCCGCTGCTTGTGGTGGTGGTGGCGGCCGCTCTTCCGTCGCTTGCGTCGCGGCGCCCTCTTCCGCTTCGCCGCCGCCTCTCTCTCTTTCTCTTTCGCCGACGTCGCCTCCTTCTGCGACGCTGGTCGCTTCTCCGACGCCGACGTCGCCGCCTCCTCCACGTTCGCTTGCTGTAAAAGAAAAAAAATAATTTGATATTAATATTAATTACAAATGGGAATCGACAACGGGAAAAAGAAAATTGAATAAAGTTGAGAATAAGAATTTTGTTAAAATTACCTTAATATCCGCTTGCTTCATTTCCATCTAAGCAATAAGCAGTCGTGAATAATACTGATGTTGAAGCCGAAAAATATTGTCCACATGCTCCCATTCGATGGAGGTGGCAAGCGATAAGAATTCGCGGGAAAGAAATGAAATGCTGACGTTCATTTAACGCGCTATAAAACTCTTTCTTTTCACAATTGCCCTTCACAAATGATAATACATGTAGAGATACAAAGTGTAATGTAATAAAGAAATAATGCAACGTTCGTTCACTGGCCGATGACGTGGTGAAAATTGCTGACAAATTGTTTCTCTCTCACATTCTCGCTCGCTGGGCGACGTTGAGTAAGATTAATTTGGGAATGATTAATTTGATTTTTTAAAAAAATGTTTCTTAAACAAATTTTGCGTTTCCTTCCGTAATAAAACCAAAATAACGTTTACTAATAATTTATGTTTGCTAATTATTTTTAAAATTTGCAATATTTTTATAATTTGCAATATTTTTCAAAACCTGCTTAAAAAAGGGCAAATGGAATTTATTGTTATTTCAAACTCACCCATTTTGCTTCAGGCTTTCACTTTATGATTGTTGACAACTTCCGTTTTCTGTTTTGATCCATCGAAGCTTTATTTAATTGTCTGATGCGAAAATAAAGTCTTCATCGGAGGAAGAGTTTTTTGTTTGTTTATTCGTTGCACTCAATTGCCACACTTTCTTCCAACAAGTTACTCAGATAGTCTTTTTCGATGCACAAATTGTCCGAGTTGATTCTGTTGAAGACTCTCTCCATCTGTTGCATCTGAAAGTTCCGTTAAACCGCCTTCACTGAGGGTGACTGACCCACGAATACGTTGATACAGGTGAGATGTCAGTTGTTGCTATTGCAGATGGTTCTTTTCAATTTGTCAGTGAACTCTTCACGTGCCATTTCAGCATTTTGAGTGGCGATTTTGGGAAAAACGTGTCCACTGAAGTTCTTTCAGCAATCGTCAAATTTGGCGTATAGTATCTCCTTCAACGTTAGTGTATGTTGAAAGCTTCGACTATTACTTCCCATTTCGATTTTTTCACTTTTTAATTCGAGTGCAATTTTATCTAATGTTAATTAACAGCGATTCGTCAAGTGGAACTGAGGGAACTGGAGAAGAAAGTAACTTCACAAGATGTAACACATTATAAACACTCTGTATATTTATACAACAAACGGTAATATATATGTAAAATAATACGGTGTGTGGTGCTGTTTTTCATTTGACTTCCTTTATTTAAAATGCTTCTGTATATGTACAATGGCAAGTGAACTTTGAGCGCGAGAAGGATAGCAGTGGTATCCTTCCCGGCTTTACATACGGTTTATAATAAAAAGTATTGTAAAAGAGTTGTCTTCTTAGTGGAGGGCGTTTTCTTCGTCGTTGGCGATTCTAGCTATCCTGGTGTCCTGGTGGCTGGCCAGCTTCTCGAGAAGCGCCGTCCTGCGCTCTCTGGCGACGTCCCTAAGGTCCTTTACGCCGGTCCTGGCGTGAATCTCCTCGTTCCTCGTTAGGTGGTGTGTTCCCACCGCTAGTCGGAGCCAACGATTCCTTGTCGACTGCAATCGTTTGACGGCAGTCGACTCCTCGTTCGCCCACAACTCACAGCCGTACATAAGTTGCGGTGTGAGAATTGTCTTGACGATGGTCGCCTTGTTACGGGCGTCCATCGCGCTCGACTTTGCTAACAGCGGGAACAGTCTTCTCCCTGTCATCCTGGTGATGTCGGTCCTCTCCTTACAGTGGGCGGTCCATCTTGGCCTCTTCTTCGCTCGGAATTGGAAGACAATTCCGAGATACCTTCCTTTCCTCTTGAATGGGATCCTGGTCCTTCGGAAGATGATGTCGTCTGAAGTTGTTAGGCGTGGTCCTAGGTTTACTATCTCGGTTTTCTTCTCGTTGATCGAGAAGCGCCAGCTCTCGAGCCAACTGGTTAACCGAGATAGTCCGAGTTCAAGCTTCTCCACCGCAAATCGCCGGAATCCCTGCACCAGTAGTGCAGTATCGTCCGCGAATTGGAATATCTTCATTCCTGGTGGCATCGGTGGCGGGTCGGAGACGGCGATGTTGAAGAGAATGGGTGAGAGGGTCGCTCCTTGCGGCACTCCTTCTATGGCAGTTCTCCATTCCGAGTGGGTGCTGTCAATCCGGACGCGGAATCTGCGATTCTGGAGGAAAGAGAGAATCATTAGTATTAATGGTCGCGGTATTGCTGAACTTACCGCCTTGAAAAGGATCGCATCTCGCCATACGGTGTCGAATGCCTTTTCAAGGTCTAGGAATGCAGCGATATTCTGCATCCTCCTTGTCGTCCTGTTCCTAGTGGCGATGTCCAGGTGGAACGCTTGGGCGGTCGCGCTCAGTCTTCCTCTGAATCCGAACTGCGAGCTCTGTAGGCGGCGATTTTCTTCGAGGTGGTTCTTCAGGTGGTGGAGGATCAATCTTTCGAACACCTTTCCTAAGGCGTTCAAAAGACTGATCGGCCGGAGATTTTCCACGTCGGCCGGGTTCTTCTCCTTCTTTGGGATGATTATTATTTCCGCCTTCTTCCATTCGTCGGGGAAATATCCAATTCGCAGGCATGCGTTGTAAATGGTGGTGATTCTGCTCGTCATCCGGTCGGGCAGCAGTTTAACGGCCATGTTGGGAATTTTATCCGGGCCTGGAGCTTTTTTGGCCGGGAGGCTCTTGAATTTCTCGCGGACATCCTCGATGTTGGTCTGAAACAAATCTCCACGCGGTAAATTGTTCAGAAGTGAGAAACAGGTTCCCTGATTATAGGGTGGGTGGGCGCGTTGTTCGTGAAGCGGCTCTCCAGATGTCCGGCGGCGAATTCCGCCTTTTCTTGCGGATCGAAGAGCCATCTGTTTCCATCATGGAGCGGATGGTTTTGACGGCTATTTCCCCGCATGATTCTGCATAGCGTCCAGACGCCTTGCTCCTCGGCTTCCATGCTGCGTATGAACTCGTTCCAGGATAACGTGCGATGGTCTTCAATTATTTTCCTGGTTTCTGCTACCAGTTTATTATATTTCCTCCGGTACTCGGGACGACGATGTTGTTTCCAACGCTTACGTGCTGCGTATTTTTCTTGCAGCTTGTCGCGTATCCAGCGCCAGTGGTACTGTGCTAAACGGCCGCATTTATACGTTATTTTGGTCGCTTTTGGATCGCAGTAGCTTGCTGCCCTCTGGTGGTCGAAAGCCATTAACCGCCACAGAACTAAATCATCAATACATTTCGTGACATTGATGTAAAATTGCTTTGGCCCCACATCTACAGCTTTTCTATGTTCTGGACACGAATATTATTTCTTCGGAAGAAGTCTGTACGCTCGTGGTGATACAAATAACGGCAGTTTGCGCGTTTTCGCTAACAATTTCTTAATATTATATGCGAGGAAGTGAACAGAAATATGTCAAAAGCGGCTCCAAAAACACGCTTAATGAGTAGGTTAAAACTAATAAACCGAATTGTAGCAAATATTTGTTCTAAAAAATAAGTATTTACTTACCAAATTGTTCATTAAATCGCCTTTTAGCAGAACCGTTCGAATTTGATAAAATAATGAACATGATGCATTGGAAATTTTGAGGGCACTTTGACCATCTTTTCGATTGGTGCATTTTCAATCTCATTCTTATTTATTCCTCCGCTCCGCACAGATACTGGTTTGCTTTAGGCTATCGAATGCGGTTCGCTTCGATTTTCAAGTATGTAATACTCGCTCTCTTTGGATAAATCGTCCTCAAACCCGAATCGTGATCTTTCAAGAACACGCGCATATTGCGGTTCGGCCGCGTGTTCTCGCCGTTTTCTACGACGGCCGCCATCTCGCGTATTTGCGGTAGGTCACTTTCTCTATTCGTCGCATCCCTGTTGCGGCCCACGAATTCTAAACAAACCCTCGGCATCTCGCCGTGGTTGCGTCTACTTTGCTCTTCGTAAACGTCACGCAAGTGTCGATACGTTACTTCTGGCCTTTATTATGTTCGCTGCGGATCTCTGTCCGTGCCGCATCCTCGGGATCCAGAAAGTATAATGGCCCGTAACTCTGGTCTACATAAAAACTGAATTAAAAAGAAAACATTTAATAAAAATCCATAGCAATTAACATTAACCGTCCCATCGTAATGGTGGGCGAGTCCGTTTCATTTCTTTCGGCGGCCTTTCCGCACTCAGTGTCGGCGGCTCAATGAGCGGAAGAATTTCCGCTCGCAGTTTCCGCTTCTAGGGCAACGGTAAAACGTAAAAAGTTGAAAATATTTCTTTTAATAATTATTTTAGTTTGCGATAGTAAAAGTTAAAAATAACTTTGTAATAATTACCTTAATTATCAAAGGTGATTGTTCCTGGTGCACTTCCATTTTCTCCTCCATTTTCTCCTCCATGGATTGGATAACAATTCTAAGCCCGAAAAATATTTACCACATGCTAGAGTTTCCTATCTGATGGAGTGGCAATCGATATCGATTCGTATGAAAAAAAAAAAAAAAAGAAATATGAAATGTGGTTATTCATAGCAATATAAGAAATACGATTCTCCGATAACAAATACGTTGAGGAAACAATAAACGAGTTGTTACATCTTATTATTGCCACGTCTTTAAACCGCATTGCTTTGATGCATTCATAATTCTCCTTTCATTATTTATGAAGTGAATATTAAGTTCAAACCTATTTTGAATTTTTTGCAATGTCTATACATTTTGTATTTAATTGTTCTATGAAGTAAAAGAGGATATTTGTGAGGATAAGTTCCACATATAGAGAATTTGTTTAATAAAGTCGTTGAAGAACGACATCCGGCGATAGGTGTCGAGTGATGACTAACCAAAGCATGATGGAGTGGAAATTCGCATATATCTTGCAACATTTTGCAGATATGCGATGAATGGAAACAAATTCATTGTTCATTGCACGATCGACATTTTATTTGCGTACTACAATTTCTCCGCTGCTGTTTTTGGTCAGCACGGGTTGATATTTCCTCCAGTATTTTAAAATCAAAAATGTTGATCTCTATAAATTCCTAAGCAAGCCCTTGAACTGATTACATATTTACTTTTTGCACATGATTGTTTTAAAAGTGGAATACGTCAATCGTCGGGAGGAGGTTAGGTTATCTAGACAGTTTATGCCCTCGTAGGGACCCTGTCTAGTCCACTATTTGACATAACGTTCTAAGATATGCCTTTTTCGCTCGACCACATGCGCATATAACAAACTAGTGTAAGTTACCTGTTATGGTTTCTGCTAATTGTGTTGATCCCGTCGATCAACACCTCCCATTGCACCATTATTTGCTTTGAAAAAGGCATTTCCCTTTCTGTCATTATTTCATGTTCTTTTGAAAGAATTTGCGCGATCTCAACTGGAACGTTAGACTGGGTTTGTGAACCAGTTTCTGGTGTATCAACCATAATTGAGTCTCCGGACTAATTCGCCGAAAGCTCTTTCCCAAGACGGGCACTTAACCGAAGTCGTGCTTGTACAATCCGCCGGCAAGCCGATAAAACTCTTTCGTTTTACCGAGGCCCTTTTAAAAACATCTATTTGGCCTAATTCCACTGGGCATGAGCCTTTATCTTCGGCCTGCCTGTTGTCATTATGTCGGTGTCTCTATACATTTATTAAACATTTTTGTCACTATTCCTTCCTTCCTTTACCGACGTCGTGTATAACCATTCACATCTTGCTGGGTAATAATTTATCCCAAGTGTCAAGTGCCAAGTGCCTTTCTTGCTTTTACACTTTTAATTATGGTTTCAATTACCCTCTGCCGATATTTCGTCCGGTTGCTCTTGATTTATTATTGATTGTTCCTCGACAGTTGTAACGGTAGACCACATTCGCGTGGCTCGTCCTCGATTGAAGAAAGTTCCCAATCTTTCGGGACGCCGCGCAACGAAACTTTAACAGGTCGAAACTTGTGGGGTGAGTACGTGAAGTACTCGATTTGCCGGGATTTGAGGGCTTGTTCCACGTCACGAGGAGATTCATCGGTCGTGGTACGTAAGATGATGAATTGGCCTCTTATTTTGGGCCGTGACGCGGGTTTTACTTGCGCTATTTTTTATCACTGTTTGTAATTTGGAGAATAAATATGGTTTAATCTATTACTATGGCCACAAATGAAGCACCACCTACTCAGTTTGTGGTACCCCTTGGTGTGCACAAAACAGAAGAAAATTGCACATGATCCGGTTAATAAATAAAGAAGTTATTGCAGTTTGTTTATGAGAAAATAAGAGGGGTTTACTCTATTACTGGATGGTTCGAGGTAATTTATTAGTAAAATTAACGCCCGAAATTAAATTTTGCATATAGACGTTGATTGAATTGTTTAAATAAATGTAGAATTATATTGAACATGTTAGATTAATTACATTTGAAATTACAAGAAGGTGATAGCGCACTCCAACGGCTCTTTATTTCTCGGTGATGATTCTCATTACAAACAACACACACTTGGCACTAATTAACATTTATTTCTTTCAATGAGAATATTAAAAACAATTCAAACACGGCCACAAGCCAAACATTTTTAGCGGAGACGGCGCCACCAAACCTGCACCACGAGAACTAAAGTCATCTTGTAGCATTTATATGAAATCTTCAGGGCGGCAACTTCAAAACTAGAGGTACCAGCCACCTAATTAATCTGACGTTTCTTTCGAATGTGTGCAAATTATGTTGCAAATGTGTTTTCATTAGATAAAACGAAAAAGGAGGTAGAAACGCGAAATCGCGAAGCCTTATGCGGGTAACGCGTTTCTGCGACTTTCGTTCTGTGGCAAATCCATCGGAATAAGAATCTGACCCACAATTGGCGGCTCGACGTATCGAGCAGAATCTCGAGATTCAATCCTGACATTTCGTTGAGGACCGCAACTTTTCGATCGTTTTTTATTTGTAAAAATACACGAAAATCATCGTATCTAGTGTAATGGCTCCATTTCGAGATCGATTACAACACTTCTGGAGATACACGTTGTTCTTCCTGTATGTTTTTCCCGGGGCCGAGTGGTTCAGTTTACCTTGATCCGATGACTCCAGCTGGTAAAGCAACGTACAATTGTCTGTGTTCGAACACCGCGTTCGGCAAGTGAAAGCCGAACGATTGGCCCCTGCGACTTGTTGATTGTCATGCAATATGACAGTCGCAATGGAAACTGACGACGTCGCAATATCAGGGGCAACAACGTGTCAGTTAGCGACGTTTGAAAATCGATGCGGGCGATAAAGACTCTCCTGCCCGGGAGAGGGAGCCATCGAAATTTACTCCGCTTCCACATCGATGTGGTGATTGCCCAGATGCATCGCTACTAACTAACCGCGTGCCATTGCAAAGGTTCGCTTTGACATTCAGGTTTCGCAAGAGCATCGCAACCGTTCCGACTCCTGAGTTTAATTTGTGAGCTGGAAATCCAGAAGACGTCGTGGACTTGAGGAATTCCATCGGAAATAAATCCGCGTCCTCCGGATGGTCCGTGGATCGATCATGCGCTTCCATACAAAAATTCTGCCAGCGTCTTCTCCGCGACCGGATCATCTGGTATTTTCTGCTTGGACCAGCTGCTCTATTCTAAGACACTCTTTCGGCCTGCGTGTGGCAATCCTTGTTTATGGAATTCCATAGCGTACAGATACGCTATCGTTATGCCAATCACGTGTCTCGTTTCGTCAAATCCTCCATAAGCTCTTTCGGTTTCGTGTGAAACACTCTGGCAATGAGGAGCGGGCGATTTATTTGGAAGTTCTTCGCTCTATTTTTTTGCGCATCCCCGTCCAATTGGGGTTGCACGTGAACGTGATGAACAGTGACGGATGATACCCCGATTTTGTTCACGATTTGCTTACTAAATTGTTAATTACATCGCCTTTTAGCAGAACCGTTCGAATTTGAAGCGTAAATAATGAACGTGGCTCATTGGGAATTTTGAGCGCAGTTTGATCATCCTTTCAATGGGCGCATTATTCTGCTCGCCTCTCTGTCGAATGTAATCGACCAATCCAGAATATTTCGGTTGTTATATTTAGTAGATTCTTGGGTCCAATTTCCTCTCCTACCTGCTGGATTATGACTATATGATTACCATTTTGCAGTTAACCTCTACTTTATATTATCAAAGTAATAATACAGGAACGTGATTGCAATTCCTGGAGTCCAGGTGTTATTTGTTATTCCAGCCTTAACTGTAGGTCTAATTGTGGCCAAATCATCACTTACCAGTGTCAAGTTGACTTTTGGCTTACTATAGTTATTTTCTTCAAACCATTTAGATGGGTATTGCGTATCTGTTTTTCCAGTCGGGGCTACACGAGTGACTTTAACTTTATTAAGAGTTCTGATCATGAATTTGCCGTCGACGTTATTAGATGATCCGTGATCTCCATTGATGGACGGTAATGAACACGTTGATTGAAAAATGAAATCTTGCTCGTGTCGTTGTTGAACCAGAAGAGGTACGGCAACGGCTGTGTATGTTTTCGTGTTCGGTCGAAACTCCGTAGGCGATATCTTTGTTCGAGCAAATTATCATGGGAACATTGCGATTTAAGCGAGCAGCCTCTTTATGCTTTACACGGACGGCTATATTATGATAATATACTATATATCTAAATTGCGAACGACAATGGAAAAAGGAAAATTGAAAAGAGTTGAGAATAATAATTATGTAAAAATTGACTTAATTTCCTCTTCTATTTCGACCTCCATCTTACTCGCTTTTGCCCTTAATAATGATGTTGAAGTCGAAAAATATTGCCCACATGCAAGAGTTTCCTATTCGATGGAGGTGGCAAACGATAACAATTCGCAGGAAAGAAGCGAAATGCGGACGTTCATGGCCATATATAAGGATACGAAATTTAACGGGCTTTATTAAAACCCTCTCTTTTCTTTTTTCAAAATTGCCCTTTACAAAGATAATACATGTAGAGATGCAAAGTGCAAAGGTAATATGACGAATGTTTGTAAATGTCTCTCTCTCTCTCTCTCTCTTTCACGTCGGGCAAGATTAATTTGGGAATGATTAATTAACTATTCTGCAAAGGGTGATGCAAAAATTAATTCTTTATTTTAATATTTATTTAAAAAAATTGTTTCGGGTCCTTCGGTAATAAAATGAAAAGATAGCGTTGCCAACGCTTGCATCGAGATTTTCCTCGTTCGCGGCAACGTTGCTCAATGGAAAAATGTTTCCACTCTGCCGCAATTGAATGGTTGTAGTAAAGTGAGGAATGCTACTGTAAACAACATTTATTTGTTGTTTCATAAGGGTTTGAGTTTGTCGATTATCCGCCAATAGGGATTTTCCAGCGACCAAAAGCCCAATTGAAAAGGTGAGAAGCGCCATCAAAAAGGCCGAGCTTACTTCTTACGATGTGCATAAGAGGTGATGAATAGTATCGATAGTTACGAATTTTGAATATACATTTGTTTTGAAATTTGTTAAAGAATTTCGACAATCGAACGTAGAGAAGTCTGAAAGGTTCGCAAGATGATTTCTACACGAGGTATTGTGTATATTATAGTTCGAGTAAAGTAAGATTAGTATGCGAGAGAGTTATGTTACGAAAGAGTTTGATAATTATGCGGTTGCCAAATTATAAAAACAAATACCAGAATTACTTTGGTTCATCCACATGTGCTTGTGGCACATCCATACGCTTAAATCTTCACGGGTCTTTCGCACTTTGTATCGGAAACAATCACGACAAATTTTTAATGTAAAATAGTGTGATATATCAAGCGTGCGTTTAAAATTGCCACTTAACAACATGAAACTCAACGCAAATATTCATTTATCGCAAGTTTTGTTGCCTGTTATTTGTTCATTATCCAGGACAAGACATGTGTCGATTATGAAAATCAAACGTTCAACATCACTTTTCGTTTCCTATATGAATATATACGTGTATATTCGTGACACTTTAAATTTCGATTCACTTACTTGTACGAGTTCGAACTATTGGCCTGGTGGTTTTTGTTGTTGTCGGACACCGGATTCTCCGTCGACAGCACCACCAAACAAACAAAAAACCGCATAAAGCGGACAAAAATGAAAACACCCAGAAACAACACACACTGAAGACACAAAAGTGACACGCCACTGTATTGTTTTCCAATGCAATCGATAAAACTGTTGAAGATTTCTTTGCTTTTATTCCACATAAACTCTGCCAAATACGTGGAGAACAGGTTTTTGTTGGTCCCATGCTGCCTCCGCAACTTTGCTTTGGCCCTCGTCCACAGCTTTTCTATGTTCTGGGCGCGAACATCGATATGGCTTCTGCGGATCCACGAAGTTTCGTTGGTGTATGTCTGCCGTCGCCTAGAGAGCCAACATTTTCCAAGGTGTCTGCGGTGCGTTCCTCCACTTCTTTTGCTGTTAACCCTAGCACCACGCCCGTAAACAATTTGGATGCGCTGCTTCAAAGTGAGGTTGCTCTTCGTAAACAGCGAACCCTTGCGGATTGTCACCCTTTTCTTGCACGGCCATCTTACGGTTGTGAGTTGTGGACGAACGAGGTGTCCGTCAGACGATTCTGACGCTGGCACGTGTTGCGTTGAAGTCGCTTTGCCACTCGAGTCCAACGAACTCCGAAGTGGCAACTCCTCACAGGTTGTCACCTCGCCCATAATGTCCTGCGAGGACAAAATGTTGCGAACAATTTCTGTAGGCGCCATCAGAAGCGAATAGAAGACGAGAGAGAAAGAGCGGGAACTTGATTTCAAGTTCATAACTGAGCTATTTTTACACGAATGCATTTGTTTCTTCCTTGTGAGGTTAGTTTTCGAAGGACACTTTGCTTTCCGTTTTGCTTCTCGAGGATAACGAATGTTAGTTGGACGATAGCAATGGGCGAGTTGCTATAATTTTTTTTAATGTGTCCTTTGGAATATCACGCTTGCAAGGGCCACATGTTAAATTTATTTATTGTTTCCTATGACACTTCAAACGTACGTTACGGCCTGAATTTGATCAAGTTGCGCGTTTGGATATAATTGATGATCCAATTTTTCTGTCTTTTTTGTATGTATCCATAAAATATTTAAATGTGGCAATACTGATGTTCCCTAATTGAATATTATATTCTAATAAAGCGTTTCGCGTCGATTTCAACAAATGTGCCACATCGTAGTGCGACACAATTTATTTCTCGCCGACGCGAAAGATTGGCTTCGTATCATCCCCGTAATATCCGAGGAGATAATTAATGGCGTCTACGTTGGTGGCGCCCATATCGCACGCCTTCGTGACGTTTGGCTCTTGGTAGCTTCTACTTGTCGCCTGCGTTTGTTTGATTATATATATATTTTTTATAGATGAGATCTTTACAATCAGCCGTTCGGGAAACTTCTATGCATAAAGCGGCGATCGATGTTCAACAAAATTGCCTTTTATTAATATCATCGTCTTTGTTCCACGCAAAATGCTGTTGGACGTCCATAAATATATATATGTGTATAAATAGTTGACGGTTTCGGTGGGTTGCGAGAGCGCATCCGGATACTTTTGACGTGGCTTCTGACACCTCGCATTGTCGCATTCTGACACCCGATCGACCGATTCCGTTCCCTCATCTTCTGCTGGCGAGTTCTGAATCAGTTTATCTTTGAAACGTGATTCACTGCGTTTTTTTTAACTCGGCGGCAGAAATCCGAGTTTTTATCCATGTTTGAGTCTCGAGAATATCACAAGATAATAAAATCTAGGAAATTAATGTTTTCGAATTAATTTCTGTTGGCGACGGATCGGATTTGAAATTGGGTAGATTTAATTTTCCGTTGGATTTGAGGGAAGTTCCTTGAAGGAGAAGGACATCAACGTGATTTTCTTGGTGGAAGCGCCGGGAAATTCGTCCTTTTTCGCATTAATCGCCTCTCTTCTTCATCTTCGCCGTCGCGGAAAGTGCGATCGTATACGTAAGTTCGCCGGATTTTCATTTCGTCAAAGCACGTGACGCACACTTTGTCCATATCTGACAACAACCCGGAGAATTCGATGATGTTTTATGCGTTCGTTAGAATTCATTTCAACCACGACTTTAGTGTGGACGTGGATATTATTTCTTCAGAAGAAGTCTGTCCGCTCGTGGTGATACAAATTAACGGCAGTTTGCACGCTTTCGCTAACAATTTCTTAATATTATATGCGAGGAAGTAAACAGAAATATGTCAAAAGCGGCTCCAAAAAACACGCTTAATGAGTAGGTTAAAACTAATAAACCGAATTGTAGCAAATATTTGTTCTAAAAAATAAGTATTTACTTATCAAATTGTTAATTAAATCGCCTTTTAGCAGAACCGTTCGAATTTGAAGCGGAAATAATGAACATGATGCATTGGAAATTTTGAGGGCAGTTTGACCATCATTTCCATGGGCGCATTTTCAATGTCATTCTTATTGATTCCTCTGCTCCGCACAGATGCAGGTTTGCTCTAGAGTCTAGACTATCGAATGCGGTTCGCTTCGATCTTCAAGTACGTAATACTCGCTCTCTTTGGATAAATCGTGCTCAAACCCGAATCGTGATGTTTCAAGAACACGATTTGGTTCATAAAGCTTAGTTTTTGACTCGTGGAACACGATTTCGACGGTCTCGTACTGCGAAAACGCCCCGAAGTGGTCGAAATTAATTCGCAAAAGTTCAAATTTACAAATGTCAAAAGTCAATATTTAATTTGACACTCAATGAGAAATTGCTGTTTACAATCGATGACAAAGATAATGGAAGTAGAGATGCAACGTGCAAAGATAATACAACGTTCGTTTACTAGCCGATGAAGTGGAGAAGAGAGAGAGAGAGGGAGAGAAAAAGAAAAAGACCTTGTTTAATTTGCCAAATTTTTTTTTGGGGTAAATCATAGTCGGGCAACTCATTCCCGACCACGATTCAACCCTACTATAAATGAAGGGAGAAGAAGGGAATAGGAAAATGAAGAGGGAAATAAAAAGAAAATAATACAACATTATTTTTTTATTTATAATTAATAAAAAAATGATATCAAGAATAATCCTGGATCGTGACAGTATCGAAATATTGGTGACGGTGCTGTCCACTGCCCCCCCTGCCGCCTCCGCCTCCTCTGCCACATCCTATATATATATATATATATATATATATTATTATTACTACAAATTGGGAACGACAATGGAAAAAAGAAAATTGAAACAAGCTTTACTTGTTTCCGCATAGATCTTCTAACATAAAGTTGATAAACAGGATGATTTCAATTCAAAATGAATTTATTGTAAATGCGAGACGGAAGTTTAAAGAATTTACAAAAAAGAGAAAAGGCAAAAGTTTCCAAGTCTTGAGGATGTCGCATACAAAGCCAACATTTTATTTACATGCGCTGGTATCAATAATAATCTTCTTTGCTGAAATTGTTGTTTACAAATTGCAATCTAATTTCTTCATTCAAAATTGTGGCGTGTATTTAACAAAGTTCGATTTCTTCAATTCTCCTTCTATTTTCCAAAATTTATAAACGAAAGTTTGCAAAAGTTTCCAACTCAGAAACATAGTTTACGACTTCAATACTTTATTTGTATTAAGCCGTTAATAAATTTATTTGCATTGTGGCATAAAAGCAGCTAATGTTTATTTTATTTTCAACGTATATTCTCAAATTTGCTGCCTTTAACTTTCACAAAATCCGCATCCGTAGGTTCATAAATAGGTGGTACATCTGCAAATTTTAACTTTAATTTGCGGCATTTGAAATTACTCTAATTCCTTTGACACTATTGACAGCAGTTGTTTTTAGTAGATGCGTTTGATAAAGGCATTAAAAACACTAATATGACTAATATCAATATTATTATTCTCATTAATATTTGTATTTTGAGCTAGTTTACATTGCTGGTTACTTTGCACTTATTAGGTTGCCCCTGTTGGCAATACGCAGCACAAGTTTGACGGCGCATGTAAGTCGATGCGCCATGTTCATTAGTTACGCATTCAAATATGAACGGTTCTGTCAGAACGTTATTTCATTAACAATTTGGTAAATAATAACTTATTTTTTGGGATGACCCACAAATTTAACGTGTCTTAGAGTTTGGGGCTTGAATGACGAAGACGGAAGGACACGAAGCGGCTTGAACTTGGCAGCACGTCGTTCATTTGTGTGTTGCTGGTGACGTTCGGCAGCCAGTTATTATCCACATGAATTTCAGCCGGGAATTAAAAAGATTAATGGGACCCAACCCTTGATCGCGTCGCAACTAGAATGGTGTTGTATTTCCTCCATTATTTTAAAATCGAATGTGTTCTTTTTAAATGGCTGCTCATATTTGCCTAAGCGAGCTTTTCAACTGTCTACAGATTTACTTTTTGCACATGATTGTTTTAAAAGTGGAATACGTCAATCGCCGGGGGAGGTTAGGTTCTCCAGACAGTTTATGCCCTCGTAGGGACCCTGTCTAGTCCAGTATATGGCATAACGTTCGAAGAGATGCATTTTTTCGCTCAACCACATACGTATATAACAAACTAATGTAACTTACCTGTTATGGTTTCTGCTGATGTTCGATGAGAGGAAGAATTCGTACATAAAATTAAGGAGCAAATGGAGTCTTGTGCTCTTGGCTTCAGAAAGTTAAGCACGATGATGTATCTTTGGTTAAAAAAGTTTTGAAGAGAAAAGCAAAGCAAGTTTATGTGAAATGGTTGGTGTTCACGATGAATAGGGTCCACTAAATTTCGGCCACAAAAATGTATTTGTTCGTAGACGGTAAATTACTGTTTCTTTTACTAAGTGCTGTCTTTGTTAATATTGTTATCATTCATTAATGCAATCAAAATGTTCTTTAATACTGGTTAACTTTATATTTATACATTTGAAGTGTTGTCTTTGTTTAGTGCTAAATTTGGATTTTGTTTAATGTTATCGGAGAGGCTACATAAGTGTATTCATTGATGACGGATTTTGTGTGAATGGTTATCCATCTAGATTTTGCATCAGTTCACAATTAGTTGTCGACGAAGAAGCAGTATACCCGCGGTTTTATTAGATAAATTCGCGAAAGATGAATTAATAAAGTTTTCTTTTTTTAATATTTATGTAAATTGGGCATTTTTGTTACCATCGTAAAACAATCCCAAACAGTTAGGTTTCCCAGCGAGTGATAATTCCTGGATACCTAAAGCGGATATAATTAAAGGGGAATAGCATAAATAAAACTCTCAATTATATTTAATTTTTACATTTATTAATTTTTTCTTTAATTACAAAATTTTCTTTTATTTAAATACATTTCTCTTATCATATAACATGCAAATTCAAGCTTAATTGGAACATATTTTCTAAATTTATTACATATTGAAGATAATACACTCACAAAAAGATTCTTTTTCATTTGGAATTTCAAGTTAATTGTCTGGTCAACCTCCCCATTACTGAGCATAAATATTGCTTCACCACCTTTAATTCTCTCATTAATGTCGACCAACATTTCACCAAATTGAGACGTTTTGTATTTTTCTTTTTTGCTGATGTCAGAATCGGTTGTTTAGTCACTTTAAAGTTTCATGCTGTTTTTGCGACTGCTACTGTTCTTTGATTAATAAGAATAAAAGTTGTTTGTAATATTCTTCTCTACATCTTTTCAACATTTTATGACACGAATATGCAAATATTGCAGATTAAAGCAAAGTTCAATGTTATTGTTTTATTACTATGGCTCTCTCACTTTATTACCTCCAATGTTTAATTCCAAACTAAATAGAAAAATATGGCATTTTCTCGAAAGAACATTGGATGATTCGAAAAATAATGCCCTCAGTAAGGTCACCCAGATTATGGCACATCGGTGTGAATTTAAGATTGCCTCAATTTGTAGTGGGAACGTATATAGCTCCTCATAAGTGAAAAGGGCGCTTTTTGTTACTCGCATTCGATGATACTTCACGGCTTTGATACACCCGTTTCCCACATCCCTTTGAAGTGAGGTGAAGACGGGGGAATGAAGTGCCATTCAATTTCATCGTTTGAGGTCACGTCAATTAATCGATCTTGGGCTGTTTAAAATTGAATAGATTCTGGTAACATTTTTTTGTTACTTTTATCAATTTTCACAAATTTATGCTTAGAACTTAGAAGAGCTACTCTCTTATTCGGTTCGCTTTTATATGTTGCAAGAACACAATTCTCTGATTTATATAGCAGTGTGGAAAAGCGAGGCATGTTATCCTTCGTTTGTTTGGCTGCTTTGGGTAGTTCTCTTTTGTTCCCTCCAATAGTTCCAACTAGAATTGTTTGTTTGGCCAATAATTTTGTCGTTAACTGTTATATTTTGCCCTGGTTGATAGCAACCTTGACTATTTTCAATGAACTTCTCCTATATTTCCGAAGCCAAGGCAAACTTATTTGTTTGTAGGTGCCTACTTCTTTCGGTTCTTTTGTCAAAGCGAATAAATCTTAGGATTTGCTTGAACTTTTCTGTGGCCAAAGTTTTTCTAAAGAACTCAAGACCCCACTTTGTTGACCGTAAATAACTGAGTTTTAATTTTTTTGCCACGTAGGCTCCACGAGCATATAAAATCCCAATAAATGCACGTATTTCTGGTAACGTTGTTGTCCAATGTGTGCACTGTTTTATACTATATTATCAACGAGAATGCACTGAAACAAATAATGTTCCTCTTCGCGTAACCTGTTGGCCCTTTCACACCCTTGAAAATACAAGTGGATGATAACCTTCCAGGAATAGCATCTTCGTTAAATTTTGACCACACAGCACCATCGGCAGCTGTTTCGGTCTCCTGAAAGGTGTCATCGACTTCTTTATCAGAGTCTGAACGAATTAGCATCCTACAACTTTTCCTAGGCATATTGCTGACACTTTCATTTTCATCATTGGTGATCGACTCTTGATCGCTATCTTCAGTGTCAGGCGTTTCACTTTGAGTATAATCAGTGAAGGTGAAGTGGTTCACCTTGCGATAATTTCCATTCCACTGAGAATTCAGCTACACTTGTAACTGAAAAACAAAATCAAATGAAATAAAAATGACATTTTTGAACTGAAATCAATACTTAACCAAAACATGCAAATAATTCACCATATCTTATAACGGAATACATCAATCTCGGGAGGAGGTTAGGTTCTCTAGGCAGTTTATGCCCTCTGAGGGACCCTGTCTAGTCCAGTATTTAACATAAATTTCGAAGAGATGCATTTTTTCGCTCGACCACATACATATACAATAAACTAATGTAAGTTATCTGTTATGGTTTCTGCTGATGTTCGATTAGAGGAAGAATTCCTTCTTTGGGCTTTTCATCCCCGAAATCGTTAGTAATTAAAGACCAGATTATAAAATTGAAGAAAAAAGAAATATCGCACGGCATAAATAAAATTAAGAAGCAAATGGAGAATCTTCTGTTCTTGGCTTCAGAAAGTAAAGCACGAGTGATAATTCCTGGGTACCTAAAGCGGATATTATTCAAGAAGAATAAATAAATAAAACATTTAATTATTATATTTAGTGTTTACAAAATTTACCCCTTTTATCTATACATTTTTCTTATCATATAACATGCAAACGCAAGCAAGCAAGCGAGCGTTTACATAACAGGGCAGCGGTTGGAGGTCTGCTCCTGGTCGCAGATTTGGATTATGATCGTATAAAAACAAACTTTAAAAATCAACTTTCTGAAAATAATGATCCTTTCTCTGTCCCATAAGGCAAGTCACAACCAATAATTTAATACCAAGACAATTTAATCATGAAACAATGAAATGGGATCATAGAGCAACGAATTAACAAAAAGTTCAAAGTCTCTGACCTCAAACTAATTGAAAATATTTTAAGCGCACATTTTTTGTCTTTAGACGTCTTCCTTGAAGTGTCCCTATATTACTGATAAGGACCAATAGTCTAATAGTAATACAATTTGATTATGAAACAATAAAATGTGGTCATGGACTAACAAATCCATAATAATATCAGTGAAAAGTTCAAAGTTTCTGACTTCAAATTAGTTAAAAATATATTAATTGAACATGTCATTCGTTGGACTTTTTATTTATCTATCACAATAATACTAAAAGCAGCAAACGAAATTTCAATATTAATAGAGTTTGATAATGAAATAGTAAAATGAAATCATAAATCATCCATGATGATATTACTAAAAAGGCCAAAGTTTATAACTTTGAAAAGTTTATAGTTTCTGATCTCAAGATAATTGAAAATATTTTAATTGAGCATTTCATTCTCGCAGTTTCTCATTTACCTTTCTCAAGATTACAGCAGGTAAAAAAGTATTTTCTAATTATAAAATATCAATAAAAATGATAAATGATTATAGATAATGTAATATACCCTGACACATACATTCAAGACCACTAATTCTAGAACATCGCATTACTTAGAAGCCATTTATCAATCAAAAATATATTAATTCGGTTCGGATTGAGCAAGGGCATCAAATGTTGTGCCCTAAATTGCAATGATCTTATGTGATCTCATATGTCCACAATGTTTATCAAGAGACATCCTCGAAATCGATGTTATCGACGACATTACCCAACAATTGAGTGACAAGCGTCATATTTTTGGTTCATCGCTATAATCTGTTCTGCGTCTTTTACGATGTTCGTGTCTTGAAACATAACAAATGCTCTTTCTGCCTCTTCGATATCATCGGGGTTTCTCGAAAACTATTTTGCCCAAGCTACACGCCGAACGGCCAAATTGTATTTACCCTTGATCAACTGTTTTACATTGCAAACAATGTCACGTACTGGGCCCATTTTAAGCTTCATTCGCTTTGCAATCCTTGCCTTTTCGTCAGGCGAAGGTTCCTCCGCCACAATTTCTTCGCCCGAACCTCCTCCCTAGCTCGCGTTTTAGGGATGAATATTCCTCCCTCGGTGCTTCTGGAGGTGAACTTGCCTCCTTCACAGATTCCTCAGGTTAACTGGAAGGTTAGATCGAACTTCCTCGAACTGTTTCTTCGTTCGAGAGTCCTGTAAGTTTTACACAAAAAGCATTCGCGCAAGTCTTCCGCAGATATCTCGGAGGGAACGTCATACACGATGACAGGGGTCGTTGCCTCTGTCGCCCCTCCGCCACTAGGCCAGCCTTGGCTAGCTTATAGCGCTTTTGATGATAGCTTCGGCTGATTTGCCTTGCGACACCTCAAGAGCGACTGTCTTCGCTCTAAGGCTTTCGTGCACTCGATTTACTTTGGTACCGGTTTGACCCGGCGGTGGTGGGCCCGACTAATGACTCCGAAGCAGTTGATGGAGTCTGACCACAACAGACTGACCTACCTTGCTGACTTCAGCTAGGGCAATAATGGGGACCGCCTCAGCACGGCAGGGAGCGCTACCCTCCACCTTTTCTCCCGAAGTGGTAGCTTTTTGCCTTATTTGCCTCCGAAGAGGCCTTCGCAGTAGCCTTACCAGGCTCTTATTTTTAAGACGACCGGAGTGTCTTTTGCAGGTTCTGCCAAACCTGGTTTTTAGCCATTTGGACCCCCGTCGCCACTGAAGAGTCCTCCATGATAACTTGTTTAGCGCACAATGTTCTCGCAAATTACGATCTTGAATGGACACTTTTTCGATCTGATTTCTGGATAGCGTTAACAATATTTTCATTTTTGTGCGGTTACTTAACAAAAAGTTGACGAGTAAAGAGAAATTGCTTAGTATGATAACTTTTTCAAAAAAGTGAAAAACAATCGAAAATCATGCAGCAGGGCCGGAAAATTTGAGAGAGAGAGAGAGAGACAGAGAGAAAGGGTGAGAGATGAAGTTCACATACTAAATAAAAAAATAATTATAGAAAATATTTAATTAGTAATATTTAAAGTGGAAAACACCTGAAATATTATATTTACTGTTTTCACCGGCCTAGTGTGCAGCAAAAAAGTTGTAATTCTTTTATGGATATAAATCTGTCGCTTTACTACTTCCAATATTTGACTCTTGTTACACTCTGAGACTGAAGTCAGCGAGCGCGTGGGGTCAGACGTAATAAAAGAGTTTGAGCAAGTTTTAGTAAATCTACTTGTAATTCTGCAGTATTACTGCTAAATTTTCTAGCAATGGGACACGGACCTTTAAATTTTAATTTAATTGCCTTATTTAATAACCTTATAATAGCAGAACTAGCACACCATCTTTTAGTTCCATCAAAATATTATACTATGTTAGGATTTTATACTAACTCTCTTCAGACTTATTATTGGATATAATTCACCAATTTTCAAGTCTTGGAATTTAAAAATGTGTTTTAAAGTCGGCATAGTCATTCGGTTTGCTCTATCCATTCTTTTTTCTATATTAATTTATGCATATCAAGCATGTATTTCTCGAATTTTTGTTTGTTGTAGTAATGTGCTCATTTATGACATGATGATGTGGTAAGATATAATGATTATTTTCTGTGGCATGTCCTAGTTTGGTGATGTGGCCTAAATCTTGATATTCTTTAATAAATTGACAGTACTTTTATGTCTGGTTGTCGTGATAAGCGCTTTTCCTACAAGAGAAACTTTTGTGATGATTCTCCTTAAACGGTATCGTGACTATAAATCGTCCTGTTTTGTCTCTTGGAATTGTTTTTGTGAATATTGCTTCGCAAACAATTTCTGCGGTGAAGAAATGCCTTCATATTGTGTTAAACCCCTCCACGTTCAAGAACTTTTCCACATTCTCATTCAATGAAAGACATGGTGTGTGTTTGACGAATTTTTCTGTCCTTGATGTTGACTTGCAACAACCTAATTTCGTATTACCAAGACATGATAAACCGTTCAAGTTCAGATCTATGCTTTCATTTTGTAAAATGGCAAAGAATATTTCGGAACCTAGCATTACATCAAATTCTGTTGATTTATGCCATTTGTTATCGGCCAAATTTATATTCTCCGGAACCGAATTCGTATCTTTGTCTCATGCTATTTGTGGTATATTGTCAGTGAATTTCTCCAGAACAAGAAACAGTGCGTTTAATCTTGAACATATTATACTCTGGGGCGAATTTTAAATTTGCACCTGTGTTTCTTCTGTTTCTTCATCACTGGTTGATGACATTTTATAATATAACTGCGAGTTTGTTGGTTGTGAATGGACAGTAACTTGCGGGAATATATGCTGTTGCTGCATCAAGCAGGCTTAATAGTATTATTTCATGATGCTCAATGCAATATGGTACAATTGGACTGCTGGAACAAGAAACATGAAGAGGGGAAGAAAATTCGTCAAAAAATTGAATGACTGTGAATTGTTTAATGTGAACATGCATCAATCAGCTGCCATTTACTTGTTGTGTTGATATTCAGTGTTGCCACATGTCTCTCAGCATCCAGCACAAATCGCTCAATTGCCACAATGAGGCTATGGACGCATACGACAAAGAATGTGGAAGAGGCAACAATAGGAAGGGACATAACGTGATCATTAAAAGAGCAGTTGAAGTTAAGTAGATGATAATTGATAACGGTAACTGTGACTAAGCGTCAATTGTATTCTTCTTTGCTGGCTGGGACACCAACGACGATCGTCGTTTGTTTTTTCTTTGTTTACACGTTCTTTCTAATATATTAACGGAATTTATGTTATGCTCTTAAAACGGTTTTTAATTTGATTCGCGACTAAATTTATTGCTTCATCGACCAGAAATTTTATCGTGCTAAACTTGGTTACGATCTAGTTAAGCGAGTTGTAATAATAAAAGCGAAAAGAATTTGCATAATTTTCCAAAGCATCCAATTAGATTTGAAACTGTTTTCCCTTGAAAAAAATATGCAATTGTTCGCATGTTTTAACTGTTATTACTTAACCACTTGCGCTACGATTTAATTAAAAGTGCCAAAGTCTCGTCAATCAACATTTTCTAGTAATTTGCTTATGGACGTTTAAAAAGTTATATTACGATACAATTCAGTCGGCACGTGAATAACCTCAAATCATTTCGCTTGATATTACCATACAATTGCCATTAAACTGCAACAACTCTGTCATGCGTCCATCTTAATTTAGAGTTTCGTAAGGTGACGTTGGTGTTTTACAATTTCATCTGAGCTTATAACTGACTAGTTTCTTAAACTGCAATTGTTTCAACAAATTCGCATTTATTTTCGTGATTATAATCTACCGTCGGGAAGGTTAGGGATATCTTTGCAGTTTCTGCCCTCACAGGTACCCTGCATGGACTTACTTCGTTGGGATAATGAATAAATGATGTTCGTGAAGTAGTCCCCAAGATTGTTGTTTGGCCGACCACGACTGATTTCTATATGTTTCTAAAACGAAGCTCTTGCAGCAGTTTCTTCCATTTCATTGAGGATTCTTGTCTTGTTGAAATATTAATTCTCCGTAGGAGATCTTTGAGTGATACCAGCCAAAACGTAATATTTTCCAAAATAGATTTTGCTACGTATATTAATAGTTTTATATTTGATACTTTTATACTTGATACTTTTAATTTTTTGTTATCATCATGATACAACTACTAGGTGAAAACAGTTGATTTTCTAAAATAAATCTAACGATTTATGATTTAAATGAGAATCAAGAATTAACAAAAAAAATTAATGATATCATTAATACGAAAATATGATGTTATTATTTTGCTTTTACAGTGTGTGTAGGATCGTTCCCACGAAGACGGCGAAGTTCTTTCTCGAAGGACCACCGATTGTTAATCGGACGCGAATTGAAAACAATTTTAAAGTCTTCTAAACAACTATATATATTCAAAATATTTACAAAAACTTAGTAACTATTACAGTATAACTTGGGTACTATTTTGATGTTCATCGTTATCAACATTTTCGGCGTGGTAGGAATGCGTTTTTGCCCGTTGGTGGGTTTTTCCCTCGGTTGCATCCGTACGTGCTGAAATGAAATAATATTGTTCCCTTTTCTTGGAATTAATAAACTTTTACAATCCTTCGGTCGACCCGTTCGCAGGTATCGGACGAGAATTTAGGATGGCTTCAATTTGTACAAGCCAAGTGTATAACTCTTCGTATGTTAATTTATAATTAGCAACCACTCGTCGTAAGTGATACTTGACGGATTTGACCGCCGCTTCCCATATCCCACCCATGTGGGGGGAATTTGGGGGTATAAAATGCCAACAAATGTGTCGCATGACGTAGCGTCGACGAGTTCGCGTCTTGAATGTTCATTTATAAAGAATTCGCGAAGTTTTTTTTCCTTGTTGGCGCCCGTGAAAATAGTGCCATTGTCGCTATAAATATTGAGAATTTTTCCTCTTCGCGAGGTGAATCGCTTCAAGGCTGCTATAAAAGCTTCGGACGATAGATTTGACACAAGTTCAATGTGTACTGCCCTCGTTGCAAGACATATGAACACCGCTACATACATCTTGGATACTTTCTTGCTCCTAATACCACCCTCTCTAATTTGAAATGGTCCGCAATAATCTACTCCACTATTTTTGAATGGACGCCCCTCGCCAAATCGAAATTTTGGTAGGTCTCCCATTAAAGGGCTGGTTGTTCGCGGTTTGGCCTTAAAGCACACGGCGCAATTATGAATTTGTTTACGAACCATCCCCTTTGCATTTGGTACCCAAAATTCTTCGCGTAACATGGCAGTTGTGGTTTGAGGACCGGCATGTAGTGACTTGCGGTGCGTATAGTCAATCAGTAATTCAGTGAATCTGTGATTTGCTGGCAATATGAATGGAAATTTGTGATTGTACGGCAAACTTGTATGTCGGAGTCGACCACCGACTCTAATTAGATTGTCGTCTACGAACGGGTTCAAACGCAATAATTTACTTGACGATTTAACCGATTGATTGTTTTGAAGTGATAGCAATTCTAATTTGAATATTTGATTCTGAACCAATCGAATGAGTTTTAATAGTCCTTCTTGTAGTTCGCATGGTGTTAAAGGGCCTATTATTCTTTGTGAACGCGTTTTCAGTCTGGTATTTAGAACGAATCTCTGACAATATGCCATCGTACGTATGATTCGTTCGTACTTAGAGAATCTGTAAAACGGAAACCATTCCACAGCGGTTGTCGTCGCATTAGATATTGATTTTTCTTCAAGTAATTTATGATCGAAATTTTCTGATCTTGGCAGTTTCGAATAGGAATTTTCTTTAATGATGTTAGGTCCATGCCACCACAACGAATTCGAGGTGATATCTGTTATTTGTGCACCACGTGACACTAAATCTGCTGGATTTTGTGCAGATCTAATGTGATGCCAATTTTGTGAATCGGTCAACTCTTGAATCTCTGCGATGCTATTTGCTACGAAAATATGATATTTCTTGGATTCGGAGTGAATCCATGCCAAAACAATTGAAGAATCGCTCCAATAGTGAATAGAATTCAAAGGGCTGCGCAAAGTTCTAGGCGCGGAATTATTAAATTCTTTAATGGGGCTACCCGCTATTTAGCACAAAGTAACTCGCTAGATGACCGGCCTGATTCGTCTGTGCATTTTAGGTAAATGCATGCGCCGTACGCGCGTTCGCTTGCGTCTGCAAATCCGTGCAATTCGTAATGCATCGGGCGTTCTGAAGAATTGATCGCACATCTTGGATTTTTAAGTGAATTCACCATCTTCAAATTCGATGATACTTCACGGCTTTGATACACCCGTTTCCCACATCCCTTTGAAGTGAGGTGAAGACGGGGGAATGAAGTGCCATTCAATTTCATCGTTTGAGGTCACGTCAATTAATCGATCTTGGGCTGTTTAAAATTGAATAGATTCTGGTAACATTTTTTTGTTACTTTTATCAATTTTCACAAATTTATGCTTAGAACTTAGAAGAGCTACTCTCTTATTCGGTTCGCTTTTATATGTTGCAAGAACACAATTCTCTGATTTATATAGCAGTGTGGAAAAGCGAGGCATGTTATCCTTCGTTTGTTTGGCTGCTTTGGGTAGTTCTCTTTTGTTCCCTCCAATAGTTCCAACTAGAATTGTTTGTTTGGCCAATAATTTTGTCGTCAACTGTTATATTTTGCCCTGCTTGATAGCAACCTTGACTATTTTCAATGAACTTCTCCTATATTTCCGAAGCCAAGGCAAACTTATTTGTTTGTAGGTGCCTACTTCTTTCGGTTCTTTTGTCAAAGCGAATAAATCTTAGGATTTGCTTGAACTTTTCTGTGGCCAAAGTTTTTCTAAAGAACTCAAGACCCCACTTTGTTGACCGTAAATAACTGAGTTTTAATTTTTTTGCCACGTAGGCTCCACGAGCATATAAAATCCCAATAAATGCACGTATTTCTGGTAACGTTGTTGTCCAATGTGTGCACTGTTTTATACTATATTATCAACGAGAATGCACTGAAACAAATAATGTTCCTCTTCGCGTAACCTGTTGGCCCTTTCACACCCTTGAAAATACAAGTGGATGATAACCTTCCAGGAATAGCATCTTCGTTAAATTTTGACCACACAGCACCATCGGCAGCTGTTTCGGTCTCCTGAAAGGTGTCATCGACTTCTTTATCAGAGTCTGAACGAATTAGCATCCTACAACTTTTCCTAGGCATATTGCTGACACTTTCATTTTCATCATTGGTGATCGACTCTTGATCGCTATCTTCAGTGTCAGGCGTTTCACTTTGAGTATAATCAGTGAAGGTGAAGTGGTTCACCTTGCGATAATTTCCATTCCACTGAGAATTCAGCTACACTTGTAACTGAAAAACAAAATCAAATGAAATAAAAATGACATTTTTGAACTGAAATCAATACTTAACCAAAACATGCAAATAATTCACCATATCTTATAACGGAATACATCAATCTCGGGAGGAGGTTAGGTTCTCTAGGCAGTTTATGCCCTCTGAGGGACCCTGTCTAGTCCAGTATTTAACATAAATTTCGAAGAGATGCATTTTTTCGCTCGACCACATACATATATAATAAACTAATGTAAGTTATCTGTTATGGTTTCTGCTGATGTTCGATTAGAGGAAGAATTCCTTCTTTGGGCTTTTCATCCCCGAAATCGTTAGTAATTAAAGACCAGATTATAAAATTGAAGAAAAAAGAAATATCGCACGGCATAAATAAAATTAAGAAGCAAATGGAGAATCTTGTGTTCTTGGCTTCAGAAAGTAAAGCACGAGTGATAATTCCTGGGTACCTAAAGCGGATATTATTCAAGAAGAATAAATAAATAAAACATTTAATTATTATATTTAGTGTTTACAAAATTTACCCCTTTTATCTATACATTTTTCTTATCATATAACATGCAAACGCAAGCAAGCAAGCGAGCGTTTACATAACAGGGCAGCGGTTGGAGGTCTGCTCCTGGTCGCAGATTTGGATTATGATCGTATAAAAACAAACTTTAAAAATCAACTTTCTGAAAATAATGATCCTTTCTCTGTCCCATAAGGCAAGTCACAACCAATAATTTAATACCAAGACAATTTAATCATGAAACAATGAAATGGGATCATAGAGCAACGAATTAACAAAAAGTTCAAAGTCTCTGACCTCAAACTAATTGAAAATATTTTAAGCGCACATTTTTTGTCTTTAGACGTCTTCCTTGAAGTGTCCCTATATTACTGATAAGGACCAATAGTCTAATAGTAATACAATTTGATTATGAAACAATAAAATGTGGTCATGGACTAACAAATCCATAATAATATCAGTGAAAAGTTCAAAGTTTCTGACTTCAAATTAGTTAAAAATATATTAATTGAACATGTCATTCGTTGGACTTTTTATTTATCTATCACAATAATACTAAAAGCAGCAAACGAAATTTCAATATTAATAGAGTTTGATAATGAAATAGTAAAATGAAATCATAAATCATCCATGATGATATTACTAAAAAGGCCAAAGTTTATAACTTTGAAAAGTTTATAGTTTCTGATCTCAAGATAATTGAAAATATTTTAATTGAGCATTTCATTCTCGCAGTTTCTCATTTACCTTTCTCAAGATTACAGCAGGTAAAAAAGTATTTTCTAATTATAAAATATCAATAAAAATGATAAATGATTATAGATAATGTAATATACCCTGACACATACATTCAAGACCACTAATTCTAGAACATCGCATTACTTAGAAGCCATTTATCAATCAAAAATATATTAATTCGGTTCGGATTGAGCAAGGGCATCAAATGCTCTGCCCTAAATTGCAATGATCTTGTGTGATCTCATATGTCCACAATGTTTATCAAGAGACATCCTCGAAATCGATGTTATCGACGACATTATCCAACAATTGAGTGACAAGCGTCATATCTTTGGTTCATCGCAATTTATAATCTGTTCTGCGTCTTTTACGATGTTCGTGTCTTGAAACATAACAAATGCTCTTTCTGCCTCTTCGATATCATCGGGGTTTCTCGAAAACTATTTTGCCCAAGCTACACGCCGAACGGCCAAATTGTATTTACCCTTGATCAACTGTTTTACATTGCAAACAATGTCACGTACTGAGCCCATTTTAAGCTTCATTCGCTTTGCAATCCTTGCCTTTTCGTCAGGCGAAGGTTCCTCCGCCACAATTTCTTCGCCCGAACCTCCTCCCTAGCTCGCGTTTTAGGGATGAATATTCCTCCCTCGGTGCTTCTGGAGGTGAACTTGCCTCCTTCACAGATTCCTCAGGTTAACTGGAAGGTTAGATCGAACTTCCTCGAACTGTTTCTTCGTTCGGGAGTCCTGTAAGTTTTACACAAAAACCATTCGCGCAAGTCTTCCGCAGATATCTCGGAGGGAACGTCATACACGATGACAGGGGTCGTTGCCTCTGTCGCCCCTCCGCCACTAGGCCAGCCTTGGCTAGCTTATAGCGCTTTTGATGATAGCTTCGGCTGATTTGCCTTGCGACACCTCAAGAGCGACTGTCTTCGCTCTAAGGCTTTCGTGCACTCGATTTACTTTGGTACCGGTTTGACCCGGCGGTGGTGGGCCCGACTAATGCCTCCGAAGCTGTTGATGGAGTCTGACCACAACAGACTGACCTACCTTGCCGACTTCAGCTAGGGCAATAATGGGGACCGCCTCAGCACGGCAGGGAGCGCTACCCTCCACCTTTTCTCCCGAAGTGGTAGCTTTTTGCCTTATTTGCCTCCGAAGAGGCCTTCGCAGTAGCCTTACCAGGCTCTTATTTTTAAGACGACCGGAGTGTCTTTTGCAGGTTCTGCCAAACCTGGTTTTTAGCCATTTGGACCCCCGTCGCCACTGAAGAGTCCTCCATGATAACTTGTTTAGCGCACAATGTTCTCGCAAATTACGATCTTGAATGGATACTTTTTCGATCTGATTTCTGGATAGCGTTAACAATATTTTCATTTTTGTGCGGTTACTTAACAAAAAGTTGACGAGTAAAGAGAAATTGCTTAGTATGATAACTTTTTCAAAAAAGTGAAAAACAATCGAAAATCATGCAGCAGGGCCGGAAAATTTGAGAGAGAGAGAGAGAGACAGAGAGAAAGGGTGAGAGATGAAGTTCACATACTAAATAAAAAAATAATTATAGAAAATATTTAATTAGTAATATTTAAAGTGGAAAACACCTGAAATATTATATTTACTGTTTTCACCGGCCTAGTGTGCAGCAAAAAAGTTGTAATTCTTTTATGGATATAAATCTGTCGCTTTATTACTTCCAATATTTGACTCTTGTTACACTCTGAGACTGAAGTCAGCGAGCGCGTGGGGTCAGACGTAATAAAAGAGTTTCAGCAAGTTTTAGTAAATCTACTTGTAATTCTGCAGTATTACTGCTAAATTTTCTAGCAATGGGACACGGACCTTTAAATTTTAATTTAATTGCCTTATTTAATAACCTTATAATAGCAGAACTAGCACACCATCTTTTAGTTCCATCAAAATATTATACTATGTTAGGATTTTATACTAACTCTCTTCAGACTTATTATTGGATATAATTCACCAATTTTCAAGTCTTGGAATTTAAAAATGTGTTTTAAAGTCGGCATAGTCATTCGGTTTGCTCTATCCATTCTTTTTTCTATATTAATTTATGCATATCAAGCATGTATTTCTCGAATTTTTGTTTGTTGTAGTACTGTGCTCATTTATGACATGATGATGTGGTAAGATATAATGATTATTTTCTGTGGCATGTCCTAGTTTGGTGATGTGGCCTAAATCTTGATATTCTTTAATAAATTGACAGTACTTTTATGTCTGGTTGTCGTGATAAGCGCTTTTCCTACAAGAGAAACTTTTGTGATGATTCTCCTTAAACGGTATCGTGACTATAAATCGTCCTGTTTTGTCTCTTGGAATTGTTTTTGTGAATATTGCTTCGCAAACAATTTCTGCGGTGTTTAAATGCCTTCATGTTGTGTTAAACCCCTCCACGTTCAAGAACTTTTCCACATTCTCATTCAATGAAAGACATGGTGTGTGTTTGACGAATTTTTCTGTCCTTGATGTTGACTTGCAACAACCTAATTTCGTATTACCAAGACATGATAAACCGTTCAAGTTCAGATCTATGCTTTCATTTTGTAAAATGGCAAAGAATATTTCGGAACCTAGCATTACATCAAATTCTGTTGATTTATGCCATTTGTTATCGGCCAAATTTATATTCTCCGGAACCGAATTCGTATCTTTGTCTCATGCTATTTGTGGTATATTGTCAGTGAATTTCTCCAGAACAAGAAACAGTGCGTTTAATCTTGAACATATTATACTCTGGGGCGAATTTTAAATTTGCACCTGTGTTTCTTCTGTTTCTTCATCACTGGTTGATGACATTTTATAATATAACTGCGAGTTTGTTGGTTGTGAATGGACAGTAACTTGCGGGAATATATGCTGTTGCTGCATCAAGCAGGCTTAATAGTATTATTTCATGATGCTCAATGCAATATGGTACAATTGGACTGCTGGAACAAGAAACATGAAGAGGGGAAAAAAATTCGTCAAAAAATTGAATGACTGTGAATTGTTTAATGTGAACATGCATCAATCAGCTGCCATTTACTTGTTGTGTTGATATTCAGTGTTGCCACATGTCTCTCAGCATCCAGCACAAATCGCTCAATTGCCACAATGAGGCTATGGACGCATACGACAAAGAATGTGGAAGAGGCAACAATAGGAAGGGACATAACGTGATCATTAAAAGAGCAGTTGAAGTTAAGTAGATGATAATTGATAACGGTAACTGTGACTAAGCGTCAATTGTATTCTTCTTTGCTGGCTGGGACACCAACGACGATCGTCGTTTGTTTTTTCTTTGTTTACACGTTCTTTCTAATATATTAACGGAATTTATGTTATGCTCTTAAAACGGTTTTTAATTTGATTCGCGACTAAATTTATTGCTTCATCGACCAGAAATTTTATCGTGCTAAACTTGGTTACGATCTAGTTAAGCGAGTTGTAATAATAAAAGCGAAAAGAATTTGCATAATTTTCCAAAGCATCCAATTAGATTTGAAACTGTTTTCCCTTGAAAAAAATATGCAATTGTTCGCATGTTTTAACTGTTATTACTTAACCACTTGCGCTACGATTTAATTAAAAGTGCCAAAGTCTCGTCAATCAACATTTTCTAGTAATTTGCTTATGGACGTTTAAAAAGTTATATTACGATACAATTCAGTCGGCACGTGAATAACCTCAAATCATTTCGCTTGATATTACCATACAATTGCCATTAAACTGCAACAACTCTGTCATGCGTCCATCTTAATTTAGAGTTTCGTAAGGTGACGTTGGTGTTTTACAATTTCATCTGAGCTTATAACTGACTAGTTTCTTAAACTGCAATTGTTTCAACAAATTCGCATTTATTTTCGTGATTATAATCTACCGTCGGGAAGGTTAGGGATATCTTTGCAGTTTCTGCCCTCACAGGTACCCTGCATGGACTTACTTCGTTAGGATAATTAAAAAATGATGTTCGTGAAGTAGTCCCCAAGATTGTTGTTTGGCCGACCACGACTAATTTCTATACGTTTCTAAAACGAAGCGTCTTGCAACAGTTTCTTCCGTTTGATTGAGGATTCTTGTCTTGTTGAAGCATTAATTCTCCGTAGGAGATCTTTGAGTGATACCAGCCAAAACGTAATATTTTCCAAAATAGATTTTGCTACGTATATTAATAGTTTTATATTTGATACTTTTATACTTGATTCTTTTATACTTTTAATTTTTTGTTATCATCATGATACAGTAGGTAAAAGGAGAGATATCCCGACCAATTTTACATGTTATTTTAAATGGGGGTATTTTCTAGCTTCTTCAAGGTCGCGTTCGCTAACAATCCGACTGGGGTGGGGGGAAGAGGGATTGTGTTAGAGAGATGTGGTGGGGGAGAGAGATGGTGTTAGAGTGAGAGATGTGGTGGGGGAGAGTTGGTGTTAGAGTGAAAAGTTATTCCTTACCCGTGCTGGATTCGAATCTGCGATGGTACGGTTTGTAAGGCAGCGCGCTATACCACTGAACTACCAAGTGACTTAATTGAATAGGATTAAATGATGATTAGAAGCAGATTCAATGCGTAACAAATGTTTCCTTACAAATATTTATTAACATTGTATTTAACATAAATCAATATGAACCTATGAGAGTTGGTTCGTACATCGACCTTCCATTGATGATAAAGCATAAGAACGCCTGCATTAATGTGAAGAATGATGATGATGCGTGTTTTGCATGGTCATGTTGACAAGAGTAAATAGCATATAAAGTCGTTGCTTGATCACAGTTAGAACCTCTAAATGAGCTTAATGCAAAAAACTGAATCTGTAAAAGAAAAAAGAAAAAACCGTAAATATTTTATTAAACAATAATAATAATCTTGTTACCATACCTTAATTTGTTAGCGGACATGCCTCATTTTGATGAGAAAAATTGATAATGAGTTTACACCTGCCACACTCCTCGTACGGTGGATCATCAATATGATGATGCGCCACCCACACATCTAGTTCGTCGCGATCGAGTCGCATCTTATGCGCGAAACAATCGCGACAAATCATGATATAAACTTTATAAATGTCGTACTTTTTAAAAAACATTGAGAAGCTGAGATGACAACTACTCATCTTGAATTTCGTTCAGTTACTGAAACAAGCTAAATTTTGTGCAATATTTATATGCAATATTTTGTTCATTATTAACCACATTTTTATAATTTGCCTCGATAACTTTTAGCAATTGATAGCGATCGTTAGAGGAAGATATCTTCAGTAAAGCAATAATTACAAATATTAAGGGTTGCGGAAGCCAATATCTTCAGCCATCGAAAACATCTTTTTTGTTTTTATCTTTTATTATTATTCATAACCACATTTTTATAAGCAGTAAATAATTTGCCTCGATAACTTTCAGCAATTGAATGCGGTCGTTAGAGGAAAGTATCTTCGGTAAAGCAAGAATTACAAATATTAATGGTTGCGGAAGCCAATATGTATAAAAATCTTCAATCAATTTCAGGAAAGAACATGTTATTTATAGGTATGAGATATTGTTGTTTTTTCTTTCTATCAACCAATCCCATTATGAATAATTAATATTGGGTTAGCGAGAATCAAAGATGATATATATAGAAGATTTTTATTAACCACAAGTACATTTCGTTTATATAGCAGATAAGGAAAATTACATTTATATTTAACTAATTTCTTAAAGCCAATTTTCTTTTAAATCCTTACTTAAAAGCCTAACATTATTATAACTGCATATGATTTGATAATTCGCATAATAGTTGGATAGATAAAAATAACGTATTATAATTTTTTTTATTAGATAAATAAATATTTTTAGTGATTACATATGAGTTTTCCTTTCGTTTATTTCTTTGTGCTAAACTATTACTTATTTACCGCACAATATATATTGAATATATTTACAAAACGGTGACCATCTTTTATGTTCGTAGAATGGATCATCATCCACTTTCCAACATTGTATTACTACTCCGCAATCAAAACATATACATCTATCTTGAAAGCCCGCATAAAAGAATCCTGCAGATGCTAATAAATGCGAATTTGGATAATTTTTTGTCCAAGCGTTGAATGTATCTAGACGTGTGCGGATGTTAACAAACTTATTATATTTGTAATTATTACAACATTTATATTTAGGCGGCACCGGTCCCTCAAATTGAGTGTTGTTCCCAGACACAAAGTAATGTTCATAGCATGGCAACTTTTTTATCAATTCAGGATCACTTTTGTATTCTATCGGAAGTAAATGCCATACACTCTCTAAATATACGCCCTCTAGTTTCAAGACAGCTTCCAAATTCACTGCGTTTAAACTCATGGTTAAAGAACGTCTGAGAGCAACAAAAAGGAAAAAATATTATGACGCAAATAATATATAAATAATAATAATAACGGATAAAATAATTCGTTATGGTTGGTTATTTAAATTGTATAAATATCGACTGGAACATCATTTTTTTCTTTAGTGTTTCGAAGACTGTGAAGGTGTTAGTTACTGCAATGAATATAACAATAAGTGAACCAAAATCAGCAGAGGTGCTGCAAACGCCTAAGAAGAAGAGGAAGACGAGCAAAAAAACAAGTGAACGTCTAAACGAGATGAAGATTGTCAACAGTCAGTTTAAAGAATATTGGGATAAACTTGAAGATTCTCTTAATATTTCCAATCAACCCTTGAATGAGGAAAATGGAGGCGGTGATGACGGCGGTCAACTTAAAACATATTGGGATAACATTGATCATTCGCTTTGTAATTTTGTAGAAAACATAAAGAAGGAAAAGGACTTTATCTATCAAACGGAATTTGATTCTTCGCTTGATACTCGTAGAGTAAAGACGTGATAGAAGTGCTAAAAATTTTCGTAAGAAAAATTAAAAGTTATTCGTGAATTTTCACTGTGAATTGAGAAATATTGAAACACATAATATAAACAGTTGAAGTTGTTATTTTGGGACGATTAATTAACATTTTGATTATAATTCATTGTTTGAGAAAACCACGTGGTGTTATTAAATCCTGAATTTTCTGGAGCATCCCTTGTCGGATCGCTTCCGAATTCTGGGAGAGCGTTGGTGTGGTGGCCGTGGTACGGTGCACCATCTTATTTTACGTTATTTTGTTCGGGGACGGCATTTGGGGGCATAGTGCGCGACCACGTGGTTCGCGGCTTGGTACCCCTTTTTCCGGGACATCCGACGTTGGGAGTGTCCTCCGTTGATTGGAGAACCTGCGGGAGCAGCTCCCGGAGGAAAAGGTGGGTGGACGGGGGCGGTTGTGCCGCCCTTTTTCTCTTGGTGGCGGCTTTTGTGTCGCTCGCTTTAGCGTGTCTTTCCCTGTCTATTCGGGGTTGAGGGGGTTTCCCTGTCTTGGGAGTGAGTCGTAAGGGTTCCCTGGGGAGCGGGAATTCGAGTGGCGGCGCCCTCTGGGAAACGACGCCTGGCGTCGGTTTTTGGCTGAGCGCATATTTGCGTAGATCGGGCACCTGGGAGTCGGTTCCACCCGTTCCCGGAGGCGGCGGAGGCCTGGGGGCTGAGAAATCAGCACCCAGTGATTAAAACTCGAGTGACCCCTCATTCTCTTCGGGGTTGCTCCAGGAGTCTCTTGGGGTCGAAGACGCCTGGCGGCGGTCTTCCTGGGGGTGGCGATCAGGCATCTTGTGTGTCGTTGACGGGAGTGGTGCCGAGTGGGGACTCTCAAAAGAGATCTTCCCGCGGGCTACTCAGCTCCCTTGGAATTGGTTGGAGGCGGCGTACCGGTTTCCCGGAAAACGCCAAAAACTGTTCGGGGGCGGCGAAAAATAGCAAGTGGGGTGTCGTTCGCCTCGTCTCGCCTCTGTGAGGCCGAATATAAGGTTTTTGTTTGGGGGCGGCGCTTCTGGGGGCAGCCAGTCGCCGAAAATCGAATCGCGAAAAGAACCCATATTTGACCTATAGTTTATCCTTCTGCACACTTTGCGGCTTCCTACCCCATGGGGGGGAAGAATAAGAAAGCGAAGAAGAAGGCCGCTGCTGCGGCAGACAGAGCGGGCCTAATGGGGGGGGGGGGGGGGAGCGAACAGCTCCTCTAGCGAAAGTGGCGGAGAGGAGGAGATGGTTGTCTCGGGGAGCGTGCCCGCGAAAAAGCGGACCCGCGCCGACAGAGAGCACGGAGACGGTGGAGGGTCACGTGCGAAAGAGGATCGTGGGAGACAGTAGCGCCTCCAGGGAAGGCAAAAGCTCCTTGGAGAGGATCAGCGAAATTGAGGCGACATTGGCGGCGACGCTTGAGGAAAATGCGAGAGTGACAGGCTCCCTCAGAGCGTCTGTCATGGACTTGTTCCGGAGGGTGAGGCTGGTCGCGGAGGGGTTGGTCGTGGACCTGGTGGCGGCCAGGTCGCGATGCGATTACGTCGAGGAGGTGAGGGGCGTTGTAGCGGAGGAATGCCTGGAGTTGAAGCAGGCTGTGGAGGGTGTGGCTGGCGCGGTGAGCGGCGCCTCATACGCGTCGGTTGCGCAGCAAGGGGCGATTTCCCGCCCTCCGCCTGTGCACCACCCTGCGGTGGTGGTCAAGGCCAAGGAGGGCAGTGGAATCAGCGGTGGGGCGGCCATTAAGAAGGTCTTAATGGAGAACGTGCGACCGGCTGTCGGGCCGGTGCGCGTTCACGCAGTCCGAGAGCTGCAGAGTGGGGGGGTCCTGTTGAGGACGGCGGCTGAGGATGATTGGCGGAAGATTCTGTCCTCAGAGGCCTTTCGAAGTTCTGGGCTGACGGGAGAGAGGACGAGGGACTTGCGCCCCAGGGTCCTCGTCTATGACGTGGAGTCTGCGCTAACGGACGAAGTGGTAATCAGGGAACTGATAAATAAGAACTTGTCTGGTGTGGATCCTCTAGAAATGGCCAAGAGGATCAAAGTGGTTGCGAAAACGGGGCCACGGGATCGGGAGCGAGGCAATAGAGTTTTGGAGATGCCCGGCGAGGTGGCCACCCGGGTGGCAGCTCTCGGGCACGTACTAGTTGGCTGGTCGTCATGTCGGGTGGTGGCGTATGACGGTGTCATGCGCTGCTACCGCTGCTGTGGTTATGGGCACCCGGCGCGGGCCTGCAGGCAGGAGAGAGCCTGCTGCATGCGTTGTGGCGAGGCGGGCCACTTGGCGGCGGCCTGCCCTAATAGGGACGGTCCATGCGTGTGTGGTCCCTGCAAGAGGGTGGGGCGTCCCTCGGACCATATGGCCGGGGACAAGTCCTGTGGCGAATACCAGAGGGCGCTGGCAATAGTGAGGAGTCGCACGAACTATGCCAGGTAGGGGCAGCGATCTTCGTGTGTGCCAGGCCAATGTCGCCAGATCGTCGAGGAATAGCGCTGAGCTGCGAGTCTGGGCTCAAAGGGAAGGCGTGGACGTGCTCCTCGTACAGGAGCCCTACTGTTTGAATGGTGTGGTGAAAGGGTTTGGTGGTAGTGCGAGGGTGGTCAGCTCTGACAGAGTGAACGATCCGGTGTTGAGTGATCGGGGTGTACTTGCGGCTGTCGTCGTCCTGAACCTTGCGGTGGATGTGCTGGGGCATGCTGGAATTTCCAGCACTGCCCTGGCTGTCGCCACCGTGAGGGGGGGGAATGGAATGGAAGTTTTGTGTGTGAGCGGCTATTTGCCGCCTGGAATGGATGTGACTACTTTGCTGTCTGAATGGGATAATGTAATGTATGCAATCGGCGGCCGCAAGAGTATGATTTGGGGAGCGGATGTGAATGGAAATTCGCCCCTTTGGAGCGAAAGGGACATGAATGAACGGGGGGAGGCTGTGGCGGAATGGATGAACGTCCACGATGCCACAGTCTTCAATGACGTGAGTCAGGGGCCGACTTTCCGGACTGTGAATGGGACGTCTTTTATAGACGTCACTTTTGGGTTCGGGGGTTGTGCTGCGAATGAATGGAAACTGTTGGACGGGGTCACGCATAGTGATCACTGCGCACTCCAATTTGGGGTGGGTGGTGTGATCGAGCGGCCTCGTCCGGTTATGAAGTGGATGACATCGAGAGTGAGCTGGGACATCTTTAGGGATCGTCTTGGGGGCGACTGGGAGATTGAGGACAGCGTGAATGGAGCTGATGCGGGAGCGCGGGAACTACAGGAGAGCGTCATCGCGGCATGCGAGGAATCCTGTAGGAAGGTGCCCGTGGAAAGCAGAGGGTGTGCTTGGTGGAATGGCAGATTGGAATACATGAAGAAGAGCGCGTTAAAGGCCAGGCGGGTGTGGCAGCGTTTGCGCGGGCGAGGTGGAATGAGAGAGGCGAATGCAAGGGAAGAGTTCCGCAGAAAGCGGAACCAGTATAAATGTGAGGTGCTTGACTCCCGTTATAGGGAATGGAGGAGTCTGCTTCGTGCCGGCTCCTCTGACCCTTGGGGAGTAGTATATAAGATTGTGAGAAAGCGGATCATCGGGCCAACGGTCTGGCAGTGCGTGTCCGGGGATGGAGGGGAGGACCCCACCGTCTCGGTGCGCGATACGGTGGAGAGTTACATGCGGAAATTCTTTCCGATTGACGACGCAAGCCAGGACTCTGAGGCCCGAGCGTGTGTGAGGGCACGGGCGGAGGAGGCACTGCGGCGTCCTGTCGTGGTGGCTGAACCCCCTGTGGAAATGCATGAGGTGGGCATGGCTGTCGCCAGGACCCGGGGAGGGAGAGCCCCCGGACTGGATGGTGTGAAAGGGGTGTTTGTGAAAGAGGCATGGAAGACAATCCCTGAGAGAATGCTTAGATTGTATGATGTGTGTGTGCGTTGGGGAGTGTTCCCCCAGATATGGAAGACTGCTGAGCTTAGGTTAATACCTAAGCCAGGGGCGAATGTTGGGGATGGGCCGAAGGCCTTTCGGCCCATCTGTCTCCTCACCTTCTTTTCGAGGGTGTTGGAGCGGGTGGTTGCCGGGAGGGTTGAGGCTCGACTGGATGAATGGGGTGGAATGAGTGATGCGCAGTTCGGCTTCGTCAGGGGGAGGTCCGCTGAGGACGCTCTCCGGACGTTAGGCCGTGCTGTTCAAAGCGTAAATGTAAGGAGCAAGTATGTTTTGGGTGTCTTCCTAGACATAGAGGGGGCTTTCGATAACCTGTGGTGGCCGGCCGTCTTTGACGCGCTCGCTGCCGCGGGGGTTCGGGGGGCCCTTCTAAGTATGATTGAGTCCTTTATTAGGAACAGGAGAGTGTGTGTGAAACTGGCTGGTGACACTGTCGCCAGGACAGTCGAGCGTGGTTGTCCGCAGGGCTCCGTTTTGGGGCCCTTGCTTTGGAAAGTGTTTATGAATGGATTGCTCCAGAGATTGAATGGTGAGTGTGGGGTCGTCGCTTTTGCAGACGACCTATGCCTGGTCGTGAGTGGCAGGAGCAGAGCTGTGTTGGAAGGTAATGCGAGGCGGGCCGTTGGTGCCGTCTGCGAGTGGTTGGGTGTAAATGGACTACGATTGAGTACCTCTAAGACATCGATGATGTTGCTTAGGGGTAGGTTGGATGTGGAGAGGCCCCCGGTGGTGGAATTCACTGACTGGAAGTACGAAAGATGTGTGCGGTACCTTGGAATCAGATTGGGCGAGAGAATGGCTTTCGCGGGCCACATTCGGTGGCTCCGCGAGAGATGCGTGAGTGTGGCCGGCCTGATGAGGCGGGCAGTGCGTTGTGTGGGTGGAATGAGAGGATTGAGTGTGCGCAGATGGTACGAGTGCGTGTTTATTCCCATGGTGCGCTATGGGCTCACCGTGTGGGGGCACGTACTCGTTTTTGGATGGAGTAGGAGACTCCTTCTCTCGCTGCAGAGGCAGGTCCTTCTATGTCTGACAAGGGTTTGTCGGACGGCGTCCACGGCGGCCCTGCAAATTATTGCGGGGGCTCCGCCGTTGGACATTTATCTCAACGCGTGCTACGCAAGGGCGATGCGGGGACCTGTCGGCTCTGAGGGAGGGAGGACACTACAGCGTGAATGCATGGAGAGAGTGATGACGGAATGGCAGGAGAGATGGACGAATGAAAGTGCAGGTGAGGACACGAGGAAGTTCTTCCCGGACGTCCGGGTCGCGAGGGGGGTGGCGGAAGGGGATTATTCCCTGGAAGCTACCTTTTTCCTGACCGGCCACGGTCCGTTTCGGGCGAAACGACTCGTGTTAGGATTGGATGAGCAAGGTACCTGTGAGTGTGGTGCGGCACTGCAAACGGCGGAGCACGTTCTGAGGGGGTGCCCGGTCGCGGAGGGGCACATGGGGAGCGAAGACTCGCGGTGGGTGCCTGATGTCCTCGATGTTGATGGCTTCGGAGGCTTGGTAGCCGGCCTGGATAGAATCGTGCGATTCGAGGGGGTTTGCGCCAGGATTGTGGAGGGTATGTTTAGGTGATTGTCGTGGTTATTTTTGTCTTTCGTTGTTGTTATTGTTGCCGTTGTTGCCACGTTGTTTTTGTGATATTGTTGGGGTGTTGTTGTCGGACTTTATTTGTATTGTGTGCGTAGAGTGTCGCAGGCAGCGTTTGATCAACGCCAGGGGAATCAATCGCTCCCCCCGAGCCGAGATTCCAGGAGGACTGACCCTGGTAAAATAATTCAGTAGTGCTCTCGGGCACGACGTGCAACCAGTCCACGTTAAACTGGTACCTCGGGGAGTTGGGAGCCCCCTTCGCTTGATCAGCGGAGGCCCAGCTCGGTTGGTGTTGGCCTCGAGGGGGCAGGGGTTTCGCGCTCGTTCAAGACTGCGGTCTATGCGAGTACGTTTCATATGCTCTCGAACATATGCAGCGGGGTTAACCCGCCTAATAGAGGTCAGGACCGTAACGTACCCCCGCAGTTTCTAGGAGCTGCGGTGCGTGTCTTGGCGGTCCAGGTGCGTTCCCCCTTCCCTTCGGGATTGGGGGCGGGGTGATAGAAGGTCAACGGCCAGGTACACCCCGAGCACCAACTTCCTGGGAAGGTAGACCAGTGATTCGATCAAACGGAATACAGATTGGATGATGAAAGTATATATAAAATCGTAGTAGGATTGAGTGGTGCTAGAGATTTTGCACCTGCAATAAAATTAATTAGCAAAACTTGTTCTCACATGTCACCATGTAATTTCAATCAAGTTTCCTTTCTTGCAAGTGAGTGGAGCGAATTCTTAAAAATACTAACCGAATACCTGAATTGTATTCAAGTACATAAGGAAAATATGAAACCTGCTGAATTTAAAAGAGAAATTTTTGATAACATTAAAATTAAATCAACAGAATTTCTTGATTCAAATATACTAATTGTGGAACATTTAAATTTTTCAATATGCTTAATCGATACAGTAATAAGAAATATTCTAAATATGACGCAATTAATTAATTTTCGAATTACATTTTTAAACATGTTAAATTTTAATAAATATTATTTTGAAACGTTAAAAACAGCGTATGGAATAATGAAAAAAGGAAATCTGAGAGAGGATACTCTATTAAAAATAATACAATTAAATTCTAGAATGGTCCTTCTAGGCGAACATCAGTATTGTATGTTAGAATGTATAAATCTTTATCGAGACAAACTATTTACTGATTATAAAAATGTTGTTATGAATAATGAAAAATAATAAAAATATAAAAGCCTACTTGCGTTTTATTTTTTTTGCAAAGGGAAAAACTGATTGAAGACATTCATATTCCGTAGCGATTAATATTGGTTTCCGTATCGATTAATGAAAAAAATTCCTTACGGCGATCGAAGATAACGATCGCTAAGATATTATCGAGACAAATTCTTTACAGATTATAAAAATGTGGTTATGAATAATAATAAATGATTAAAAAAAAAGATGCTTTCGATGGTTGAAGATATTGGCTTCCGCAAGCATTAATATTTGTAATTATTGCTTTACCGAAGCTATCTTCCTCTAACGACCGCAATCAATTGCTGAAAGTTATCGAGACAAATTGTTTACTGATTATAAAAATCCTTTCGATGATTACATATTGGCTTCCGCAACCATTAATATTTGAAATTATTCCTTTCCATACCAATTAATATGTGTAAAAATTTGCGATTGATGTGTTAAAAAATCAACCGAGATTTCCTTCCTATTTCATATAAATAGTGCACCAAAGTTAGTGTTGCATCAGTAGTAACTTACACTACGATTAGTAACATATTCGCTTATTGGCGCAGTTTGTTCATCACATATTCGGTAAGTAATTTCTTTCTTATTCAAACTTTTTTTTCTAAGCTTTTACTCATGTATGTAGAAACAAAAGAAAATGGATTTCGCAAAATTAACTAAGTTGGAAAATATGAAGGAGTTTAGTAAATTGGTAAATTTAACATTAAATGAGAAATTCATTATTAAAGAAATATTCGTCAAGAACACTGTAATCGGAAGGGCAGTTTTAGGAGATTTGGGAGACTTTTGCTGCTGGTTACCTAAGAAATATGTAGAAGTGTTTACAGACGAAGCAATTAAAGATTTTAACAGTAATTATAAGTGTAAAATGTATTTGAAGGTGAAAGAAATTAAAAAATATTTAAATAATGAATGCGCAATCATAACAATTCAACATTGCGAATAGATATTTTTTTAAATTAACAACTCGTTTATTTTCCTTATTATAGTCATCTCGTAATCATGAATAATACATCAAATTTCGTGGAAGAAATTCATCAACACCTTATGCGTCAAGATCTTGAAGTACACAAAGATGCGATATAGTACGGCATTAAAAATTGTTCAAAGAAATTGAGAATTCTTAACGCCCGCATTAAACAAGAAAATCGTCTTTCAACGAAAAAGCATTTGCAAAATTGTATTGCTTTAATAAAAGGATACCAAAAACAGTACAAGGCGTTAGAAATTGTAGGTTTTGGTTATACACCTACTAAAGAAACGGCTAAACATCGCGTAAAATGGGAAAATATTAACTCGGCCTTTTCCAATCGAATGAAAACGGGCGTAGTAATTAATTGAAAGCATAAAGATATAATGGATTTTTTAAATGATGCTATGATTATGTTTCGCCGTCACATAAAGAACATGATGAAAAATTTAAAAATATTTAAAGTGAATGCAGTCTTTTGTGGTGAATTTATTATTAAAAAAAGTGATATGGAGATCAGTGAGCTTAAATATTTTAATACAAAAAACGCAGTAATTGATCAACGTATGGAAATTGAAAGCTGGTACAAAATTAATATTGTGGATGCCATTAGAACACAGATTGAAGAATTTCAAGAGAGAGATAGCGGATGGTCCTTATCACGTATTATTAACATTGTATTTAACATAAATCAATATGAACCTATGAGAATTGGTTCTTACATCGACCTTCCATTGATGATAAAGCATAAGAACGCCTGCATTAATGTGAAGAATGATGATGATGCGTGTTTTGCATGGTCAGTTGTAGCAGCTATTCATCCAGCTACAACACATTCAGATCGACTCCAATCGTATCCTCATTATAAAGCGGTACTCAATTTAAAAAATATAACATTTCCAATGACGATCAAACAAATCCCACGTTTCGAAGAGGATAACGATATTTCTATCAACGTGTACATTCTTGTGAAGAGAAAGGAAATGTTCGATGTCGTTCCTCTATGTTTGACAAAGAAGAAAAGAAGTCATGTAAATTTGCTAATGGTTCAGAATAGATACGTTGATGAAAATGAAAAAGAAAAAGAGGAAGAAGATGCTGCAAAACCACCACCGATTCGTCATCATTACGTATGGATAAAGAACCTTAGTCGCCTACTATCTAAACAGCTTACTAAACATAATGGAAGAATTTACGTCTGCGATCGATGTTTTCATTACTTTCATAACGAGACGAAATTAAATCAGCATGTTGAAGATTGTCAAATTCTAAACGAATGCAAGATTAAATTACCATCCAAGGAGTATTCGCATTTATCGTTTACGAATCATCAGCATAGTAATCCTGCCCCTTTCGTCATTTACGCTGACTTTGAATCGATTCTCATACCCACCGAGAAGAAGAAGACGAAGGAGACCGCTTACCAACAACATATACCAAGCAGCGTTGGCTATTACGTAAAATGCAATTACGACGACACCTTAAGTTTCTTCAAATCGTATCGCGGAGAGGATTGTCAACAATGGTTTTCAAAGGAATTGCAACAATTTTCGGAAGATGTGGAATCTGTTTTTCTTTGTCCATTGCCTATGGAAGCTCTCAGTTTAGCAAAAAATAATGCATTTTGGAGAGCTGTCGACTGCCATATTTGCAACAAACTATTTCTTCCATGCGATAAACGAGTTCGAGACCATTGTCATCTAACAGGTAAATATCGAGGACCTGCACATGAAAATTGTAATTTACAATACCAGGATAGTCACACTGTACCGGTAATATTTCATAATTTGAGCGGGTACGATGCACATTTCATTATAAAAAACATTGCCAGTGATTTTAAAGGTCGCGTGGATTTATTGCCGATTAATAAAGAGAAATTCATTTCATTCACAAAACATGTTTCTGAATATTTAACTGAATTCCGATTTATAGACTCTTTTCGATTTTTAGCTGCCAATTATCGTCAAACCTCGAAACTTTTCCAAATTTAAAATCACAATTTGGTGATTTACCTGAATCGAAATTTGCTCTATTAACACGAAAGGGTGTATTTCCTTATGATTACATTGATTCGTGGGAAAAGTACACTGAAACGAAATTACCATTAATCGAAAAATTTTATAACAAATTAAATGATTACAACATTTCAGATGAAGATTATGTGCATGCTTCAAACGTTTGGTCCCAGTTTAAATGCAAAAATTTAGGCGAATACTCAGATATATACTTAAAAACGGATATACTTGTTATTGGCTGATGTATTTGAAAAGTTTAGAGATAGTTGTTTACGAACATATAAATTAGATTCAGCGCATTATTTTACGTTACCCGGATTCACGTGGGACGCTATGCTTAAACATACGAAAATTAATTTAGATCTGTTAACCGACATCGATATGGTTATGTTCGTTGAACGAGGTATTCGGGGTGGGCTCAGTCAATGCTCTAAACGTTATGCAAAAGCTAATAACAAATACATGAAAAATTTCGATTCAAGTAAGCCTTCTAAATATCTGATGTATAATGATGTAAACAATCAGTACGGGTGGGCAATGTCACAATTTTTACCTTTTGGCAATTTTACGTGATTAACTGAGCAAGAAATTTTAAATTTTGATGTTAATTCAATTTCGGACACGAATAATATGGGATATATTTTAGAAGTTGATCTCGAATATCCACATTCCATACATGATGCACATAAAAATCTTCCCTTTTGTCCAGAGCATTGTGCACCGCCAAATTCAAAAGATAAAAAACTTTTAGCTACTCTGTATGACAAGGAACGGTATGTAATTCATTATAGAAATTTGAAGCAAGCTTTGGCAAACGGTTTGAATTTGCGTAAAATTAATCGCGTTTTAAAATTTCATCAATCTCCATGGTTAAAATGTTACATTGATTTAAATACGGAATTGCGTGCAAAATCTACAAACGATTTCGATAAAAATCTATTTAAATTAATGAATAATGCTGTTTTTGGTAAAACCATGGAAAATGTTAGAAAACGATCTATCGTTAAATTAATTAGCAAATGGGACGGTCGTTATGGAGCCGAGGCATTAATATCAAAATCGAATTTTAAATCTTCCATGATATTAGAAGAAAATTTAGTTATTATTGAATTGAATAAAACGGAAATTTATTTTAGTAAGCCTATTTATGTTGAAATGTGTATACTTGATATTGCAAAATTAACAATATACGATTTCCATTACAAATACATGCGATCGAGATTTGGTGAGAATTGTTCACTTCTGTACACCGATACGGACTCTTTGATATACGAAATAGAACATCCAGACATTTATGAGATAATCCGAGAAGACGCCGCAATTTATTTTGATACAAGTGACTATCCTGAAAAGAACGTCTACGGTATTCCACGTATAAACAAAAAGGTTCTCAGTATGATGAAAGATGAGAACAATGGACGAATAATGACCGATTTTATTGGTTTAAGATCAAAAATGTATACTACAAAGGTGGAAGGAGTGGTTGCTTGCAAAAAGGCAAAAGGTGTTTAAAAAAATGTAGTTAAAAATGTAATAACCTTTCAGGACTATGAAAATTGTTTAAATAGTTGCGCTGAATTGATAGTTAATCAAGATTTAATACGTTCAGAGCAACATGACATTTTTAGTGTTACACAACGGAAAATTGCGTTCAGTCCTCACGATGATAAACGTTTCTTAATAAAAGATTCTGTCGAAACATTACCGTGGGGACATTACTTAGCTATAAAATGATTTTTTTTTAGATGGAATATTATCCCGCACTACAGCTGCGTTTCTTATTCTATCAGTTAAATCGAGGTATTATGAATACAGTAAACATTTGGCTGTCAACAAATGAAAAACATCCTGCTGCTTGTTATCTCAATATAACCAGAGGAGAAGAAATTGCAGCAGAAAATCAGTTTTTGATAACTGTTTGTAGTATATTATTTAAACATTATCGTTATAACATAAAGTGTATCAATAGATTGAATTTTAACTTGTTTGCTAAAATTACACATGAACATATAGAAGATGAGATCATAGCAAGGTGTGATTCTCTTTCACAATATTTGACGAGACTTCAGTTAACTCCTACATTAGAACAGTTTTTAACTAGTGTTGAACTGATTCTCTCTACGTATAATAATATTTGTTCATTACGTCAAATACGAAGGCAAAAAGTATCAAAGGGTAAATTAATGGGATTACAATTTGTAAGGAAATAACGCATTGTTAAGCAACGGTTTTATAAGGTATTTACACTTGTTAGATCTGTATCTCGTTAAGTCATAGTCAAAAGTATTACAATGTGTGTAAATAAACGTTAATATTAATTATTCATAATGGTATTGGTCAATAGGAAAAAAAACAATATCTCATACCTTTAAATAACATGTTCTTTCCTGAAATTCGTTGAATATATTTATACATATTGGCTTCCGCAACTGTTGGATCTGTACCTCGTTACGTCATAGTCAAAAGTATTGTGTAAATAAATGCTAGTGTAATATTTGTAAGGAAATATTTGTTACGCATTGATTCTTCTTTTATACATCATTTAATCCCATTCAATTAAGTCACTTGGTGGTCCAGTCGTATAGTGCGCTGCCTTACAAACCGTACCATCGCAGCTTCGAATCCAGCACGGGTAAGGAAAAAATTTTCACTCTAACACCAACTCCCTCTTCCCCACCACATCTCTCACTCTAACACAGTCTCTCTTCCCCCACCCCAGTCGGATTGTTAGCGAACTTTGAAACTTAGAAAATATCCCCATTTAAAATAACATGTAAATTTGGTCGGGATATCTCTCTCTTTACCTACCGATGAACTGCAATAAAAGTTTCAATTTTGCAATAACAATTTGACTAGCATTTAAATTTGTTTTACGTGGGCGAGATTATAAAGTTAGTTTTATTCTTCCTTCGTGCATCGTCACCGCTCCATTCGCTTCTCAGCTGGACGTGCCCAGTAACAAAAGAATTATGTACAGATAGACGAAAGATATTAGTATATGATATTTGTCCTGATTGAGAAAGCAAAAACTCCTTTCGGCCGTCATCACAGTAACACATTGTTGTACCTTCAAAAACTCTCAAAGATGCCCGGGGAACAATTGTGAAATTCCTCTCATAGTGAGGGCATGTGGAGAGATAATCCATACATCATCAAATGAGTGAGCAAAGTCAGTTCAAATCCTAGCAAAAACAGAGCAAATCTTTACGCATATGCAATGGCAACATTTCTTAAGAAACCGGATGTCTTAATATGTGTTATAAATTGCCAATGCGAGGAGATAAATGAGTTGAAGCAGAAGGCAATCGTCAGCAACCGAGAAATGTATCTGTGGAGGCGCGGTCTAGAGGAGACCTTGTGGCAACAAGAACGTGAGCGACGGCAACTGGAAAAACAGCAGCGACAACATGACCAACAGACTCAATATCAATGGCAGCTGGAGCGGTCTCCAAACATTGCAGCAACTAACGCAACAAATCCAGCAACCGGAAGATGGAGAACGGCAAGACGATGATGGATTCAAAATACTATTAAATCCTGGACCTTTGTCCAATTCTGGGGCAACATAGAGCCCCCGCAGTGACTGCGTATATACCCCAATCAGGAATAAAAGTAAACCGATTATTGTATGGACAGATATATGTAAAGAAGTGGAGAGGAGAGCCGGACAGTGGAGGTGCAGCAGAATGGGTGGAAAATTGTCAGGTCTACCCAGACTTACAAACAATTTGGGGGGCCTATGTAAATACACATTACATTATAAATATATGTATTGTAAGCACATTATGAATATATGCCTTGTAAGCACATTGTAAATATTACATTTAAAATTGTTTGAGAAATAAATTCGGCGAAGCTCTACGAAGGGAGCTGATCGCAGCGAGCGCACTGATAGGGCAAAAGCCCGGCCGGGTTTAAAAAGACGACCGCCGCTGCTCCTGCTCCTGGCCCTTAAAACTCCACTCAGAGAACAATTTACCACATACACGCCGTTGAATAATCTGAGAGGCTTGGCAAAAAGACATGCTAAAACGGTGTGAAAAACAAAGCAAATTCTAAAAGCAATTTTGCCGCTCAAGCTTTCCGACCTAAGTTGATTACGAAGACGTTCCGAGCCGAATCGTGAAAAGAAACAAGCGGGCAGACGAAGATATGCGCACTTATTACTACGAGAAAATGGCACTGATTGAGACATTTGATTTGGATGATGAGGTTGCGGTGCAGCTGTTAATCGGCGGCCTTAAGAATCGCCCGGAAATAGCGGTGACCGCAACGACTGAACGACATGACACACCGATAAGCCCGCTACAATTCCTGAAGATCTTCAACGTAGACAGTGTGCGTAAATTTGTGTGCTTAAAATATATTTTCAATGACCACCCGCCAATATCCATCTTAGTCCATTCAGGTCACCCCATAAAAAAAAAGAAAGGAGAACTTTCCTAATAAGAAAAATGAAATTTTGTTACACAAGTAAGTGGCGAACCTTATATTAAAATGTCGCGCAAATCTTATATATTCATTTACGCGAATAAAAGCGATGTAGAAGATTTAACATTCATAATTGACACATGCTGGAAAAATATTAATTACCAGTGCTTGATTTTGGATAAAGAATTAATTGCCGGAAACAAGACGGACGATAAACAAATGTTTGCTTTAACTTTCAACATCCAATATACTCCATTATATAATAAATTAAAAGTGGCAATCTTAAAAGCATATTATATTTATCACATAATTCTTCCAACCGAGAACGTAGAGAATAAAGAAAACGACGAGAATTACATTGACATTTATCGACGACCTCATCGGTTTTGAAGAATGACCCGCATTGCAATACGTCGGGTTCGTACGCTCAATCCCGTTGGGCTTTACTAATTATTACAGCCAGTATATTACAATTGTGCGCACATTATACGGACAGATAGCGAAAGGCAGCATGCAGTTTAAAAATAACGTTTCATCTGCTACGTTCGAGTATTACTCCACTGTTCTATTGTGGCAAAGGATCTTCGTAGCGCTATCAGAGCGCGATCTAGACTCTACTACTACTACTACTTGTACCAAACGAGAAATTAGATATCTTGAGGGACTTGGCAATATTAAGGGCCCTAGTGGCCGCGAGAAACGGAGCTGAAAAAACATTAAGTAATATCTGCTCCACCTGCTACAAATGCAAGACGGTATGGATGTCACCTCGTCCATCTCAGCATCAAACACAAGCACGTCGCGGAATTTAACATTCGGCAAGAGTGCTCACTTGATGCAGGCCCCTCATTCCGAGGTGCCACCGCGAGGGTGAGCTGTGTCTAAAATTCCTGCAAGAACCACCTCCTGCTGATATAATAATGCACGATCGTTTAATAAAATATAATCCAGTAATAATTGCAAGTAAAATAGTTTTTACTTTGAAATATCCATCATCCAATCCTTATGGTATGCCCTTATTATTATTGCGAAACTTCTCATTCGAAATGAGACCAGTACATGAGTCTACCAGCTGCTCCTTCTCATCATCACTCTCCTCCTACGATAGCAACAACTTCTGCTGCTGGTATTGCATGGAATTGGACGATGCTGAAGGAGACCTTGATGGGCAAAAATTAACAATTCTATCCGAGGACGACGATGGCAGCGATGAGATGGATTCGTGTATACGAAGAGGAGAAGAAGAAATAGAAAAAAAAAGTCTTTTATTTTTTTAACGTTGTAAATGTATGCATATTAAATAAATGATTTCCTAAAAGGGCCTTAAACAGGTTTCGTTCGTCGGATGCTTTATTTGGTGAGTAGCTCTCGGTGTATCTGGTCTAATGAAAAGCAAAATTAAATTGGGTATGGGCTATTCGCCAGTAGTACAGAAAACAAAGTAATGTTCCAAATTTATAAAGAAACACCTTTTTATTTACTTAAATAAGCCTTTTCTTATGTAATTTAAGCATCCCTAGAGCAAAGTCTATAAAAACAAACAGCTCACATAAGGAACGGTTTAGTGCTAAGAAAAAGTCGAAGGGGTTAACAGCTCAAAACAAACTGTTTTCACGGTCCTTGGGGTTTAAAATTTTAAAATGAGTTTCACTAGTTTAAAAGTTGGAGATGGAGTGTTTGTCGATAATTCCATCATCAATTATCAATACCATACATATAGTCCATGTGCATCGACAACATTTAATAATAACGATAAGATTAGGATACCTGTACAAACATAAGATGCTTATTTCTTCACCCTCGCAAAGTTATCTATATGGAGAAGGTGAATTAATGAAAGAGGATGGTAAACCAAGTAATACGCAAAGATCTTATTATTTTATAAGCAAATGGGAATCTTGCTTGTCGCATATAAATTTCGAACATAATGCACCTATGATGGCCATTGATTGCAGTCATCAAAGTGAGACGTATTGCCTAATCTTACATGACAGAATCGTGCAATATAATCCGCTAGCAAGTGTAATTAAAGTTATCTAAAAAGAATGTACTTTATGGATATTCAGGGTTTCCAATATCGCAAAAATGATTTCATTATAGAAAAAGTCGCGATTTATGATATAGCGAGAAACATGATATATCACACGATGGTCAAACTTAAACATGTTGGTTTAACGAAGAAATGGAAAAACATATGAAGTTCCTTCATGAATTCGTTTTGATAATCAGAAGTACTGCGGTTGGGGAAAAAACAAGTTCGCTGTCGCCAACGATATGTCATATGAAGATATTTCGTTCTAGATAAAAAATATTGTAGGTGATGAAATAGTTTATGTAAAAAGTCTTAGATAACAAGATTATAAATTTAGAAAAATGTGCATGTCCGACATTTGATTATTTAAAAAATAAAAACTGTCTTCAAAATATGCATTGTAATAGACATTATAATTTAGCACGTTCTAGAATGAACGTTTGGTTTGTTGATGAATAAAAATACTTATAAATGTAATTAGATACTATGTAGTAGTAGCTCAAGATTGAATACACAAACAATAAGAGCAAAAGTTAATTCTTATTTCATATCAAAGAGAGAGAAAGAGAGAGAGAGAAAATAGCATATTTGCAGTTTTATCTCATAACGTTTATGTTATTGATATACCCCCCCCCCTTTATTGAGGTTCACAAAACAAGTAGTTTTGGTTTCTGTTTTCGATGGCTTTAGTTTTGAGATTTTTCTTTTTGTTTTAATTCTTCGACGATTGCAATTTTTATTTATTTTTACAATAATAATCATTATCCATTTGTTACTTGTTGTTTCCACATTTTCTTTTCTTATTTCATTTCTTTCTGCTGCGGTATATGATGTTATCATATTACATGTTGGAAGCCAAAACAATTTTTTTTTTTTTAATTCTTACCTTTATCAGTGATCTTTGTAACATATTAAATAGCAACGTAAGCTGATTAAACTGGGGATAATTGAGTAGTTAATTTTAGGTAAAACCCCCTGATCTAGTGTCTGAATATAAATAATTGGTAATACATTTAACATCAACATAACTTAACGCAACCTTTTTTTGTTTTATTTTGTAAACTTGATGCTTCTCTAATCGAAATAAACATTGATCCGTGTGATATATTATATTGGTTAAATAAACAATCGAAATAATGTTGAAATGTTATTGATTTTTTCAATGAAGATTCTTTAACACCTTTAACTTTTTTCACAATACCCATAATATGACAATATGTTCTATTTATTGCGGATGCTCTCTTCTATTCTCAAGTTTCCTTCTTATTTGTTCTTTTTGGTTCGCATTATGACTTTCCATTTTTAAGCTGTACATTTTCGATTTTAAACCAATAAATTCAGTCGAAATGAAACCGTTATTTTCATCTTTCATCAACCTATGACTTTGTTATTCTTTAATGGGATTTTATAAATATTATCCGGTGGCTAGTCGGATCTATCAAAACGGTCTATATCACTTCTGATTTCCTCATAAATAACATTTACAAATAAATGATACATTAATGAGTCTGTATCTGTGTGCAATGATTTTGTTTTGTTACTACCAATTTTTTAGCGCGTAATTGTAATGAAAATCATATAGATACGTTTTTGATATGTCTAATTTTTTATTTAATTTTAATAATTAATTTTCAATTTTTCATTGCAATAATAAACACATTTTCAACTATAATAGAACAACTACAAATATTTAATTGGGATATATAATATTTGGACCCAAAACGTCCACCCCATTTTGATACTAATTAAATTTTCTTCTATTTTCACACATTTCCATAGTTATAGACTTTACTAAACTCTATTGCAATTCACTGAATTTTCAAATTCTATCGACGATTTTCCATGCAGGGTCCCCACTAGGGCAAAAACTGCACAGATAACCTAACCTAACCTTCCCGATGGCGAAACTTATTTACGAAACATAAAATATCAATGCTCAGAATTATATTACTGCAACAATGTTAATAAAGCAGATATGTAAAAAAATTTAAAACACCAAAATGTTTATGCTTTGGTTTAATACCGAAACATCTTTAGCAACGCCCGAAAGCAAGTAAATAAACGTAGATAATCTCTTCTGCTACTCAAATTAGAAAAGCTTTCAGAGTTTCTGTAAAAATGCAAAACAGGGCTAACTCATACATTTTCGAGAAAAGAGTTCAAAAGACATTTTCCATGTTTCTTTTAATGTAAACTTTTACATATATTCTTAAGTTGGGGTTGTAAATACAGCGTTAGCCAAGATTTCAGGGCAATTACTCAAACGAGTTAAAAGTTCCAGGTCGCAAAGTCAAGCTTGCCAAAAACATAGAAATGTTTTCCTCTGAGCTCTTCAATTCTTCTTGCACCAAACAAGTGCTCGGAATTAGCAATAACGAATTTACTGAGGGCCAATTACAATTAAATTCGAGACAATTTAAAGCATATCAAAAAATATTAGAGTATATGAACAGTAAACTTTCCGTTTAAGAATAACAATTTAATTGTTATATTCGATAAATTTCCCAATAAAAGAACAATGCTCTATGTAGGGATTTCTCGTAATCCTTTGTCTCAACAAAGTGAACAATGGCCAATGACCAGGAGAAGAAAATAACTTTATTGCATTAAGTTTATTTTTATAACTCTCTTAGTGTTAGGCATCAATTATGTTCAATCCATTGTTAAATGGAGTTTGTTTGGTCACAAAAAACAGTGCGAGAATGCATGTTTATTATTGAGTAATATAATGGTTGTAAATGGTTACACGCTTCTTTCAGGAGCTAAGAATTATAATTAATTTATTTGGTTATAATTGTCCAACCACTTAAAGTTTAAAAATGTATAGAGATAAATGTTGCCGTATTTCTCCCAATGAATAATGTTTAGATAACATATTTTGCTCGTAAAGTGGTATCAAAAAAATAAAGAAATGCTAAAACCTATTTGCTTGTAACAGGCTAAAATGCCAACACTTGGCATGTTAAGAGTGGATTATGATAGTGACGTATAAATCAAAGACATTTAGCATCAACGGATATTGTGAAATTCCTATTCTGGGAGAGGGTCTGCGATGTATAAATTCAAGGTAGAATATTTTTATTCTATTTCAAAAATTCGATAAGTACATACTTGCTAAGCAATAATTTTTATATTATTAAGAAATAAAGTAATATTGTTAAACGCCATAAAGCCATTTAGTTTATTTTTAGGAAACGTTACTTTCTGGAAACATCGTAAAGTAATTTATTCTATTTTTTTTGCTAGTTTCTTTCAATATTTATTTTATCATACGTTTATTTCACCATCCTTTTTACTTAGATTGTTACCCCGTTTAATGTATAATAATGTTAACGAATATTCATGTACAAGTTTGAAGAATACAAATAGTTCCTAGTGTAAGATCTAAACATGTGGCACATTTAGGTCGTATCCTGGACAAAAAAAAACTTTCTCTTTACGGACCAATCAACCAACGAAATTCATCCCCCAAAATGTAATAGACTCTCCCTAACAACAAAAAATAACATTCTTGCAATAGCCAACGCAAAGAAAACATATAATTAACTTCTCGTATTTGTAATTAGATGTAAGTAAATAAAGTTATAATAATAGTTCAACAAGTGCGAATTTTTCAATTAACCAACCAGAAGCATTCACGCATCATCGTCAAAAGGAATTGCTCAAAGTACTGACGCAATCCGAAACGATCTACAATTGATTTATTGTAGGTTCACGTACCTGATTAACAAAATTCGCAACTTTCGCAAGTTCGATAAAGACGCAAAAATTCCCAAAATCCTTTTATACAAATCAACCGATGAGGACGAATCCTCCCTCTTCCCACCAATGCCCCCTTTTCGGGGACGAACAAAATTTGTACTAAAATTAAAATTCATTCTGTAATCAATCGCGAACGGCAGTAGACGCCAATATCTCCTTCTTACACAGATCATTGTATATATCTTAGTAGTGTTAAATAAATAGATTAGTTAATAAAAGAAAATCTTTTATTAACGAAACAGCAAAGTTCGCGTCCTGCAACTAACATTGCAACAACGCGACAACGTTCGAATATATGTACTCAAAAAATGGATAAAGCAAACCGAATGGCTATGCAGACTTTAAAACACATTTTAAAGTATCAAGTGTTAAAAATGGGTGAATTATATCCAATAATAAGTCTGAAGAGGGCGAGTACAAAATACGGACGGAGTATTTTGATGGAGCTAAAAGATGGTGCGTTATTTCTAAATTCTAAATAAAAGGATGGACGATCTAACGGACGAGAACATCCACGATATTACGTGCTTCCAAATTGGCTTCATCTATGAGTGAATGGAATCAGAAGAAGCCGCAAGACAACATAATTTTCGATTTGTAAAGATGTGAAATAATATAACTCTTTTACTCCATTATAAATATTTGATTTTAATCAGTTATATTATGATTATTATTATAAATAAGAAGTTTCTTAATATTAATTCATCGATATCCAGGAGTTTTCGCTGCTACGGAAACCGAGCCATTTGACAACGATTTGGACGACCTTCCGTTTCAAAATCTTTTCAATCGAATACACGTCCGGATGTTGAACCTTTAGTAATTCCTCTTCATAAAATCCTCCTGTTGTTTATAAAACGTGTTTTGCTTGTGTGGCGACTGTTATAAAGGATACAGCGAAATGGGTTATAATTGAGTTATATTCATATAAATGTTCAACAGTTTTTAAATCGACAAAATAAATGTATAAAAAATGTTTTCTATGTTACAATCTATGTTTCCCAATCCGCAATGCCGTCTACAAAACCTGCTTTGGTTGCACAAGTGGTGGAAAAGTTAAAACCTGTTGGTTTGTAACAATATAAAATGAGGTAGGTCAATTTCATTCGACTTCTCGCTGTGTAACAGAAAAATGTGCTTCGATTGCTGCCAACAGCAGAACATGAACAGCGTGATGGAATCGCTGGAAGTGTCGTTAAAAACACTGGCAAATATACGGGAGATATACTTGCAACAGCACGAAGCGCTTTTTAATTTGCTGCGGGGACATTAAATAGAGCAACAACAGAAGAAAGAATCTCTCGACTTATCGAGGACGAATCTCGTCACTACAACATCGAGCATAATTATTCGGTCGCCAACGTCATCATCATCATCATCCTCCTAAAGAATGTCCTTTCCCGAGCGCTCGCTTATTACGCAATTGTCCCACTCTTCCGAAAAATATTGAGCAAACTAGGTAATAGCATTGACCATCTCTTTCAGTACAAAAAAAGAAACAAGAAAGAAATGAAAATAAAATGCGTCGTGTATGGACAGGAAAAAAAGCGAAAGCGTCGACGAGTAAGGAAAAGACTCGAGGACCAATAAATTTAAATTCCCCGACGGAAAACGTCGCACAAATGTCAGTGATGATAACGAGTCTGGCCGAAAGTATCAGTACGATGGCCAGCAATAGTTCTGTGGGCGGTAGCGAAGTCTGATCATAATACAACAACTTGGGTAAAAGGACCAGAAGACAGTATTAAACCACCTTCATTCGATGGGATTTGTTCAGAAATTTGGAGCATTGGTGCCGCACGAACTCACCGAATCACACAAGGAAATTCGCCGACAAGTTGCGGCTCAACATCTCGCCCGTCATCTCGCAACCTGCAGTCATCCGGAGCGATTACTACACAGAATCATCGCAGGAGACGAAAAGTGGCGCCTGCATGTAAACATCAGAAGAAGGAGTGTGTTAAGAGAGTAGAAAAGTAAGTAATCGGTTTAATAACTTTACCATTGCATAGAGAATTGATTGTTCTATAGTTGTGTGAAATAATCCCATTGATATTATTTATATACGAATTAATATGAAACATAAACAAAGTTAGGTTAGAGTTGCTTAGTTTGGACCACATGGTGGTTGCTCAAATTGGACCGGTTCAATCTAAGGAACCTAAATTTATCTTGAGTTTCTTTTAAGGCAAATATGGCTAAAAGAGGACCGTACGGGCGTTGGTCTGAAAGAGAACCGTTAATGGCTGTTAATGCTTATAAAACTGGGGAATCATGTTTGAACGAGTGCAGCCGTATTTATACCGTTCCCAAAGCAACCATTAAAAGACACGCTGGCGGAAATAATGCAAACGTTAATGAAATGAAGAGACTTGGTAGATTACCTACATTTTCTGTGCAAATGGAAAAAGTTCTTGCTCAACACATTCTGCAATTTGAAGAATGCTTTTTTGGTTTCACTATCAAGGACATAAGAAAATTAGCTTTGGATGTCGCTGAAAAATACGCATTGCCACAACAAAGACAAGAAAATTGCCGGGAAGAAATGGTTTTATGCATTTATGAGGCTAATCCGCAACTGTCCTTACGCAAGCCAGAAAGAACCTCTATGGCAAGGGCAAAAGGATTCAATCGGGAGAATGTTTACCTTTTTTTTGATATTTTGGAGAAAGTTGTGAATAAGAATAAATTTACTGCTGACACCATATTCAACGTCGATGAATCTGGATTCTCCACTGTGCAGAAATCATTGCAAAAGGTGACTGCGCGTAGAGGTAAACGACAAGATGGTGCTATAACGAGTGGTGAGCGTGGAGTTAATACAACTATGGTCTGCGCGGTCAGTGCTGCTGGTGTTTACGTCCCTCCAATGATAATTTCTAAGAGAAAAAGAGTCAACAACGATTTGTCAATAGGAGCATCGCCAGCAAGCATTGTTACTATTTCAGACCCGGATACATACATTCAGAGTTCTTCGTTACCTGGTTAAAATATTTTGAACACCACGTCAATTGCGGCAATGGCAAGAAGATACTTTTATTATTAGATGGACACACCACGCACAGCAGAAACTTGGATGCATGTTGCTTCGCTCGAGAAAATGGAATCGTATTATTGCAGTTGCCTGGACACATTACGCATCGCTTACAACCTCTAGATGTTGCTTTCTTTGGCCCATTACAAACTTATTTTACCCAGACACAAGAAACTTTTCTTCGTATATATAAACGGGGCAAAATAAGCCAGATGCAAATTTGTAAATTGCTGAATGAAGCATATGGAAAAGCAGCTACAGTTGCAACTGCCGAGAATGCTTTCCGTGCCTCTGGTGTTTGGCCTGTTAATCGACATGTTTTCCAAGATAGCCAATTTGCACCATCAGATATTTTGCAACCTAAACAAAGTACTGAGCTTGAGCCAATATCAACGTCATCAAGTGACAGTGAAGGCGATGACTCTGCTGTTGATACACGTCAAACTACAGTAATCGAAAATTTTCAGAAGGTTCTCCATGAAGTGTCACCGCCTCCAGAACTGAATCCACAGGCAGGACCATCATCTTATCAAACCAGAGGAACTGCTAAGAAAGCTGCATTAATAACCAGCAAGAAAAATCTTTTAAAACTGCAGCAAAACAAGGAAAGACAAACAAAATTTTTAACAAAAATACAAAAGAGACAAACCAAGACAACATGGTATTGTTTTATGTGCGAGAAAGACAAAGAAGCAGACATGATCCGGTGCATCAAATGTCACATTTGGGTGCACACAAAATGTGCTGAAGTGAGGCCAAATGTCAAAAAATATTATTGTCTTAATTGTATGTAAGGGTCCAATTAAAGCGACCGGTGGTCCAACCTGGGATTAGTTGCCTTGCTTGGACCAAAAGCACAATTTTTTTTAATGTACTTTTTTGTATTCTAAATTTTTTTATTTATAATTATAAATATACTAACATGTAAGCAATACTTGAACCTTTTATGTCCTATTATCGTTTTTATCAAAATTATGTGCATATTCGCATAGAATTAAAAAATGTCAAAACGGTCCATTCTAGGCTACTCTCCCCTATTATCCTTGCAATCATTTTTTAATATCTATTGATCATTTATACTTCACACATTAATTAAATAGCTTGTTAACAACCATCAATCGACACACTTCTCTTGTTGCAATGAACCATTCGTTCGTTGCAACAAGGGAGGTGTTGTCGATTGAAACATGCCAGAGCAGGAGCATCCTTGCAATAAATTAATTGTCGCTGTCGGTCAGACAGAATACAGTCGTTTTTAAAATACATTTGTAAAATTGTCATTTCGTCGAAATCAGTTGATCTCTTAATACATTGTTGCAAAATTAAATAAGTGTAAATAAATCTAATTAAGATTTACATTGTCGCAATTTAATCATTCCGTAACAACGGTGGTCCTTCGAGTCCAGCATCAAGACACAACATCGGCATCAATGGCCGAAACATTATTTTTTCTTTCTTTTTTTCTTTTTAGGGAAGCATGGTAACCCCTACAACATAAGGCCCGCACAGTTGGGGAGGAGGAGGATGACAGAGAAGAAAGAAACTGAAAATATTAGGTCGGTGCATAATTATTTGCCCGTTTTGAAAAATATTTTTTAAGGAAGTACGCAACACACACACACACAAATTTATCGAAAACATCACTAACTTGTTCATGAGTTTGCAAATCATCATCCATTTCAATTAATAAGTGGTCCATTCCACGTGCGCAAAAGAGCTAAAATCTTGCATACGGTGGAATGGACCACTTAGCAATTCCTATCAATTTTATTCCTGTCCATATGTCTTCGGCTTCTTTGTCTTTTTCTATTCGTTTTTATCCCAACTCCAAAGGCTAATTTAGTACCTGCAAATTTTGTAATGGTTTTTTCATCTTTTGTAAACAACAATCTCTCCGCATATACTTTATTGAATGCAGAATTATTTGTGATTTTTGAAACAATAGTTTCTAAATCGACGTCTAAATCTTTACATTTTTCAGATTTATTTTGCGAATCATATTTATATTGAGATGTATCTGCTGAATTTGCTGTGTCCGGATACCAACATAATTATGATGCTGAAGCATCAGACACATCGCCTGAAAATTCAATCAGATTTGAAATTAACGTAATAGCAACACCCACATAATTTGTTTCTTCTGTTAATACCTCTTCGTAGAATAATTTCACATAGTCAAAATCATTTATCGCATTATTCGATATATAGTTGCATAATTATTTGGATTGTTTTTTATTTTCGGATTTGACAAAAATATAAGCACCTGATAAATGTTTCCATCCGCTTATGTTAGTTTCGAGCGTATTATATTGTTCATTCACATTGACATTACTTGCTATTATTTCGTTGTAAGTATAACTTTTTGTTGATTCATCAATTACAGACATTTCAACGATACAACATAAACGTTTTCCATTTCTTAAAAAAAAAAGAAGACTTTGAGGAAACTCCACACTTTGCCTTTGGCTCTGGGCTGATTTCATCAGCCTTCAGCAGATTTTAAATAATTTCCTTTGATTTTCTAGTTAACCGATTCACTTTGCTCGTGAATTGTCCGAATTTTTCGGCTTAAGCCTTTTTAACCGTTGACTACGTCCACTTATGAACGAAGCGAATCCGTCGCCTTGTAAATGTTCATTCGACGATTTTTCTTTTATTTTGTTTAGAATTGGATTTATAATTTCCTTTTAAATGTAGAAAACGGCGATTTTACGTATCTAGACGCTATATTTTTAAACCCTGAAGTTACACCTTGAATTATATCCTCTTTATTATTTTTCCAAAAAGGTTTTAAAATATACCGCTAATATCTCTGTGATATTTAAGACCAAACCCATATTGTTTCGGAAATAATTGTTTACTATGAACAACAAGTACCATTTATTCTACAAGAAAGAATTACTGAATATCTGGAAGAAAATGTAAGCATTCCCCATTAAAATTTATTTGTCTACACATTCAGTATATACTTCAATTGAATAATTTCCAGCATTTTTTTTACGCAATTAATAGATCAAGATATTCTACCATTTCATTCGGAACTAAAAAAACTTTATTTCGTTATCCTGTAATTTACTCATTCTTAGTTTATTTCGCATAATTTGCAGGTCAATTTCATTATTATCTGAAGATTGATGATCTTCTTGAAGAAAGTTTCTAACACAATCACCAGAAGTAGACGACATTTCAACTGATCTATGAAAGTTTTAATTTATCTGTTGCATATTATAATATTAATAAATTAACACCAAAATGGCCTTTTATTTATTATTTATATTTTATTGGTAAAACAAATACTATTGTCAATCTTCTAGATGAACATTATTGTCAGTTATTACCAAATGTTTTCCATGATGAAAAAATTCGACAAAAGTCCACGTTTGGCCATGAAAACGTGATATTTTTAGAGCAAAAGATCTCCGCCGAAGGGACCAAACCCCCACTGGAACGGGTAGAGGCCACTATCTTTCACCGATCAACTGCGCCACCTGTTCGCCCTTCTCGATGATGATGGGGCTGGCCGAGGGATTACAGAGGAGAACCTTTACTTCTCCTCTATAAGCGTTCGTAATTATCGTCCCCTCGACGATTACACCTTTCCTTTGTTGAGCGGACACACCTGCGAGGCGCCCGTAGCACCTCACAGGTAATTGGACTCGTAACCCAAGTTGAATAAAAATTTAAATGAATCGTACATAAAAATCAGCGTTAAGATGTATTGAACCAAACGCAGGATTCAACGCTATAGTGATTCACCAGACGACAACGTAACAATCTCGAAAACTACTTGACGAATGTCATGATCTTGTTGTATCACCGAACGTAGACCATGCAGGGTCCCTGCGAGGGCAGAAACTGCATGGAAATCCTAACCATCCCGAAGAGAAAATGGGGCCCACGAAAGCTGGTTACCGTTTAGAAATCTCTGCTTATCGCTCATATACGCCACCCATGTGCTTAGCGAAATAGATTAAAATTTCATCATTTGTGAAGGCTTTTCTGGTCAAAGACGCCGCAAAAATAATATGGAATGTCGATATGACGGCGCATAATTATAGTATCGTCTTGCTGATAGATTTAACAACAGAAAGCAAACTATGAAAAATTACGCACGACCGGTAAGAAGAAAGATTAGTTTATTGTCCATTGGAGTCTATTGGAGTAAATCGATGCGTGTTTGTGTGGCGAAACATTTTACCTTCCAGCAGCCGTTCGCCCTTCTCGACTTCGAGTATTGGGCGATCGATATAATTACCTTATTGCAGAAGAAAAATAATCGTAATCATCCGTGCCGGGATTCGATTCGCCCGCCGTCCGGTTGGTAAGTGAAGGCGTAACCACTAGATCACGCCACTGGGCAATCAAGCGCTCAACATGACCGCCATAGCAACAAAGCGTTAATTTGTTTTTTATTTGTTCTCTATCATTGTGCCGTTCCAGGATAAAGTGAACATTATTAAACTGAATCCTGTTAGTGTTCACGATGAGTGATAAGTTTTGCAGTGCTTTCTTAGTCTGAACAACCGTTAACAGACATATTTACCGAAATATCGAGCCATTCTCCAGCCGAAAAGATCTGGATAGCGACGGGTATTGTGGTAACTCAAATTAGGGACATTAGGGATAAAATAAGATGATCCAGAAATGTTGTCCAAGTGTATGTTTCGTCAACTTGTGATAATAAAAAATCGCGGCATTTCGTTGCGATCGGAGTTTCTCTACTTGCAACGTACGTGACAAGTCGAATGCTAATTGATATCTTCCTAATTCCTGCGTCAATTTATTAACGTCAAATGATGCATTTTAGCCATGTTCTTCACTTTTCCGCTCAGGTTCAGGCGACGGACTCTGAGTCAAAATGCATTTGCAATAATTGCCTCCCAATTGCGCGGCCGACACAATAGTTTATAGAATTTGCAAACGAAGAGAATAAATCGATATCCGTAAGGGGAACTGATCATTTGAAGCGACTCATTTTCACTATTTAAATCCATTTTCATGTATGTCGCAGTACAAAATCGAACCAAGTGCCGAACGAGAGGAAGCAATTCTTCGTGCGTTATGTGAATGGAACAATAAGGAAGCCTCCGCTACGAATCATTTGGGAATAAGGTTAACGTACCACTTTTGGGAATGAAGATTCATTTCGAAAACTGCAAAAGAAAAATTCGGACGGAAAGGGAGACTTGTGGCAAAGAATCTTCGTAGCGCTATCAAGGCGCGATCTAGACTCTACTACTACTACTACTTGTACCAAACGAGATATTACGATATCTTGAGGGACTTGGCAATATTAAGGACCCTAGTGGCCGCGAGAAACGGAGCTGAAAAAACATTAAGTAACATCTGCTCCACCTTCTACAAATGGAAGACGAGGTATGAATGTCACCTCGTCCATCTCAGCATCAAACACAAGCACGTCGCGGAATTTAACATTCGGCAAGAGTGCTCACTTGATGCAGGCCCCTCATTCGGAGGTGCCACCGCGAGGGTGAGCTGTGTCTAAAATTCCTGCAAGAACCACCTCCTACTGATATAATAATGCACGATCGTTTAATAAAACATAATCCAGTAACAATTGCAAGTAAAATAGTTTTTTACTTTGAAATATCCATCATCCAATCCTTATGGTATGCCCTTATGGAATAAGAAACATCTAGGGCCGATGAAGGGTGAGAATGGCGGAAAAATTATGCGTCAGTTTGTACTCATGTAAAGGGAGTAAAAAGGTATGGTGACTCCAACGAAATACCCTTTGAAGATTATGTAATTTGTTTCAACAACAAATGTGAGCAGATTTGCAAAGAAAATATCATAAGCTCGAAAAACATAGTTTATATTCTTCAACCGCCATGAAGAAAATTGCGTTATCTCCGTTCGATTATAAAAGACACTTTCCTGATATATGAACATATTGTGAACACTTTGCCCTGGGGGCATTTTCCAATAATGGAAACCACTTAAAATATTTATGATGTGTGACAAGTACACGAACTTGATAATAAGTGAACAGTGAACGTAAATAAATAGAAGAAAAATTGAGAAACGGAATCAATTGACCATGCCTGTTGTTCGCGCCGCGAACAAAAAAGCAATGAACGCACACTTTCTTTACTAAACTGGCTTCATTGTTTTGCTCAACTCACTCAACCGTTCTGTTCGAGATCGCAAAATAATTTATTTGTCTTCACTATATTTCGCTTATCAGCATTGATGGTTATATATGTAACAACAGCCTTTAACATATAATAATAATGTTTGACAGTTAACAATGGTATTTAACATCGGTGTTAACAATACTCTTTAACAGGGACAATTTAGTTTTAGAATTTAAATGGTTACATAGCCACCAATGATTATAAATTATGTGTATTATAAAGAATGCTTTAACGAGCTGGTGATAGCAGTGGCTTAATTCGTTTCATTTATAAAAGTTAGTATAGAACGTTAATGTGAAGAAAAAGGAAGATGAAAGGGACCATTTGGCAATTCCAATTTTTTACTTGATAACAACCGCAGCCAATCACGGAACACTTTCACCTCCCTCTTTCGCCTTTACGATGGGCACATTTTTCTGTTCATAGTTTTTAAGTTCAGTTCAGTTTCGAGCAGTTGAGAAGAGAACAAGTAAACGAAATCGTAAAGCAAATCAACAAGAAGAAACAGTTGTTTCATTCACAAACCCAGCGTGCAAAAAAGGGCTTCGTGACATTGAAAGGCAGAAGACTTTCAACGCGACCCACCACCTGTGTTAAAAAATATTTTGAAGTACGAAGACTTAAGAATAGACCACGAATATCCAGTAGTTGGATTAACTTCTACAAATACGAAATATGGACGCGACATAATAATGGGATTGTATAAAGGCGTAATATTTATTTATTGTCGTTGCAACCTTCATTTAATTCTTCATATCGTTCCTCTCCATATATATTGCAAAAATTCTTAATTTGTAACCAACCAATAATGGCTGAACACGCCACCAATCACATAATATAATCATTAAATATGTATGTAATAATGTTTATGATCAATTTACTTATTCGGTTCCATGCGATGTACAAGCAACACCAACAATGTGTATAGGAATATCAGGAACTTTACATAATTGACATAGAATACCTATAAATCAATATGAATTATATTATACTTTTGCCGAATTACAATCTCTTTATTATAACTATTCCTCCATCACTCCGCAAAAAATTGAATTTAAGTTTAATCATACAATTCCATTGGCTCCATTCGCAAATAAAACAGAAACAAGTGCAGCCTTTATAATACCTTATGCTCATTAGTGTGCGAAAATCATGATAATTATATTGCAACCACAGATGTCTTATCGTTAGAAGAAATAAAAAAACTTTCATACGTCTTTCGAAGGAAATATTCCAGCTGCAAATAGCAGAATGAGAAATATATCACCTATTAGAAATATATTTTTTAATATTGCCTAAGATTTTCCAAACATAAAACAAAATCCAACCGACGAAACTACTGCATATGCAGATATTGCATAACCAGTAGTTGAAATTAATTTAGACAAACTTGTAAAAGACACTACAACAGGTCAATGGACTGTAAAACAATTAAATCTATTGATAAATCACACCTCAAAGTCCCGATACGTATTTACATATTAAAGATCTAATAACAGCATATAAGCCACACATCATGCAAGATAATGATAATGTCTTTTGTTTATATCCAGGAGAAAATCAATATAATTTTTATTATTCTCCAAAGCATAATGAAACATGTACTTTAAATACATCGGCTTTACATATTAATGATACTTATCATACACATAGATCAACGTTTTCAAGCGGCTATTAACAAAACATAATATAGATCCTTTTAAATCTTTAAATACAGTCATTTTCCCACGAATATGTGGCGATGTAACAGATTTTCCAAATGACTTTTATGCAGAACTATCTGCAAAATAACATAGACACAATAATTAAAAATAACTTCAACGCTCTCGAAGCTATTTACGGCGATAGTAGCATTTCTTATACAGATGCTATTGCAAAAATCTTCATCAAAGGAGTACCAATCTTTGATCATAAAAACAATATAATACCGCATACATTTTTAGGGACCTGCACTTGGTCAATAGAAATAGATGGCACTCCAAATTCGCATATGGAAGCAAATAAACTTCAATGGGCTATTATAACAATTAATTATTTTATAAAAGTGATTGAACTACGGAAAGGAACTCAAAATACAACTAAAAACGTAACGAGGCAACATAAATGCCATCTACCGTTCAAATATACAATTCGAACGCCTAATATCAAAAAGTCACACATTCGTTATTACGACTTGACAAACATAAACAAAGACAAAGGATCAATGAAGCGCGAAAATATTAAATATAAAATTCAACAAGAACCAGTCACCGATGAATCTCCTGTGATACATCGTACCCACATTTCATAGACGTTGCCAACTTCTTCACCAGACGTGTTCCTTATTCGCGCAGAAACAAAGGACTAACTATAAAGGAACTAAACAAATATCACAGTATCCTAACATCGCCAACGTTAAAGATTCCTATCCACATCCTTCTGATCCAAGAAACTAATCTTCGCACCAACAGATGCCGACACACACCAGTTTTCAACGCCGTTTCCATCCGCTGTCGAAATTGATTTAACCATTAATACTTGTAATTATTGCTTTCCATACCAAGTAATATGTTCTATTTCAAATAAATAATGCACCAAAGTTAGGCTTGTATCAGTAGTAGTTTACACTACGATTAGTAACATATTCGCTTATTGGTGCAGTTTGTTCATCACATATTCGGTAACTAATTTCTGTCTTATTCAAGCTTTTTTTTTCTAAGTTTTTATTCATGTATGTATATAGAAACAAAAAAATGGATTTAGCAAAATTAACTAAGTTGGAAAATATTAAACAGTGTAGAAAATTGGTTAATTTGCCATTAAATGAGAAGTTCATTGTTAATGAAATATTCGTCAAGAACACTGTAATCGAAAGGGCAGTTTTAGCAGATTTGGGAGACTTTTGCTGCCAGTCGCCTAAGAAATATGTAGAAGTGTTTACAGGCGAAGCAATTAAAGATTTTAATAGTAATTACAAGTGTAAAATGGATTTGAAGGTGAAAGAAATTAACAAACATTTAAATAATGAATGCGCATTTATAACAATACAACATTGCGAATAATTTGTTTTTTAAATTAACAACTCGTTTCTTTTCTTTATTATAGGCACCTCGTAATCATGAATAATGATACATCAAATTTCGTCGAAGAAATTCCTCAACATCTTATGCATCAAGGTCTTGAAGGACACAAAGATGCGATACAGTACGGCATTAAAAATTGTTCAAAGAAATTGAGCATTAAACAAGATAATCGTCTTTCAACGAAAAAGCATTTGCAAAATTCTATTGCTTTAATAAAATGATGCCAAAAAACAGTGCAAGGCGTTAGAAATTGTAGGTTTTGGTACATACACCTACTAAAGAAACGGCTAAACATCGCGTAAAATGGCTTTTTCGGTTTTTTTCCCATCGATTTAAAATGGGCGAAGTCATTAATTTAAAGCATAAAGAAAAAATTGAATTTTTAAATGATGCTATGATTACGTTTCGCCGCCACATAAAAAACATGATGAAAAATTTAAATTTGTTTAAAGTGAATGCAGTCTTTTGTGGTGAATTTATTATTTAAAAAGGTGATATGGAGATCACTGAGTTTAAATATTTTTATACAAAAAAGCGCCGGAAATTTATCAGCATATGGAAATTGAAAGCTGGTACAAGATTAATATTGTGGATGCCATTAGAACACAGATTGAAGATTTTCAAGAGAATTATTAACATTGTATTTAACATAAATCAATATCAACCTATCAGATTTGGTTCGTACATCGTAAATATGGCTGTCAACAAATGAAAAACATCGTGCTGCTTGTTATCTCAATATAACCAGAGGAGAAGAAATTGCAGCAGAAAATCAGTTTTTGATAACTGTTTGTAGCATATTATTTAAACATCATCGTTATAGCCTAGATTGTATCAATAGATTGAATTTTAACTTGTTTGTTAAAATTACACGTGAAATTATTGAAGATGATTTCATAACAAGGTGCGATTCTCTTTCGCAATATTTGGGCGAGACCTCAGTTAACTCCTACACTAGAGGAGTTTTAACTAGTGTTGAGCTGATTCTCTCCATGTATAATGATATTCGTTCCTTACGTCACATACGAAGAGAAAAAGTATTAAATTGTAAATAAATAGGATGATAATTTGTAAGGAAATATTTGTTACGCATTGATTCTTCTTTTAACCCTCATTTAACCCCATCCCAATCAGACGTTTCATTCAAGGATTTAACATCATCGAGATAAAAATCACAAAAGATGGTGATCTACAACTTCAAGACGGGCTTTTGCCGCAAGATATTGTTGATGGTTTATTAGAAAAGAGGATAAAGTGCAATTCATCAAATTTTCAAATTCTGTCGATGATTTGCCATGCAGGATCCCCACTAGGGCAAAAACTGCACAGATAACCTAACCTCACCTTCCCGATGGCGAAACTTATTTACAATACATAAAATATGAATGTTCAGAATTATATTACTACAACAATGTTAGCAGATCAGATGAGTAAAAAATTAAAAAACACCAAAATGTTTATGATTTGGATGAATACCGAAACATCTTTAGCAAGCCTCGAAAGCAAGTAAAAAATGTAGCTAATCTCGACTGCGACTCAAATTAGGAAAGCTTTCAGTTTCTGTTAAAATGCAAAACTGGGCTAACTCCTAAATTTTCGGGTTGTAAATACAGCGTTAGCCAAGATTTCAGGGCATTTGCTCAAACGAGTTAAAATTTCTAGTTCTCAAAGTCAAAGTTTCTAAATACATAGAAAAGTTAAGCCCCTTTTTATCTGTAATCTTCAATTTTTCTTGCGCTAAACAAGAGATCGGAATTAGCAACAACTAATATCGAGTTATTATGTAATAACGAACTTACTGTGCGCAAATTACAATTAAGTTCGCGAAAATATCAAGTTTATCAAAAAAATTGCTTGGAAAAGAAGCCAATATTTCGAAAACTATAATACTTAAAAGATGCATAGTCCATTTTTTCTATTGCATGTTAGTAGTGTAACTATGGGGGTTCTGGATCAATTTGCATAATTCCAAGGTCGCACTTTCACTTTCTTTGTATAATTTCAAGGTTGCACTTTCACCTATTAAAAATCAATTAACGTTATGCTAATTGATTTACGAAATTAATCACTAATTTAAAATAGGTGACATATTTTGAAGTGTTAATTAGTTGTTTCTGATCTCTTATCTTAATGATTAATAAAATCAAGTTATTATTTACATTACGCAGGATAATAGTCTGAGGTAACCGTTGCGTCGTTAACAAAATAGAAAATTTTCGCTATTGCTATTTTCTAATTAGTGAAATCGAAATATTTCAATTACAATATATTCACAAAATCTCATCATCATCATCACTTTTTGACATTCATTTCAACAACTAGTGAAATTTCGGTGAGCGATAATGAAGATTTAGATGCAGATATAGGAAGAATTAGGATACTACAAAATATAATTTTGAACTACAATGTAAATAAATAAAATATAAATAAATATATATTTTACGAACGAAAATTGAAATTAGTAAATATGCGTATAAATGCAGCTTTCCCTATTCCCCCCACAATCCTTAATTATGATTATCAAATAGGTATATATAAGCAGCAGAAACCATACAAAATTTGTATTAGTCGACTCGTTGCAGAAAATTTTAAGTGCTAAATTTTGAATATTTTATATTAAAAATGTCTTCTAACATCGCGGAATCCGTGAATCAGCTTGTGAAGGAGACTTTGAATTTTTCAACAAAAAGTAATGTTAACAAACAAAAAGTGGTAAAAATATGCGAGAAAAATTTAAAAAATTTTCAATTAAATTTGAGAAGAGCGACAGACGTAAGCACAAAAACGTGCTTTATAAGTGCAATTTCCGTGATGAATACTATTCGCGAGAAAACAATAGCAGACAGTCGGGTCAGGAGAAATGTAAATTGGTCTGAAATAGATTCAGCTTTTGCCAATCGCATCCGGACAGTATGTGTAAACAATTTGGGGCATATTGAACCGCGTAGTTTTTTTTTAATGAAGCACGTGTGCTGTTTGTTCAAAAAATAAGTGCAATATTAAGAATACATAGTTTCGTTAAACTCTGGACAACTTTTTGCGGCTGCTTCATCAAACATACCACGTCGGATGAAGAAGTAAAAGACTTAAAGTATCTATCGACCAAAAATGTTGTAATAACACAAGATTGCAACTTAGAAGAATGGTTTGATACGAATATTAAGAATAATTTACTGCAACAGTTGGAAGAATTTCAGGTAAGTGTATTCACTTTTTTCTTTTTCACTTATTTCATGCATACTACTTTTATTCTTCAGGAGCGCGACAGCGGATGGGCATTGAAGGAACTGGTGAATTTACTGATCAACATCAACAAGTATATGCCGCTCAACGGCTCCTCGTACATCGAATTACCCGACCCAATTAAGCGAAAGCATGCTTGTATCAACATAAAAAATAATGATGATGCATGCTTCGCCTGGAGCTTAACAGCAGCACTATATCCAGCAATAAATAATGCAGACAGAATGTCTTCGTATCCGCATTATAAAGATGTTTTAAATTTAAAAGACATTACGTTTCCGATTTCAAGACAAGAAATCACCAAAATTGAAAATCTAAATGCATTATCGATTAATGTATATGTACTAAAAAAGAAGAAAGACAAATTCACATGCCTGCCTAATCGTTTAACGAAAAATAAGGTTGAACGGCATATCAACCTTCTCTTAATTCAGAGCGATTATTATGAGAAGGAAGAAGATGATGATGATGATAACGAAGAACAAGAAGAAAACGTGCCAAGCTACCATTACGTTCTTATAAAAAATTTGTCGAGGTTGCTGCGAAGCGATCTAAGTAAGCACAAAGGTCAAATTTTCGTTTGCGAGCGTTGTTTGCATTATTTTTATTCGCAAGGAAAATTACAACATCATGAAATAGAATGTTCTACGAGGAATCACTACAAAACAAGTTTTCCAAAGGAGGAAAACATAAAATTTAAGAACTTCGCTAAAATGGAGAAAGTGCCAATGATTGTATATGCTGATATTGAGTGTATTTTGAAGCCATATGACTCCAATAACACCAATAATTCCGGAAAATATCAACAACATGAGGCGCACTCCATAGGCTAGTATATTCATAGTGAATTTGATTCTTCGTTAAATAAATACTATGGATATAGAGGGAGTAATTGCACTGGATGGTTCAGTGAGCAATTAAACAACATTTGCATCCAAATGCAAAATAAAAAGGAAAATCCGGCACCCATGGAGCCGCTCAGCAATCAGCAAACGATGGATTATGTGAATGCGAAAATCTGCTGGATTTGCCAGAAATCCTTTGTTGGAGACGATAGGAAAGTTCGCGATCACAATCATTTGACAGGTATTCTATTTTTAAAACTTGCATAAAATATTTTATTTATACTTTTATTTTTCGATTTTCAGGCGAATACAGAGGAGCAGCACATAATTCGTGTAACCTCAACTTACACGAGTCGTTTCGGATACCCGTCGTATTTCATAACCTGAGCGGCTATGATTCGCATCTAATAATAAAGGATATTGTTCAACTGATTCCGGGAAAAAACCAGCGTCGTTCCATGCAATATGGAAAAATATATCTGCATTAATAAGAAAATTGCCCATACTCAAGTTGAGCTGCGGTTTATAGATTCTTTTCGTTTTATGAGTAGTTCACTTGAGAAATTGGCGTCTTATTTGCAAGATTTTCCTAGAACGAGGAGTCAGTTCAATGAGTTAGCGGCTGATAAATTTAAACTTCTATGCAAAAAGGGTGTGTATCCGTATGATTACATCACGACAATGGAGAAATTGAACGAGCACACCTTGCCAAAAAAGGAAGATTTTTATAACAGACTGACAAACCAACAAATCTCCAGCACGGATTACGATCATGCCAGACAAGTATGGGATGCGCTGGAACTACAAACACTCGGTGAGTACAGCGATATTTATTTAAAAACTGATGTTATGCTGCTCGCCGATGTATTTGAAAGTTTCCGTACTCAGTGCATGAAATTTTATAAGTTGGACCCCGCACATTATTGCACGGCCCCTTCGCTCTCGTGGGACGCAATGTTGCTATACATAAAAAAAAATAAAGTTAATCCGGGATATAGACATTTTAATGTTTATTGAACGAGGCATCCGAGGAGGATTGACACAGTGTAGCATGCGTTTCGCAGAGGCGAATAACAGATACATGAACGATTTCGACGCGACAAAACCTGAGACATATCTCATGTACTACGATATCAACTCTATGTATGCATGGGCTATGTCTCAGTTTTTGCCTACTGGAGAGTTGAAGTGGGTCGACAATGTGCAAAATCTGAAATGGGACGTCAGCGACGACAATCAAATGGGATATATTTTGGAAGTAGATTTAGAATATCCCGTTAGTATTCATAATCGACAAGCGGATCTTCCCATGGCGCCGATATCTACAGTGCCTCCAGGGTATAAGGATCCGAAATTAATGGCCACGTTAGTATCGAAGGAAAAATATGTCGTACACTATCGGAATCTGAAACAATATGTCAATGAGGGAATTATAATTAAAAAAATACATCGAGCGTTAGAATTCCAACAATCTCCATGGCTGAAGCCCTACATAGATTTAAATGCCGAATTAAGAAAAAATTCGGCTAATGATTTTGAAAAAGAGTTATTTAAATTGATGAATAACGCTATATTTGGAAAAACGATGGAGAATGTGCGTAATCGAAGAACAATAAAATTAACGTCTCAATGGGATGGTCGATACGGAGCAAAGTCCTACATTGCCAGTCCTACATTCTATCGCTCCTCAATTTTCGACGAAAATTTCGTCGGGATAGAATTATATAAGAATGAGGTAGTTTTTAATAAACCAATACATGTAGGAATGGCTATTTTGGATATTTCGAAAACGATTCTATATGACTTCCACTATAATTTCATAAAGAATATGTATGACGGAGACAATGCAAAATTATGCTATACCGATACAGATTCGCTGATATATTTAATTAAAACCGCTGATATTTATAAAGATATGAAAGATAATATATCACATTTTGACACGTCCGAATACTCGCAATCAAATCCATACGGCATACCATTAGAAAATAAGAAAAAACTTGGACTGATGAAAGACGAGAATAAAGGAAGAATTATGCTCCAATTTGTTGGACTTCGTGCCAAAATGTACGCATGCAAAACAGATGGCGGTCACCTTACAAAGAAGGCGAAAGGAGTTAAAAGGTATGTCGTATCAAAAGAGATATCTTTTGAAGATTATCTTAGTTGTTTGAATAACAAATGCGTTAAGATTTGCAGTCAGAATAATATTGTGTCGGAAAAACATAATGTATTTGCTAGTTCGATGAATAAAATTGCATTGTCCCCATTCGATAATAAACGACATATACGTGAAGATGGTGTGTGCACTTTACCCTGGGGACACTTTGCCATTATGGATAGTGATTAAAACAAAAATTTAATATTATAATGCATATATTATAGAAATATTGTAAATAATGTATATAATGAAAATATTGTAAATAATGTAAATATTCTAAATAATGTATGTAATGAAACTATTGTAATTAATGTTAATATTCTAAATAATGTATATAATGAAAATATTGTAATTAATGTAAATATTCTAAATAATGTATATAATGTAAATGTGTAAATATATGATAATAATATTGAAATATTATGTATAATCTAAATATAGTAGAAAAAAAAATTATTGAGAACATAATTGTTTTAATAATAATAATAATAATGATATTACAAAGTATAAACTCTTATTCATTACTCCAAAAAAGATAATTCCATAAGATTTTAACATTTTCTACAGCACACATATTGTTTTTGTCTACGTGAAACGGGCAATCATTATTTTTTTTCTCATATTTCGGCGCATCGTGATAATTTTCAACATTCTCTATTGATGAGTATGATATAAATTCGCGAAGAAACTGTACTTTTTGATATCCACGAACATACATGGCATCATCGTCCGCTTTCACGAACATTTTTATAATACCTTCCAATTCCTTATATTCCACTAATCCATCACTATAAATCATTTTATGATGATTTTTTGTCAACCAGCATGCTTGTTTCTTATCTTCAGTAGATAATTCACTAAATGATATAGGTGGTTTTAAATAATAATGATAAATATTTTTTCCATCTCTTGTTATTGCTAATTCCTTGGCAATAAACTGCTTGCCATTGTTAAAACCTTGCACATCAATACAGACGTCACACATTTTCGTTTCTTTGTCTATATGTTTCTTTGTATATGATGATGTTGCTGCTAATTAACCATGTATTCTCAATGGAAATAATATAAAGAATGATAACTTAATGTTGATTACACGACTTATATTATTGATTTATAGAATTTTGCTAACAATATTTGTTAGGGGGGTGTATTCGAAAAGCGAATCGTACAATATTAAGCAATAAGCTTTGGTATCTTTTTCAAACTTAGTTTTTGCTTCAAAATGTAATTTCATTTCAATCGTGCTATTTTTCACATTTTCGTTCTGACGAGAACAATCAAAGATGTATAGCATATGACTTTTAAGTTGAGTGTAATCAAATAATGGATCTTCTTGTAATCTATCATAATAATATTTTTGAAATGCTGCGTACATTTGATATATGGTCACGTAATTACCAGCGGAAATATTTAAATTCATATTTTCATATGGATATCGTTCGCTATTAAGTATCAATTTTATATTTACAATATCAACATGATCAAATTCTGATGCATCTTTATCTAACATATCTTTTCGTTCCTTATGAAATGCAACTAAAACATATCGCGGCCTTTCAATGCCACTCGATATTTTCACTTGCCAGAGATCCTCTTTGCTTTCTCTAAGCGATGGAAGCTCATGTAATTCCCATTGTCTAAACGCTATTTTTATGGGTTTATCAATTTGCGTTACCTTCATTAATTTGAGTTTTAGAGAATCATTGGGAATTATATGGGGTAAACGCCATTCCACTTTACTAATCATAAATTTCACATAATTATTTGCTACATAGCAATTAATATCATTTCTTGCTCTTAATAAAATTAATTCCTGCTTCGCGTTAACGATGATTTTTTTATAATCTTCGGCAAATCCGAGAAGCATTCTGAGCGGAATATATGCAAAAAAAATACCATTAACATAATTATGCAATTTATCGTTTAATGGTGCCCATCCAGCCATTTGTAAAGCAGTACTTTCTTTAACACCATATGATGCATAACCTTTCATTGTAGTAGTAATTCCTACATCATGCGTTTTATCAATGAGAACGCCGTTAAGTAAATAACGTACTTCATCGAAGAGAAAACTAAATGCATTATTAACTAGCCTAACTTTGCTCAATGTAGCTTCATCTTCGGAATGTACTTTACCCTCGATATAAATAAAACTATCTGATGGCGAAGTATATAATTCCTGATTTTGTACGCTAATTCGTATTTCATCATAATTGTTAAATGTAAACGTGTGAGGATGATATGAATGATATTCGACTTTTGTTATACTATCATCGAAATTAATTGGATCCAATATATCCAGTTTTTCCATTTTTAATATTATATCCCAATGCTATAAGTTTCTGGAGATTTTCTAATGTTATCACTCGAGAATCTCGTTCACTACTGAACGATTTCATGGAAAATCTCAACTTTTTATTGCTGCTATTATTATAATTTATCCCCATATTTTTTTTATTTCTATGTAGTTTTCAATTCTAACCGTATTATAATTTCTTCACCTTGGAAATTTACAAATCTCGCGTGCTGATCCAAAAGTTTAATAGAAATATTATCAATAAAATTAGTGTTAACAGGCAAATAAACTATATTTCGAGGTTCTAGATTTATCGCGTAACCAGGATCTACTGCCGGCGAAAATTCATATAATGTGTGAGATTGCTGGCTATCGTAATAAGAACCGGAAATAATATTACATTCAACTCTAACGCTAGATACTTTTAGTATTTGAACGGGTAAATCTGAGTGATGCCACTTATTGGCTTCTAATATCCTTCTAGAAAAGCCTAAGAGATTACCAATTGAATATTTTGATGTGAAATCAATATTCTGTGTGCATCTTATTTCGCACTTTAATGTGTTGTTGTTTGGTTTTATTATTAAATCTTCCCTTCTATCAGATTTATACTTATGCTGAATATATTTATTCAAATAATTTTCTATATCTGTAATTTCGTATGCGCCTGTAGGTACTGTGATTTCTTCGGTTCCCACTGTAAACTTATTGCAACCTTCTTCTATATTCGGTATCGTATTAAATGTGTGCAAACCGATCAACCCCAAACAGTAGGATTTATTCGAATCTAATACGATTGGAGGAAACTAACGCACATTGATATCAGACGAGTAACCTTTCACTGTAAATGTTTGCGACATGACTGATGAATATTTTTAAAAACATTACTATTTATCTAATAAAAAATCTATGCAAAGATGTCCGCAGTTAAACGTATTATACTGCTGATATTGTTTGTAATTGTACTTGATGTTACATCCTCTAAAGTAATCTATTATTTCTGTCGGAGGGCGTAAGTTTCCAAAACTATCGAAGTATTTAACATTACTACCTATCTTTTTATATGCGACCCAATGAGTTCCATTCCCATCGGCTGAATCTAAGTTAACAATGCCGGACTCCCTGTATAATGGTTTATCAGGCAATCTGTTCCTCATGTAGACACCTCTAAAATTTTTAATATTTCTACAATACTTAAGTAAATCGTAGTTTGTTAATGGTTTCCAAGGCAAATTTAGTAGTGTTTTGGCTTTAAATATAAACCAAGGCCTCTTTTATACGGACTTAAATACAATCCATTTCCGACTTTTCCCAATGCTATGGCCTCCATTGTTTTATTATGTCTCTGAGCCTCTTCCAAATCTTTCCTCGCTGCTTTTGATTCATTAATAGCCTTTGCAATACCAGCAGCTCCACCACTTAGAGCCCCTAGGGCACTTAATCCGGCGAAAATTGGAATTAAAGGTAATAATCCACCTACGTTTGGAAGTGGAATGATTCTAGGAGTTGATACATTTTTACTACCGCCAACAGATTTAATTTGTGCTTTGGCCGCGGCTAAGGCAACATTTACAGCATCTTTTATATTAGTTTTAAATTTCCCCGATAGATTTTTTAGAGCAGATTTTGTTTTATTTACAATATCTTTTATAAAACCTGCTTTGGATTTCTTTTTTCTCTTACATTTCTGGTGTCTTTCCTTGTTTTTTTTTTCTTGTTTATATCGCCTCCTTTTAGGCCCATGCCTAATGATCGTTTAAGTTTCATACTACCTGCAACAAGTTTAGACGCGAGTTTTTCTCCTAAATTTGCATCATCTGCTTTTGCACGAGCATTTGCCATATCCTCGAGTTCTTTGTCGGCCTTATGTCGCTCATTTATGTCTGTATATTCTGAATAAGCTATATCATGAACTTTACAAGCTTCATCCAATTTATTAATTCCACGATCATCACGATTTAACCGTTTTTTTAAACGAGTCCCCGGCCCACAATATTAATATCCTGGTAAATGTAGTTCCACAGGTAAATGATTTATTAAAGAATTAATGATTCCACCTCCGCGATGAGTCAACATTTAAAACGTTTTCATTTTTAACCATATTATTTATAGTTAAATAATTTCAGTTTGTTTATATCTTCTTTAAGAGGAGGAGGAGAAGGAGGAGGAGGAGGAGGGATTGCTCTCGTGGAATAGTTGACACATACCTATATAAGGTGATTAAAAATAAAAACTTGATACTAAAATTTAGAAAACATGAAAACAGTAAAACAAAAGGATCGCTTATCGATTATAGATTTAGACGTATACACGGGAGGAAGTTTAAAAGGGAGCAAGCATGGATCTCTTTTACCAAATTCTATAAGATCGCTAATTTGTGGTCCTTCAAATTGTGGAAAATCAAACATTATGCTAAGTTTGCTTTTCGATAAAAATGGTTTGCGATTTGAAAATGTTTATGTTTATTCCAAATCTCTATATCAGCCTAAATATCAATTGTTGGAATCCATACTCAAATCTACGAATGGTATAAATTATTATGCATTTAAAGAAAATGAGGAGATAGTGTCCGTTGAAAAGGCTAATTCTAACTCGGTATTCATTTTCGATGACATTGCATGCGAAAATCAGAATGTCGTGAAAGAATATTTCAGTATGGGGCGACATAATAGCATCGATAGCTTTTATTTATGCCAAACTTATACAAGATAATGCAAACGTCATCATACTTTTTAAACAAGATGATTTAAATTTAAACCATGTGTATAGTGATCATGTAGGAGCGGATATGACTTTTGAAAAATTTAAATCTATTTGTGGAGAATGTTGGCAAGATAAGCATGGTTTCGTTGTATTGGATAAAGATAGCAGCATTAACGCAGGACGTTATCGAAAAGGCATTGATCAATATATATTATTAGACTGATAATTAAATTCAAACATTTGTTTGAAAACCGCCTTCCACAATGGACGTATCGAATGAGGAATTGAAAATGAGGAAGAATTTAATCAAAGTGAAGAAGAATATTAGAGAAAAATTGCTGGCACTGAAACGTGGTCAGATGAAAAGTAGTGAGAAATTCAATAAGCAGTATCATCCAATAATTAGTTCGATAGGTGCCCTATCGAATGAATTAAAGACGAGCGTTTTAAGGGGCCACGAGACAGAGTTATCTGGATTAAATAAGAATCAACATAAGAATGTAAAAAATGAGAATGATTTTAATGGAAGCATTGAAAAGAACTACGACAATAATGGAAGCAAAGAATCTTTACCTCCATTAGCCAGAAACTGTGTAGAAGAAGCTGTTTTAAGCAAACGGAAACTAGATCATGTAACGGGTGTACACTTCGATGAAACGATGCGTTCTTTTAAAATAGGATCTTCAAATGTAACCTTCGACAATAGTAATAGTATGAATGTTAATGATAAAAAGTATCAACTTACTCCTGGCTTATGCAACCTATTATTCTGGGCTAAACCGATAAATTATACGCAACATGAATTGGACACGTATGTAGAAATTGTACAAGATTCCAATGTCCTTAGAAAGAATTATGATAGTGACTTATCAAAACGAGGATTTAACTCTTACAAATATAAAAATATACTCAAACCATATTTAAATAAAACTTTAGCATCTGGATCTGGTCTCATCGATAACAAATTACATATCAACAGCATGAATAACACGCCCGTTGATTACATTTACAGGGATGATATAAATGAATTGATAGAACGGCTATGTAAATTACATGCCTCGAAAAATGCTGGTAATAATGGAGTAATCAATGAAATAGTTGCTATTGAAGAAGAATTAAGAGAAGCAGATGTAATTGTATAAATAATATCAATAACTGGGAAACATTCTTATTTGTAAAATGAGCGTTGACAAGTTCGGTCGTTTTAAAGGCAAGCATCGCACAATTGTTCGTGGACCTCCAGGCGTAGGATTTCTTTTTACTGAAGATGGGGATTATGACATTGCAAATAAGCGTTTAAGAAACGTGAATTCACCTGTAACGAATAATGATGCTGTAAATAAAGCCTATTTGAATGGATTCAAAAATGAGTTGATAAAGACTATAAATGATAAATTCATGAAAAATGTAGTTTATCGGAACGATAAAGATCAATTTGATTTTCATCATAAGCGAATAATTAATGTGTCCAGACCGGAAGATGATAATGATGTTATAACAAAATCTTACTTTATTGAAAGCCTGAGTAAAATACTTCATGACATACTTGCACAAGAAAGACGATTACAAGAAGCATATGTTGCTCGGTATGTGCAGGAGAATACGTTAACTCTTACAGATGATGGTCTTTATGATTTGAGGAAAAAAACTATCATTAATTTACCCACTCCAACATATGAATATGATATTGCGACGAAATCATATGTCGATGATACAGTGCGAAATAGTGTTATTTTAGCTATTGATCGTGAAACAGATAAATTGAAGAAATATATTGATGAAAATGTCAAAAATAAAAAGTGAAATTGTGGGTGAACTTCACAAACCTGCAAGAAAGAATTACGATAGGCGAAGAATTATTTTAAAGGGAATAGACGATTTATGGCAAGCGGACTTGGCTGAATTTTCACATCATTACAGAGAAAATAAAGGCTTCAAATACATATTATTTGTAATAGATTGCTTTTCTAAATATTTATGGACTCAACCTATAGAAGATAAGACTGCCATGAGCGTAAGGAATGCTATGGTGTCAATTCTTGAAAGTTCTAAGAGAAAGCCTACTAATTTACAAACCGACATGGGTAAAGAATTTTATAATGGAAAATTTGAAACATTAACAAACAAATACAACATTAATCATTATTCGACGTTTACCATTAAAAAAGCTGCTATAGTGGAAAGAGTAATTCGTACATTAAAGGAAACTTTATACAAAGAATTCAGCTTTCGCGGAAAATATGTGTGGTTTGATATTTTGGAGAAAGTTACTAATAACTACAATAACAAGAAACATAGAACTATAAAAATGAAACCAAATGAAGTTGATAAAGGGAACGAAAAATACTTGTTGAATACCGTATATTCACATATCAAAGTAGCTGATTCGCCTAAATTTAAAATAAATGATTTAGTTAGGATAAGTAAACAGAAAGCTGATTTTGAAAAAGGTTATACACCTAATTGGTCGACAGAAATATTTAGAATTAAACATTGTAAAATATCTAAGCCAGCAACATATTTGCTGGAAGATATAAATGGTAATCCAATTCGGGGCGCATATTATAATGAAGAGTTACAAAAAGTTAAATATCCGGATGTATATTTAGTAGAGAAAATATTACGCAAAAAGGGAGACAAAGTATTTGTAAAATGGCTTGGATTTGATTCCTCCCATAATAGTTGGATAGATAATACCGACATAGTTTAATTAATTTAGGAATGTACAATGGTGGGGGTGGTGGTGGTAATAAATTTGTATATAAGGTCTTATTTTTTATACTTTAATCATATTCAAGTCGATATTTTATACAAGATGATCGGGTGCGACTTTCTTCTCATTTTAAACTGTTTAAAGTTTTATAAACTTGCAGCGAAACCGTTTGAGTTTCTGTCAGATCATAAGTTGAAAATTAAATTCTTTGAAAGTGAAAACAAGTATGTTGAAGTGGTAGTTGACGTAAAGGAATTGGAAACTGGAGAAATGATACAGTTAAAGGTTTTTGATTATCAAAAATTCATCAAGGCGTTCAACATATATGGAGAGGAACGATATGAAGAATTGCATGAATGCTGGTGTGGATATGAAGGATGCAACGATATGCAATGTCCTATCGCATGTCGAGGATTTACATTAAGACATGTATTTTAAATTGTATTTATTATATTTATTATTATTAACATATTATTATTATTATTTATATGTACATGAGAAAAATATTATAAACATTTAACAAATTCAAATTTATGTTGTTTAATTTTTCCTTTCAACTCCATTCCATTGTATACGAATGCAATTTGGGAGCACGTCATATTGTAGAGGTCCTCGTCCGTTAGCTTAGCCATCCTCTTTGGTAGAAATATGATGCCTTCTTTCAGTTCCATTATTATGGCACGTCCATATTTGGTGTTTGTAGAACTTAATCCAACTACTGCATATTCGTGGTCTATTATTAAGTCCTCGTACTTCACAATATTTTTTAACACAGGCATGGCCAACTGATTCGCTTTCTCCATTTTTGTTTATTTATCACGCTTACTGTTAACTTATGATAAAGTTCGTGTGCTTGCTACAACTTTTGAAGCAGAATAGAAATATAAACGTTCTGGTTTGAATTTATATATGATTCAAGTAATTAAATATCAATTATAACCTCCCTGGATATTTCTTTCGTAAGCATATATTAATTAATAATTATAATTCGAAAGTTGTTGAAATGAATGTCAAACAGTGATGTTGATGATGATGATGATGATGAGATTTTGTGAATATATTGTAATTGAAATATTTCGATTTCACTAATTAGAAAATAGCAATAGCGAAAATTTTCTATTTTGTTAACGACGCAACGGTTACCTCAGACTATTATCCTGCGTAATGTAAATAATAACTTGATTTTATTAATCATTAAGATAAGAGATCAGAAACAACTAATTAACACTTCAAAATATGTCACCTATTTTAAATTAGTGATTAATTTCGTAAATCAATTAGCATAACGTTAATTGATTTTTAATAGGTGAAAGTGCAACCTTGAAATTATACAAATAAAGTGAAAGTGCGACCTTGGAATTATGCAAATTGATCCAGAACCCCCATAGTTACACTACTCATGTTTTATAATAAAAAAGTAAATTATATTTTTATAATCCTCCTGTAAAATTGCGTATAATCGCATTTACTGAACGACACCAGAATCCCTTTCCACATTTGATGTAATAACAATGTAAAGGATTACGATTTGTGTTGCTTTGATTCGAGAGTACGTTAAAAAATGTTAAATTAATTATAGAAAAGCGTAAACAAAAACAACAAAAAGAATAGTAAAATATTAATTTAAAACAGAATTGCAAAAACTAGAAATTATTTTTTATTCAACCAACATTTAATGCTCATTCGAAACGGATTTAACGAATAACTATGACTCTCTTCGCTGTGCCTTGAGACTCAGTTTTTGCGCTTCTTTCTTTTCCAAGTTTTCATTGTTTCGCGAGGTCTCCAGGTATCGTCGAGTGTGTACCTTCGATACCTGCATCAGCTTTCTAGTCATAGTTACAGAGCAACCAGCTCCACGTGGTCCCGCTGGAAACTGGGTGCTTGGTTTGGAAAAACTTGTATTTACAAACAAATTAAGTCGGAAAATCCCTAACTTATCTTCCAATTTGGCCTCATGTTCGTTTTAATCACATCGCAATTGAATATTGAACGCTAACAGTCCATTTAAACAGTTGCACAGTTTCAAATCACGTATTCAACCACGTGTCTAACGCTAGTTCTGTAAGAACTAATCTAATTAGTTATAGTAGAGAACATATTTTTATATAATTCCGTAATTTTTGTTTTGTTTTTATTTTTTGTTCCTATTGTCTCCGTTACTTGGAGTCATTTCTTCTTCGTATTAATTCTGCATGACTTTGTATATATACGTACTGTGAAAACTTTTTAAAATAGATTTTCGCTCTTCCGAAATAACAGAAAACGAGAAGGATTTGAATCAACATTCGCTCGGAAACGACTGGAATGTTTTCGTTTTACCGATAATTTAACTAACGATGGAATGTTTACTTTTCAAAATATAATCGATAAAGATTGTGTATTATGGGATGAACCATATATAAGTGCAGAAATGGTTGATTTAACTAAAACATTATTCGAACGACATAGAAATATTGCGGTTCCTATTAAGCACAAAGAACCGGCAGGATTAAATCGAAAAGTGCCTCTAATAGTTGGTTCAAATAAAAAGACGCTATTTCTTCCGAACACGAGAACATACGCTCCTGATGCAGAGAGTAACACTTCAATAACGACATGTCAAAAATTAAACACTGTAACCAGAAAATTCATTATCGTCCATCTTTATCGGTAGATAACGGATCACTTAATAAACTCAAACCAACTACTACCAGTGACAAGGATCAAGGGTGGTACGGAAGCCGAGAAAAAAAGTGGCGACGCTCTGCATCAACCAATAAATACAAAATACACTATTTGTAAGATTCACAAGATCCAAAGGAATCACATGTTAACTTTTTATTTTATTATATTGATAGATACCTCCATGTTGACGAAGAATCAGATTGATTAGATTTAACAGAGCTTGTTAACGCTGTAGTGAGTGACATTCATTGTGCGCTAATAAATCATGAATTGTCATTGTACATTTTTGTACAGTAAAATAGCCCTCGTATATTTAGTTTGTGGATGAACATTGTGTATATAAAACTGAATTGTAAATAGTGAATATTAAGAAATATAGCAATCGACGGACTCTCTTGTTGCGATGAACCGTTTGTTTCTTTCGATGTTTAAACAAGCGTCGAAAGAGACAAACGCGAAATTGAAGGTTCATTGCAACAAGAGAGTGACTGTCGTGTTATATGATTGAGACAAAGCGGCCAACCAACAGAATCTGGTTTTGGGCAGTTTTTTCTCACAATGGGCACACTCTCCCCGAATTGGAAGGGGAGCGATAAGTGCCCGTATAAATAAGGACAGAATTTTGATTCTGTAGAACTTTTTGCATTGAACTTCAATCGACAGCATTTCGTCTCGAGAACTTTGTACTAAACGTTCAATCGTTTACTTCGGTCGTAGTAGAAGAAGTTTTTGTATCGTTTCATTTTCGTCGTTTGTTTCGTGTTAACATTAACTAAAATTGTGTTTATTATTGTAAATATATGTGTAAATAAAAGTTAAGTTTGTTTTACACATTGGTCCTTCGAAACAAAAAAAAAGAAAATTTCGTACTCAAAAACGGGTGCGAAACAGAGCTGCTGAAGCAGCATTGAAAGATGTTGATTATCGAAAACATTGTTATCTTTCTCAAAATCCTGATTTGTTTGAGGACATTTACAACCATTATTATTATGACACACGTTTCTAAAACTCGCTTAATTTACTATAATAACGAAGCAAATAAAATTCAAGCTAATGTATACGACCAATTTGGATATTGTCAAATTGTGATTTTGAGGAAGGTCTGCGATGTATAAATTCAGACTAGAATATTTATATTTTTATTCTACTTTAAAAATTCGATAAGTACATACTTCGTAAGCAATAATGTTTATATTATTAAAAAATAAGGTAATATACAAAATAAATGGATAAAGCAAACCGAATGGCCTAGTTTAAAACACATTTTAAAGTATCAAGATTTAAAAATTAATGAATTATATCCAATAATAAGTCTGAAGAGAGCGAGTACAAAATACGGACGGAGTATTTTGATGGAGCTAAAAGATGGTGCGTTATTTCTGCATAAAAGGATGGACGATCTAACGGACGAGAACATCCACGATATTACGTGCTTCCAAATTGGCTTCATCTATGAGTGAATGGAGTCAGAAGGAACAGCAAAACAACATAATTTTCGATTTGTAAAGATGTGACATAATATAACTCTTCTACGAGTATAAATATTTCATTTTAATTTAATAATGATACAATCATTATTATTATAAAAACTGATAAATAAACGATTATCAAAATAAATATGTTTTATTACAATGTGCACGCAAATGAATGAAATTAGAAAATATAACGATCAGAATAATTAAGTAAAACCGCGTATGTGGGGTAAAAGAGTTTATTGTCAAGCAAAAAAGATGTGGTAATTATTCATCTTTGGGAATTTTCGTTTCGAAATAATTCAAATTGGAGATAATTCGTGCGAATAAGTAATTATACATAATTTTTAAGGAGATTTCACAATATTCGACTCGTATCTTACTAAAACAATGTTTTCTTTCTAATGAATATTTCGCACCGATTTATTAGAATCGAAGGATATATTTTCGTTTGTTTCATACAATTTAATTATTACATTGAATTTTGGTTTGCAGCTAATCAAACGTAAAGTAGAAACCATTAATTACCAATAATTTGTTATTTAAAATGACGATCTATCCGTTTAAAATGAGGATCTGTCCATTTCAATTGTAATAAGCTGCATTAGAAAAAATAAATAAAAGGAGAGAGACTGCATTCTCCAACATACGCGCGTTTTTGTCGAATTGTCAAAATAACTTAATTAAAATTGTGCAGGAGATCGCACCAGCTGCTCTACATCGAACATACGATTACGTACGTAATCACATTCGTCAATTCAGTTGTTAAAACTAAATTTCTATTATAGATATCAGAAGGAAAATGTCAGCAAAACAGAAATATAAAGAAAATTATAAGATGGTAAAGCATGTAGGATCCCATAATTAATTCTCTAATTTTCGATTATTAATTGATCTCTTCGCTTAAAAGTCGTTCGATCTTTAAGTGAATAGCAGAATAATCATTTATATCCTTCCGTTTATTGTAAAACTTTGTGTTACGATCGAATTGTCGCACGACCTCTGTATTGCCACACAGCGCGTTGAGCGTGTGAAGAAATGTCGCGGACATTGGCAATACAAGACGGTCGATTGCTTAAGTGGTCTTGCATTAATTTCGGTGGACCGATTGACCCTGTCACATGCCCTTTTCCGTCTGAGTGAGCGTGTGATTGTAAACAATCCAAGAATGTGCGGATGCTGAGTTTGCCACGTGCACCACGGATCGTGGGACCGATTATAAAGGTCAATTAAAAAGGCATAGCATCCGGACTTCTTGATAGGGATGAGAATGGAGTTTGAAGCTTGGCCTGATTTCTGCACTCATTAGTTTTCGAACTTCTGTGTAGTGAAGTTGAGTTCCCGAGTGCAGAAGTTAGTGCCCTGTGCTTGTGCCTGTGCCTTGTGCTTTTGAGAGAGAAAGAGAGAAGAATAAAATGTAAGTCTGTTTTGCCATTTCTGCACGTTTCCTTATGGTTTCCTAACAACCATTTTGCACAATCGGGTTGTCGATGAGGGAGGGTGCAAGAAGCACCTCATAACTCTCATGCCAGGCGAATGTTGCTTAACATAATTTTATGCCTGGGCCAGTTTGGGGGAAACTCCACCTGGCGCACCCCGCGCTAACGTTGTTGACGGGGGAGGGTGCCTTTTGGCACCTCCTAACTCCCGTACCAGGAGAATATTCACCTGGACCAGTTTTGGGGGCAACTCCATCTGGTGCAACGGAGGAGGCGTCGTTGGTCGCATCACCTTGGATAGGTGATGTTGACCGTCGCGACTCCTTACTAACTAACGCTGATGTGTTAGTTATTAGGCTTTTTGCACGACTTACTGAACCTTGTGGGTTCATGTGGTTTTTCTTCTATTTTCAGAGATCTTGAATCGGTCGCGATTACACACTTTATACGCATTAAATAAATTAAATAAATAAAGCCCTTAAGGTAAGATCATTTTGTTTTAATGTTTCCCATCAACCGATGCAGAAACCAGGTTAGTAACCCGGTAAAAAAAAGTAAGTTATCTTTCTCGATATTTTTTTTTTCTTTTATGAAAATCTCATTTCGGCATCCGTGACATTTGTATTGAAAGGATTTTCAAACTTTTGCAATGTTATCATTCAGACGTATGCGACGATAAGAATATTGGAGTTATTAGGAATCAAATTAACGATTAAGTTCGTTGAAAACTGGTGCAATTATCAAGCAAAGATCTATCGGCATATCCCAATTATTGCGTCATAACAGGAGAATATTGCATAAAATGGTTTATGGCTAAATGAAATATGATTGCCCAAAAAATAAAAAAAAATAATTGTAATGATATTCGCATTTAATTGCTTTTAATTAATTTATTCCGATTAATTCAACGACACTAAGCAATATTTGCAACAACAATAAAACAACAATTCTTGTCACATATGCAAAAAAAAATTAATTAAAAAAATTAATTGTAATGATATTCGCATCGATTTTTTTTTCAATTTCGGACTGTCTAAGAAGGTCCATAAGTGAAAATACAGGTCTATACAGATAAAATACAGGTCTGTAGAGATTTAGGAAAACAATTATTTTTATTGAATATTTATTTTCGGTCCGTAAAGACGCGAAATTGTATGAATGGTTCTATTGGTATGCCTACTTAATGTAAAATTAAATATTATTATTAAATATCATATTTCTAATTATTTCTTTGTTTTACTTCATTTCTTCTATTTCTTTTTATAACAAAATGCTGACCGCTAGTACATTTTACCATTATAATTTTTTTTTCTTTTTAAGTTGTTGCTTTTTGTTATCATATTTGCATTATTTTCGGGTTATTACCCTGATCCCCACCATTTATATGTATAAAACATTTTGAGGAGGGAGACATTTTAAGTATAAATACTGGTGCATTGTTATAGTTCTCCACTAACTTTATTATTGTTAAAGTAATTTATATATTGTTATTACCATATGGTAAGTTTTTTTATATTATTTATTTATTTTATTTATTTTTAATATTGTCAGCTACATGTCGTTATCTATGACGGTATATCGACATCATCTAGAAGTATTTATAATTGAATTATTAAACAGGTTTTCGCTGCTTCAAAACAATAAATGATCAGATCGACGGAGTGTTATTGGCCGTAGAGGAAATATATTGGCAGTGGGGCTTTGATCTGATGCAGACGCTTCTTCAAGTCTGCTTGGAAGCGGAGGAAAGATACACAGAGCAAGTTGATCTGGAGGACAAGGAGGAGGATGAGGAGGGAGAAGTTATCTCTATTTCGTCCGATGAAGATTACGATTTTGGACAATACGCCCAAAAATTTCCACCATCGGACGAAGAAGAAGGGGATGATCAACAAAATCGATCACCCAATGTCATCGATTTGAATGACATAATCATATGGAAGTGTTATACAAATGTTAATTCTAATGAATGTTAATGAAAAAAAAAGAATAAAATAAAAATTAATAATAATTACCAATCTTCTTATTACTTAAAATGAAGACCTGTCCATTTTTAATTAAAAAACTTTAAAATACGGGGCATTTTAAAAATCCCTCCGTTTAAAAGCCAACCGCGACATCCCGAAGAAGAGAGAGATGAATTGTGTTGCATTATTCTCCGTCGCACCAAGTGCTCGACATTACGATGAAGCACGTAATTACATCCGTCAGCTCAGTTTTAAAACTATTAAATATTTATTATCGATATCAAGCAGAGATTTGAACAAACCAAAACTAAAAACCAAATAACAGGGCAGATGGCGAAGCATGTACGATCCTCTAATTAGTTATCGCATTCCGTGAAATAAATTTATGGATTTATCAAAGAAAATTGGGGAAAAAGTTCATGCAATAATCGTTTTTCCAATAATTTATTTCTATGCACATGTACAATTGCGAAACCAAAGGAAAAAGCAGCCATAAATCGATATTTTTCTAACTTGAGAACGGATCGTGGCAAAATATTTTTGAATCGTAGAGAATATTAATGGCTGTTAGGTAGACTATGTGAGATTGCAAAAGGGTTACATGAAATGATCGAAAAGGGAATATTCGTATGAATTTCTATTAGAAGACACAAAAGCAAATAAAGAAGTATTGAGCATCCAAAAATGCGAATGTTTGGCATTTGTACTAGTTGTTTTTTAAAGAAATTGTTCCGATGAATTAAACGCTGTTTGCTAATATTTGCAACAGCAGCAAAAACATGAATTCTTGTCACATATGCAAAAGGCAATTTTATTATAATGATATTCACAATATAGGCCATCATCATTTTACAGGCGTAATTCGCAGATTAGCTGAGTTCGCATAAATATACAAGATAAGAAGAAAAGTCTTAATGAATGAGCATGGGTCACCAAATTCACGGTTTTGAAAATATATAGAGGATTAATTCTCTTTGCAGTTTATCTTCGTTTATCTCCTTTTTCATTCACAAAACTCGCATTTTAAAAACGCAATTTACAGCTGTTTTGTCATACATAGAGTTCGTAGGTGATTAACTAACTCGTTAATGACAGTTTTACGATATGCCGACAGATCTTCAACCTTTAGTTGTAATTGATTTAAATTCTGAAGTATAACATTATGATAATTTAAATCTAAATTTTACTAATAATCAATGGGCTACATTGTACCAAATGTATGCGCAGTTTCAAGAACCTTATTATGAACGCGAAAATGAGCCCCTCTTTACACCAAAAACCTTCAAATCTCTGGCACCTTTCGCAATAATTGATTGTTCGCATCAGAACGAGGTGCTAAAAGTTGGAGCTCTGGATATTCGTTTGGACTTCGAAACAAATATAAATATTCCTAGAAGAACCATCGCCTACTGTTTAATAATACACGATCGTTTAATAAAATATAATCCATTGGCATGCGCAGTTGGAATTGTTTAATACATTAAAAATACGTTTATTATCGAAGTTTAAGGCTGTTTAAGGCCGACATGGAATAGTAACGGAAACGAAAATGTCCCACCGTATTCGGCATTAGAGAAAATTTTATTAAAAATGTAATCACTGATTCAAATGAATGCGTATTTGTTAAGGGGCTGGAAAAGCGCAATTGGCTAAAAAATTACCAAATAACATTATAATTGATTTATTTGACTAGAAATGCCCGAAAGTTTTAAAGTTGAGAAAAATGTATCAAGATAGATGTTGCCCGTATTGCAATAATCATATTTCTTCCAATGCATGTACAATGTTGTTTAGAAAACGTGTTTTAGCATATGAAACAGGAAAATAATTGTGTGAAGAAGAAAATTTCTTTCTTCCTTTTTTATATATTACCGAAAACTACAACATCAGCAGAAATTTCTAAAGTTCAAGTCGTTCAAGTTTTTAAAACCGCAAACATTCTTTCGCTGTAAAATAAATAAAAATAAAAACGTTTTTAATCGTTCTATTTATTTCAAAACTATTATGAATGTCATCGAATTCTAACCATTTTACGTATAGTTAATTACGCTTGAACTTTCCAAATATTTTCTCTACCAAATAAACAACGTGTAACTTTACTAATTGCAATTATTCCTCATTATCGACTTTCGTTTATAATCCTCCAATTTGTAGACGATTTAAGTGCTTATAGCAATTTCATTCATCATAAACAGCTGAATCGGCCAATTTGTCGTCTATAATGTCGCCACTTTTACATTTAACACCTGTTTTCACATGCGCATAAATTAATACGTTCGTCGGCTTCGTGACTTACTTTGCTCTCATTTTAATCCCAGCAGGCTTATAAATGTTCCTTTTGATAAGATTTTAGTCGATTTATAGCTTCCGTTTTATTGTTTCCTTCTTCGACGTTCTAATCGCTCGTTCCACGATCGATGCTCTTTTAAAAGTTCTGTCTGTTGTGAAGCTTCTTTTTTTTTTTTTTTTCATATGCAAAGTTAAATTTTATTTATTAATAAGAAAATTTTTCAGACCTTTTTCCTAAGTAGAACGGAAAGTAATACGATAAGAAATTATAGAATATACGAAACAACAATGTTTTACCGTTTTACTATGTATTATTATTTTGTTAATTCATACAATTAACTAATTCCCGAAGAGAAAAGAAATTGTAGCAAGATTATGAAGCTTTAACAAATTAAAAGCGACAATAAAAAATATTTCACGTGATCTTAACTGAAAAAATATTGAGATTTTTGCATCATTCTTTGTAATTCATGCAATTTAAACGTAAAGGAAATTAATTTGATGAAGCAAAATCTATCGAATTTCCATCTTTATATGCGCTCATCCATTGAAAGTTGGACAGATTTTTTTTTAATTAATATTGAATTAGTCAGTTTGCAATCACTCGCATCAGTGATTAAAAGTCTTCGGCTTCTGTTAGTTCTGAATTAAACATGACAACAAGAAAGTTCCTGGCTCCGAGTAAAATCGTGAAAGTTGTTACAAATATGGCTGCAATCGCCAGTGCAGACATTGATGTCAGGACATTGACATTCCTAAACCCTTTCGATTGCATCAAGTTGATAGTTGCCATAATAAATTGCGAATAAATATTTCGTTTCCCATTCTGTTTGCAAATTAATTACTCTTGGATTCATTGCACAAACTGACAACGAGAAATCTTGCATCAGCTGACAAGAGATTGATAAAATACGTGTAGCAACATTCTAGAAGAATTAGTACGATTCGAAATTTTCGTTTCTTACAGCCTTTAATTCCCGAAATTCAAGCCCCCGGAAGGGAATTGAAACAAATTCAGCCAGAAATAGAGGATATTTTTTAACATCGACTTCGCTAAATAGTAGTAAAATGGGCGACGAAACTACGTTTAAAAAGCTTTTATTTACGAAAAATTAAAAACCCTACCTTATCTTCCAATTTGGCTTCATGTTCGTTTTAATCACATCACAATTGAATATTCAACAATAACAAACAAAAAAATTGCACGGTTTCAAAGCACGTATTTAACCACGTGTCAACTGCTAGTTCTGTATGAACAACTGCACAATAAAACGTTCACATCGCGACTGTTGGGTTTCTGTGGAGCCTCCCCGATGATCATACCTTTCGCACGCCATCTGTTAGAGAGCATAACGATCACACTACGCGAAGCTAACATAGAAGCCACCACCGAGTTAGTGTGGACATCGGACGATAGATGGCGGAAGAAATCCAAGCCAAAAGGAAGAAATTATCCCGCTCTTCACAACAAAACAAACAACGACCTGTTCGAGCGTGTGTATTTTGTTTTAACATTTTTGTGAAGTAAAGTTTGTAGAGTTTCAGCTAAGAAACCGCACTTTCTATACAAGTCAGAGGGGACTAAATGTTACGTTATATCCTGATACACGAAATAAAGACGTAATAAAAGGAAGAGGTGAAGGAGCGAGATTTCCGGGAGGAATTAAAAAGTTGTAACGAAAAAATAGAGGTAAGAATTGCTTATTAGTGGAGTTACCAGTTGATCAAGACATATAACAAGGGTTTTTTGTTAGGTCTGGAAAATTGAAGCGTTCTGAAGCAATTGGTCAATCTAATGTGTGGGAAAAAGGATTGTGGTGTGAAGGCATAAGTAAAATTCCAAACTCAGGACAAACTGATATGATAGAAAGCGGAAACGTTCACAACTTCTGTGATGACGTTAGGTTAATATTTTGAAAGGTTTCGTTAAAAAAAGTTACCTGGTGTTTAAGGTTTTTGAGCAAACTATTTTTGTTATTTGATTTGTGTTATTATTTTTGCTATTGGTTACTTTGTATTGTATGTAAGTGTGATGGATAAGGAAGAAAAAGTGTGTCAATTTAAAGTCACTCTAGGCAAAGGAATCAGTCGTGAAATGGCACTCAAAGGTGCAACAAGCCTTTGTAAGTTTGCAGAAGTTATCGTAGATGCTTTCGATTTTCAATTGGCTCATTGCTTTGGTTTGTATAGTAACATAAATAATACTTATAAAAGTAACGAAGCGTACACTTTATTTTATGATACTGATTCTAAACTGATTGTTGAGCCTAATGAACAAAGCGTCAAAAATTCTTATATCCACGAGGTTTTTCAGCCAAATAAAAAAATGCTTTTTCTTTTCGATTATGGCGAGGAGTGGGTAAAAGAGTGGTAAAATGTTGCGGCATCATCGAAGCAGAAGCTGGCACAAGTTATCCAAATGTGACTAAGAAGCAAGGAAAAGCTCCTACGCAATATCCTCTGCCGACGAGTCACGAGTTTTGGCGTTGATCCCTATCAAATTCCTCTTGAATCTTATTATTTTAAACTTTGTAGTATGTTAAGGAAAAAAAATAACGCTCAGAGGCGAGCTTACAACCGCATTTTAGGCTTTAGATGCACTTTGGTCACCTCTTACAACTGTTTCTGTAAACCCCGTAAAAATCCTAGAATCTGCGGATTTAAATGCCTGTGAACAGTTTGCAAAAGAAATTCTTTTTCAAGTATATTCGATTAGATAAAAACTCCTAAAAACATACAGGCGTAATCTTTGGACGGGTTCTTTTTAAGAAGCAAATTTTTTAAAAATTTTCTGATCAAATTTCATTTTGTGCTAAATGTTCACATGTTGATTTGGTACCAAACTGAAAGTATCATAGACTGACCCAAATGACGATATGAATGATTCTGTTTGAAATACATGTTCCTACATATTTGTAGAATATAAATATTATTTGTTAAATCTTTGTATGTTGTTAAATCACAATAAAACTGTTAGAAATAATATTAAGAACAGAATCTCTTTTTCACAAAAATTCTCTTTCAGCACCGAAAGCGGATTATTATTTAACATATTTTTGCAAAAGATAACAGACATATGAACCCTATTTGTAGCCTGTTTGCTTTAGTATAAGATGCACCCTAATTTTCCTTAGTTATCAGTGGGAGTAAGTAAAACAACAAAGAAAAACTTTAGCATAAAAAAAAAATTAAATTAATAAAAACAATGTCCATCAATAAAAGAAAGATTTCCTTGTTCTTTGCAAGAGCAACAATTGCCATCGTCTTATTAAGAAGTAAATGTCCATCAGCAATTTTGCCCTTATTATAAGTCGTCATCGAATATGAGACGCACCATGAATTCGCAAATACCGAAATATGAATAAAGTGCGTCTTATAATCGAGCAAATACTCGAATTAATTTATTGTCGAGTATTTGAAGAAAGAAGTTCTCAAGTAAGAAATATATCGATACACCTTTGAAACTCAAACATGTTGCACGACTTGGAAGGAAATTTAAAAAGCGAATTTATAGATGGATAAACATTTTTTTTAAGTTTAAGGATGAATTAAATACGATTGCGAAAAATTTGCATATAATTTTCAACAAGAATTGTTATCACATACGAAAAAAATTATATTTAATGAATGAACGATCGGAAGAACGATGAAGTTGTCGTCGAAGATGACGAAGATAAAGTCGAACGGTTCATCTTGCTCGATGGACCAATTAGTCTGCAAGAGCGTTAAACATTAGATTAACACGAAGAAATATTCATTCAAATTTAACTAATAATATAATGCGTTTTCATTCTTCACCTAATTAATCAAAGTTAAATTCATCGTGAGCCGTGTCACGTGGTCCATCTTCCGTTTCGACGTTTCACGAAACCGAGTCGTTCCAATTCGGCCGCCGATTGGGCGAAACGTGCACGAAAAATTGAAATCGTTGCAACAACTTCGATTTCACCGATCAACGTTTAAACGGAAATGAAAAACGCTGTAATTCCGGTTGGATTTCCCGAAAAGGTTCCTCTTCCTGCTCATCATCATCATCTTCTCCATCCCGATCTTTCTGCGAAGGCTTCGATTGAAGCCAATCGAATAAATTGATCGATTTCCCACGTTCCAAATGCAATTTGTACACGATAGAAATGTCCGGCATCGATCTTAAGATGCTGCCTTCTTCCTCCACGTCGTCGTGATCGTCCTCGATTCGCCATTTCGATCGATTCACTTGCGCTCCAGCCGTTAAAATTCTCTTCGATGACGTCCAAGTTTTTCGTGCCTTTTTGCAATCAATTCGGCGTGCGATTGGACCATCAACAATCGCAAGGATCGCTTATACTCCGTCGTCGACGTCAGCGTTTTATTGCTAATCGCCAGCGAATCGATTTCCAGTAGCTACAACATAAAGTTAAAGTTAATAAAAGACTCCTTGTTAACTTCAAACTTTGTTACTCGTTGCCCCAGCGGACTCTTCGCCAAATCGGCATCTAAAACGTTTAAACAGCACAAAAAGAAATGAAAGAGTCGCATATGATCGTGCAACTTTTCAATCTCTTCGATTAGCACGCGTTCGAAATGGTCGTCGTCCGGCAGAAGTTCGATCCGTTCGGCGTTCGGTCGGCCATCGATTAAACAGCATCAGGAGCTGAGCACGAATAAAAAAGATTTTTTAAATACTTATTCATAAGTTGAGTTAAAGACTAGAAACCTTCAAGTTCTGCACGAACCGCTGACGGAGCGATCGTAGAAGAGGAAAACGTCGACGAGAAGATCGAGCATTTGTCGATCCAAATGGAAACGAACGTCTTCGGAAAGGACGCGATCGTGGAAATTGTCGATCGCGAACGTCGATCCTCGATGCCACGTGGCATTTGAACGATTTGTGGAGGACGTCGAACGACGTGGCAACGCCAAATATCATGACGTTTGCAAGATCCTCGTCGAAGGATTCGAAATCTTCGAGCATCACCAGCAGGTTCCTTTTCTTCTTCTTCTTGTTATCTTTGTGGTGAAGCTTCTTGCACCAGCAGTTTAATTGTGCCAAACTGCTTTGCGATTTCTTTATGGTGCTTCCATCATTTAACTCTTCATCCTTAAGAAAGAAATACTCTAAGATAAAGGATGTCTTTGGTGATAAGTACAAAAACCTCCAAAATCTTAGTTAATTGTGTTGATTGATAAAGCCACAAATGATGTTATCCATCAGAGATTTCACATTTTGGCAATTGCTTGCAAATTAATGCTGTTATGTTGCTTTTGCCTTAATCTCCTCATGTCGAATGATCAGGTGTGTTCATACCAGTCAATAAAACAGCTGCAGTTATTGATTCTCTAACCTCCATGCGATAACTGACATTTGTGAATTCGATGAGATTTTGTAAAACTTCCAAAGACATTGTGTCAGTCAAGTGCTGCAAAAATACAACGAGATCAATGTCACTTATTTTACCTAAACAATTAGCTTGATTAGGTTAGAAGTACTTGTGTCGCATCTTCAATGGATTTCAATTGCCTCTTCTTGTATGATTTGTACCATAAAGTTTTTGTGAATGTGCGGCCATTTGCGTTACCATCATTATTTTTCGTCGCCTTCGACTTTCTGTTCTTGACTGATGCAGTTTCACTCTTGAAGAGAAACAATCCCTGAAAATGAAGGAATATTAAACTAATTCCTTCTCGAAATAACTAACTTCTGAGTTAAAACTACTCACATGTGACACCGAAACGCTTTGATCCATTTGCGATATTAAATTAAACGGATTTACGCTGATGATTAAGAAATTAAGTTATTGTTAGATTTTAACTGAACATTTCAAACTCGTAAAGATGTTTACAACGTCATTGGTAAAGTAGTAGACGATTTCTTTAGCGGCTAATGGCCGAAATGTCACAACATTTGGTCGACCTAACTGAAGATGGCGCTGGCCAATTATTTATATAGCTACAGTGTAACCATTAGAGTCTTTGCACAATTAGAACAAATCAATATTTTACTTTTTATTTAACTTTAAAATTAAAACAACACAATACAACTCGATCAATCAACATCTAACAATAATAATGACGAACACGTTGTTCTCTTGCTTGTGTACCAACTGTTGAACCTCTCACACCGTGCCTCTAGTGGCCGTTAGTCGAAGCTCGAACATGACTGCCACATTTATTTACAGTGCAATTAATCCAAATTTAAATTAATTAAAGTTAATAAAGGTACATGTTGTAATCGATGTGATAAAGTAAAACTAAAATTTATTTCAAAAGCAATCGAATAAAGATTAATTTGTTTGTTAAATGAAAAAGCCGGAATGAAGCACATGAAGTGGAGGCATTTTTTATGTTAAGCGAATGGAGTCATATAGTCGTATAAAAGTAAATTAATTATTCTTGTAATTGCAAGGAAATCGGAATAATGCGAAAGGAAAAACAAATTACAAGACGGATTGCGGAGTATGTACGATTCTCTAATAATTTTTTTCTTTATTTAATAAATTAAATTGGCGGAATTATTTTAGAAAAATAATTGTTCCTCTGGATTATTGGATTTAATGAAAACCGCTCAATCTTCGAATAGCTACCATCGACTCGCGAGTGGAATCGATGCAATAATTCCTGATAAATTTAAGACTAAATTACTAATTGTAAATGTTACAGAATTTAATTAATAACCGATGTTAAAAGAAAAATAAAACGAAAATGGACAATGTAATGATTTATTACTATTTGTTCGGTTTTCTTTGCACCACTTTCAAAATTTTTTTTATAAATTATTGTCAATGTCTAAACGTTCCATTCAATACATTAAAAGCTTCATTATTATTTTTTACAATAATCTAAACATAATGAACATTGGATTATTTCATTTAAATCAATGTTAACTAATTGAAAATAAAGTTGTAAATAAAATTAAATACATTAAAAGAATATTAACTAACTTTAAATAAAGTTGTATATAAATTTGTAAATAAAAGTAAACGTTAAGAGAAAGAATCCATCGCGAGGTTACACTGTCCAAACAAAAACTGCAAACAAAATTCAAGTAATTAATTGATATTTTCCCATTGATTTCTCATCTTTATCGTCGCATCGTAAATCCACTCCTGACACGAAAATGGTTCGCACGACCTGAAACAATTCAAACTAACTTCGAAAAAGAAACAAACACATTTTGCTCGTATTCCTCGCCTCAATCTTTGTCGGCCGGCGGATAAATCGCCTTGATCGCCTTGAAAAAATCCCTCTCGATAGCCTCCCTGTGTCGCCTCTTCCACATGTACTCCATCAGATGGCTATCGAGAGACGATTGGCCGATATTTGCCGGCAGTTGGCGCTTGATCGCCGACCACGTGCCATCGATGCTGCTGACACCTGTGCGGGCGTCGACGAACTTAACCGAGTAGTTCACCCTCAAACGGTCGAACGCTTCCCCCTTCAGAGGGCTAATTATCGTCGTGCCAGGACGGATGCGGTCCTCTATAATGTCAATCGACGCATTCGCGCCCCTCTCGTCGACGACCTGAAAGAGACACTCGTCCGAGCCCCTTTCGACCGCGCCAAACACCCGTTTCCCATTCGCGCCTCCATCGCCAAACTTCCGCTCGCCGAACGAGCGCTCGTCGATCTCGACAGTTTTTCCCGCTCCGCCCATTTGACGATTCTCTCTCTTGCATTCGTCCACGCAAATGTCGCGGCAAAACCGCTTCCAATCGACGACAGTGTGCGTGCCGACGTGCAAATCTTTGCAAATAAACTTGTTGCTAATATCGTTCGCCCACATGTAAGTTATGAGCACAATCTCCCGCAGACTCAGGCGACTTCGCTCGAACCACGTGCCCTTTCTGATCGTGCGATTCACGTCGTGCGCATTCTCGCCGCCCTTTTTGCACCGCCACAAACATCCGTCGATGCAACTGGCGCTCTTCAGCAGTTTCATGCGGACCGCGCATTTCGGACATTCGTAGGAACTGGCGAGCAAACCGACCGTTTGCAGCCAGTCGATTAAAACGTTCACGTCCGCGCACTCGCGGAACAGAAAGTCTAAATTGAGTTTTTCCATCGCGCACGACGATCAGATGCGGAGACGTCAAACGAATTCGTTACTTCGGCAGACGCTAAATGATTCGGTTTTAGCCAAATAAATGCCGTTTATTCTGGTCTCAAGCCTCCAATAATTGCATCTTTTGACACGTCCCAGCCGTAAAACTCGCTAATTTTGATAATATGTTCTTCTAGATCCACCACTTTTCTTCAGTGCTCTTTGCAACTGTTTTACTTCATGCCAAATGATTGCTGGAGATTCGTGCGTCTTTCTTTAAAAAAAAAATCAGGAAACATGCTGTCACCATGTTGTTACCTTGAATTATAAATTTCTTTACAATACTAAATACATAATTCTTTCTTCTCACATGTCCATCCTATTCAACTGTTTGCATAAAGGAACACAACACTTTGTTCCGATGATTGTAAACGCCTGTCAAATGTCAATGAACGCCAAACGTAATACTGCAGTTGCTTAGCTTAATCTCTACGAACTTTATTTTACAAAATATGTTGATACAAAATAGGTTACACGCTCAAACAAGTCGTTGTTTGTTCTGTTGTGTCAAAGTTCTGTTGTTGTGCGAAAACGCGGGATAGCTTCTTCTTTTTGGCTTTGGTTTTCTGCTGCCATCTATCGTCCGATGTCCACACTAACGCCGTGGTTGCCCACTATGTTAGCTTCGCGTTTCAATGCTTTCAGTCTATTAATTTGCATCTCTAAACTAGCACATTTGTTCTTTGTTTTATTTAAATCCTTCAGCCAATCACTGGCAAATTTGTGGTCAATTCTGTGATATATTTTGCTTCCCTCTTCACTAACATGCAATTACTTTTTTTGTCCAAATTGTGCCTGAAAAGTTACATTTCAAGAAGAAACTGTTTATTTGCCTCAATTATCTCATTTTGTAATTCCAGAACTTTAATAAACCAAAATTGTATAATTTACACTTCCCTGCCATACACTCAGTTTATTTATTTGTTGTAGGAGCTGTTTCCAACGTCGGCTCAAGTCCCGACAACGTGAGTTCTCGCGTATACGAGGAGGTAGAGAGAGAGAGAGTCGCTGGCTCGCTGCGCGCTCGTGTACGCTAGCACGCAGAGTATGTCGATGTTTCTTAAAAATTCTTTCGAGGCAATAAGGTATTAATAATTTGAATTTTGAAACACGGCAATAGAAAGGGAAGAGATTGCGGATTAAACTGGAACAGGAATTTTTGTAATTGAACGAAAATTGCCTGAGTTATGATCGTGTAAACACGTTGGATAAAGGAATGATTCAATTAAAAGCATTTTTAACGTACTAGGAACATACTTGCATTAGCAGATGATATAAAACTAGAAATAATTCCAAAAGGGCACACATTAGGCAAGTGATATGTTTAATAAAATATTCGTAAAATTGAATAAGAAATCCAAAAAAGCCAAAAAAAATGTATAGCATTGTATTTAAAATAAGGAAGTTAGTGTCAGTTTCCGGTATAACCGGAAGTAAAATGAACGCTTAAGTTGCACCACTAGAAGGGCCGAGGCATGACAAGGAAGAGAGAAAAAAACTTTTTCCAAATATCTCAATATTTCGCCTAGTTGTCCTCAATCCTTTCCTTCGTTACAGAACTGTCGACAAATCCTTCTGTAGAGTTCTAAGAGTCGAAGTACGGTTAAATAAATTGAGAAAAATGGCTTGTCATGGCTTGTCAGTACGATGTCAGTCAGTGGAATGATTCTTAGTGTTATTCTTTTGATAATTCCACTGACTGACATCGTACTGACAAGCTATCCAATCAGAGTACCTTTTCGATTCAGAAGATATGAGCCAAATGGCCAAAATTCTAAAGGCAAAAAAGTTGTGGCTTCTGGAAAGAAGTAGGCCATCGAGAACACCACTTTCCAGAAGCTTTCAAAGTTTGAAATAACGTGAAAAGAAGCTCCTTAACATGAAATTAAGATCCTCCAAAGTTCAAAAGAAAATATGCTTTCGTTTATTTTTTATGAATATAATTGGGATTTTGAAACCGATTTTTGACGGCCGATATCTCGAAGACCGAGCATTTTCGCGCCATGATTCATATGAACCTTTTGGATTATTTTAACAAGAGGAATCGCCCATTAAGCGCTGTTACTTCGTTTTTGTTTTCTTCTTCTTCTATAGGACTTTATTTACTTTGGTAATTTGTTTTCAAGTTTGCACTCTTTGTCCAATGAATCATTTATTGATGCCATTCAAATATATATTTATTTGTTTGTATTAACAATATCTTTTAAATTTGAAAATTACAATATAGTTTCGATCGGAACAAATTGCTTCAGCTAACATTAAAATTAAACGAAGCACGAATAGAATTTCGCCTACATTCTACAGAAAATCGCTTGATTTGCGTTAATTTTCGCACATGTAGATCGAATTCAAATAATAATTCACGGCTTCGTCATCGTATCGCTCGACGCATTTCTTCGTCTCGTTATGATTCAAAGATTGCACGCAAACGCGTGGGTTTTGGCAAAAATCCCACGTCATCTTCAAAACGTTTGTCCGACCGATGATGCACCAATTATTCAATGCATTCAAACAGTAACAGTTCCACGGATTCTCGTCGAACGCGAACGAGGAGACGTTCAATTTTCGCAACAAATCGCCGGAGAGAAAATTCAACCTGTTCCCGTTTATCGTCAGGACATTTATAGCGATCTTCGAAGGGAACGCGTCATCGTTCAATAATCTTATTCGATTATTGGCCAGCGCCAAGATTTCCAATCGTTCGACACCTTCGAACGCCCCCGTCTCGACGAGCTCGATGTAATTGTTTTCCAACTCGATGATTTGTAAGTTTTTGTTGTAGTAAAACGCTTTACGTGGTATCACTTGTAATTTATTAGAGTTGAAACTGACGCGGCGCAACCACGACGAATATCGAAGCCATTCATTGTTGAATTGCGATAATTGGTTGAAATTGGCGTAGAAATAATGCAAATTGGTCATTCCACGGAAAGCGTTCGTCGGAATCTCCTCGATCTGATTGAAATCGATGCGTAACGTTACGATCTGTAAACCGTCGAACGAATAGTCATCGAGTTTCGTGATTTCGTTATGGGACAATACGAGATTTTTGAGCTTGGGCAAATGTTCGAAAGCGCCACGTTCGATCACTTTGACGCCGCATTTATAAAACCCCATTGCCACCAAATCCTCGAGGTAGGTGACGGAATTTTTGTACAAAATCGGTATCGACCCATCGAAAAAGAGTCTACGAATGGTGCGGATTCTGGCGAAGGTCGACGGATTGACGCAACCGGTTAATGTTAATTCGGAATGCAGGCCTTAAACAAAACTTTTTCTTTTTAATTGCTATTGATTGGTTTATAGTTACCACTTACCCTCCTTGTCGTAAGTTCTTACACGTGATCCGTTGAGCGTTTTGCAGGCGTCGCTTGCACCAAAAACAATTATTAGCAATAACAGAATCTGTTTTATTAACATTTCGATTTGCCTCTCGCCTTTTCACTTACTGTTCGCTTCAGCGAACAAAGATTCGCGATGTTAGTATTGCTGATGTTCGACAAATTCCTGATGTCGGGTTCGTTGAATGCTTGGGAAATTCCCACGTTTATCCATGTCGTCAAGATAAAGACTTGCCAAGTGATGATGCATTTGAAATACATTGTAATACACTGAAATTCAATTACGAACACAACTTCTTTGCTCTACTGTTATTACGTTTGTTGAAGGCAACTCAGCAACCTCCGACTGATATTTATATTCTAAAAGTGCAAAATTTTGGATAAACAGGGGTATCGCAATTTAATTTATTATTAGCAAGATGGATCAATCAATCAACAACAAAAGAAACTAGTTTCTCTGATTATTTAATTGATAATCCGCAAGTATTATTTATGCATTTTTATATTCAATCTGCATAACATAATTGACTTATAAGAACTTTCTATAAGATAAAAGTGCATTTACAGTTGCCATTAACATTTCTTATCTTCAGTCAAAGTCCTCGTATCACGAGGTCGCTTAGACGAACGTTGCCGTCTGTTCAAAATGTAACGACGCTTTTTGGTTACAAACGTAAGGAACAGCATTTCGTGCGTTATGTTAGAGAAGAAGTCACAGAGAAATACCAAATGTAATTATACATACAGGACAATGAAGCAAACGAAATCGACAGAATTTGTTTGTAAATTTGTGAATTTCAATGACGCATGCATGCAAATATTCCAAATTTCTATAATAAACTGGTTGTTCCGGCCGAAATTCGCGTTTTTGCATGAATCCCAGTGTTCGCGTCAAGGCAATCGTTTAATTTTTATGTCAATTTATCTATTATTGATTCGTAATTGTTCTTTTAACAAAGATTGTTTCTATTGTTGGTTTTAATATTAGTCAAATCTTCTTAAAAAGAAGTAGTTTGTCGAGAAAAATACTGAATGTTTTAGATTGTGGTTTAAACTATTATACAGGGTGATTCAAAGTAACATCGGCAGCGCTCAATGGATGATTCCTCTCGTTAAAATAAGCCAAAAAGTTCAAATGAATCATTGTCCGAAAATGCTTGGTCTTCTTCGAGATATGGAGCGTCAAAGATCGATTTTAAAATCCCAACTTTTATCATAAAAAATAAACGAAAGCATTTTTTGTCTTGAGCTTTGGGGAATCTTAATTTAACGTTAAGGAGCTTCTCTTAACGTTATTTCAAACTTTGAAAAACTGCTGGGAAGTGGGAAGCCAAAACATTTTTGCCTTTAGACTTTTTACAATTTGGAACGGATAATTAGGATCCCTCATGTCTTCTGAATCGAAAAGGTACTCTTCAGTCATCCAGTAAGTTTATGTTACTTATTAGGATGGTCCCTGATTTAGACATTTACGTACTAACGTATGTAATACGCAACTTTATGGCATCAAAATGAATGCAATTTCCCGAATTTTCCAAGTCATTTTCTTAGGCAAATGCATTCTTTAAGCAGATCAATGGCTGTAAGTAAATAACAATTGGCTTTTAATTTATTTAAATTAAGCAACTGTGTGAAGTTATTAATCTCTAATTAATAGGTTAGTTCGGTCTACTCATACGGAACAATATTAACGCATGAAGTTGACTGGTTGAAGGGAATGAAGAAGCGCATTGTTGGAAAGCAACATATCAAACGATAACAGAAAAGCGATCAATCAGAACGCGTTCTTCATACTTAAGAATTAGTTACTAATCAGTAAATTTAATTGAACACCTCGATAGAAGTTTACAAACCCTCAAGAGGTAAAGACATAGTTGTAAATATCTGCGATTGGTTAACATTAAAGCCAAAATTGCAAACCTTAGCTATATTCGAATTGTTAACCCACAGTAATCGTCGCATTAATAATCAACTAATTAAAAATAACATCGCCACTAAATAACGAGGTAACAGCCGAGTAACAACCAAAGGTACATCATAACAGTTGCTCAAAGTAAGCACTGCACAGGACTTAAAAACGATCCTAATAAGATGGCATGGTAAAAACTTGAAAATGTATAAACAAGGGTCTCCCATTTTGTTTTACCTCTCTCTCTCTCTCTCCAAGACGTTGTTCTACGGCATCAAAACTTGAATGATGGGGGACAAGTCCGTTTGGAAAGATTCCTTGATAAAATCATCGAGCTTGACGAGAATTACGATGAGCTCTTCCCAACATTAACACCGTATCAGTCACTTCATCATTTGAATAGCAGTTCATAATGGAATTTAAAAAATTAAACGTTGGATAAAATGCAACTGGCAATAATTAATAGGTACTATTATGTTTAATGCTACTATTCCGTAAGTGATCTTATTATTATGATAGTCGCGGAAATATCAAAAGAACAACAATCAACCCAATAAGGCGTTATGATCTGAATTGCGTACGTACAGCTTTTGATCTGCTTTAAGAATGCTTTTGCCGAAGAAAATGACTTGGAAAATTTGAGAAATTGCACTAATTTTGATGTTGTAAAATTGCGTATTATACAGGGTGATATAACAGGGACAACGCTCAACTGGTGATTCCTCTCGTTAAAATAAGCTGAAAAGTTTCTATGAACCATGGTCCGAAAATGTTTGGTCTTCGAGATATCGGCCGTCAAAGATCGGTTTCAAAATTCGAATTTTTATCATAAAAAATAAACTTAAGGATATTTTCTTTTGGGCTTTGGGGGCATCTTATTTGAATGTTAAGCAGCTTCTTTTGATGTAATTTAATACTTTGAAAAACTTTTGGAAAGTGGTGTTCTCGATGGCTTTCTGCCTTCCAGAAGCCAGAACTTTTTTACCTTTAGAGTTTTGGCGATTTTCGATGGATAATTAGGATCCCTCATGTCTTCTGAATCGAAAAGGTCCTCTTGTTCGATAGCGTCATCTTGCACCATTATCGAGAAATTTAATGTTTTTAGGGACCATGTCTGTCGACGTTTCAACAATTATCCACCTTCAATCATCTAGTAGGCCTATGTTTCGTATTAGAATGGTCCCTGATTTAGATATTTACGTGCTAACGTACGTCTTACGCAACTTTATGGCATCAAGAAGAGTGCAATTTCTCAAATTTTCCAAGTCATTTTCTTAGGCAAAAGCATTCTAAAACGAGAACAAGGTACAATATTAACATATGAAATTGACTGTTCGAAGGGAATGACGAAGCCCAGTGTTGCAAAGATAGAAATCAAATGATAACAAAAATCAACCAGTCAGAACGCGCTCTTCATCCCCAAAAACTAGTCACTAATCAATAAATTTAATTTAAAATCTCGAAAGAACTGTACAGACCTTCAAGAGGTAAAGACATCGAGCTTGACGAGCCAAACATTAACACCATATCAGTCATTTCACCATTGGAATAGCAGTTCATAAATGCATTAAAAAATTTAAACTTTGGATAAAAGGAACGAATGAAATAAACACTAGCAATAATCAATAAGTACTATTATGTTTAATGCTACTATTACGTACGTGATCTTATTATTATGAAAGTCGTAGATTTATCAAAAGAATAACACAATAAGAATCATCTTATAAGGCTTTAAGAATGCTTTTGCCTAAGAAAATGACTTGGAAAATTTGAGAAATTGCCCTCTTGTTGATGGTATAAACTTACGAATTACTTACATTAGCACGTAAATATCTAAATCAGCTACCATCCTAATAAGAAACATAAGCCTACTAGATGATTGAAGATGGGTAATTGTCGATGTTTACTCACTTAGAGACATTTTAAATATTTTATTTTAATTGTTAGATTTTAGGTATAATTGAGGCTATTTGTCATTTTAGTCTTATTTTATTGCTATTTTAATTTCGTATGTTGAATTGATTACTTTCATTTTTATTAGTTTTTGTCGCAGCCGCTTTCTCTTAAGAAAGCATTGTTATATTTTAAAAACTGAATCTTTTCATATGCGTATAAATATTGTACATTATTATAAAGGAAATAAATAGCAATCGATGGACTCTCTTGTTGCAATGAACCGTTTCTTCATACATGGAAAGAAACAAACGCTATTGAAGGTTCATTGCAACAAGAGAGTGACTGTCGTGTTATATGATTGAGCCAAAGCTGCTAACCAATAAAATCTGGTTTTGGGCAGTTTTGTCTCACAAAGGGCACACTCTCCCCGAATTGGAAGGGGAGAGATAAGTGCCCGTAAAAATTTAGTAACATTCGCATTTTATACAGATTTTTGTCTTGAACGTTTAGTAGTTCGCTTCAGAGTTTACGTCAATTCGGACGTAACAGATTAGTAGAAAAGCAATAGATCGATAGATAGTATTCACCGCGACATTATAGTTGGAAGTCGCGAATTATAGCAACATTTTTTAGAAGTTATACAGTTTTATATTAATATACTATTAATTAAAAACGGTTGTTTTACTTGAACCAGCGACAACCAGAACGGTCCTTCGAAACGCAACAGTCGAAATACATGGTCTTAAAAAACATTAAATTTCTCGATAATGGTGCAAGATAACGCTATCGAACAAGAGGACCTTTTCGATTCAGAAGACATGAGGGATCCTAATTATCCATTCAAAGCTGTCAAAACACCAACGGCAAAAAAGTGTTGGCTTCTGGAAGGCAGCAGGCCATCGACAACACCACTTTGCAGAAGTTTTTCAAAGTTTGAAATAACGTCAAAAGAAGCTCGTTAACCTGAAAAATTAGGATTCCCCAAAGCTCAAAAGAAAATATGCTTTCGTTTATTTTTTATGAATAAAATTGGCATTTTGAAACCGATTTTTGACGGCCGATATCTCGAAGACCAAACATTTTCGCGCCATGGTTCATATGAACTTTTCGGCTTATTTTAACGAGAGGAATCATCCATTAAGCGTTGTCGGTGTAGTTTTGAATCACCCTGTATATTGTCTCTTTCTTCATTGTAAACGTTGTAAAGGGTGGCGAAAGAGCCCTGGGATTTAAAGTATCAATTGTTTTATGTCCACCAATCAACGGGCCACTTCCACCACCCTCTTCAGCCCTACAGAAAAAGTATAAGAGCACTAGAAGAATATGGTATATTTGGAAGAAGTGCTCAAGACAGAACCACAATAAACTTTAGTCACTTTCAACGAAAATAAAGTCATGTTTAGATACGCTTTTTCTAACAAATTAACGCTTCTACCTTGTAATAGTTCAACTGAAACAATGTATATTAATATTGTCAACGAATGCTTTAATTTCGAGAGAGAGAGAGAACTTGTGCAAGAAACATCCAAGCATCAACACCTAATTGTTATTAATGTAAATATTGTAAATCAAGTAAAGTGAAGTAACTGTTGACCAGCGAAGCATAAATTAAATCATCCTGTCAAAAGGAAGTTTGCCGATCGCGAACAAACACCGAAACGAAGAACATTCTGTTCAGTGTTCAGTCTGTTTCTAGAATTATACCCATTTTTTTTTTTTGGTGAATTTTGAGGCATATTGCAATTCGGAAGCGCGGCATAATTGTCTGAATCGGTTTTCATTAAACCTTAATCGTTAAAATTATTGCTCAATACTTGGTTATTTGCACTGATGTGTTGCAATTGAATTTTGCACGAATATTCTCTGTTTACGCACTTCATCTAGCCCTTTTGCAACATCACATAGCCTATCTAAGTGCGACCAACATTTAGTACGATAAAAGAACATCGATTTGTGCCTTAAATGTTTGCATTATTTTGATTAGCTTCCTAATTGTATGTATATGATTGATTGATATTTTGGAAAAACGATAATTGCATCAACTTTTTTCCCAAATTTCATTGATAATTCCATCAATTTAACATACCAAATGAGAGAATTAATTAGAGAATCGCACATGCTTCGCCATCTCCCTTATGATTTCGTTTTTACTTTTGCCTTGTTCAAATATCTTTTTCATATCGAAAATAAAGATTTAATAACTTTAAGATCTGAGCTGATGCAATCGATGGAATGATCAATGGAAATTCGGGAAAAAAAGTGCATGCAATTATCGCTTTTGCAAAAATGCATTGATTTGCATATGTACAATTGCGAAACTAACGCAAACGATTAAGGCAGAAATCGATTCATTTCTAATATGAGAAATATTTCTAATATCGGTAAGAATGTTGGTAGACGTTATAAAGGCCATCTGAGGGATGCAAAAAGGCAATATTCGTGCAAATTTCAATTACAACACACCAACGCAAATAATTAATTTTGAGCAATAACTTGAACAAATGAGCACTTCCGAATTGCGTTACTCCTCAAAATTCATCAAAAAGTGCGTATGATTCTAAAACGAGGTTCAACACAAAGCAAAGTTACATGAAAAAATGCGCATTTTTGCGGAAACAACCAGTTTCAGATTAAATTACCGCCAGCAAGATCGGCGAGCATTTTTCGATTCTCTTTTCTGTGACGGGAGAAGCGAGGAGTTGGCCCTATCCCAGTTCGCACCCTTTTCGTAATCCCTTTCGTATTGTCGTTGCCTTTTCCATTTTAATTAAGAAAAAATGCAGGTCTCTAGGAACAGCCGTTCTCGTGCAATTAGTGGGATTGTTTGTATCCGGTATAAATAAAAATAGGATGGGCAACTTCCGGTTCTCATACGCTTTATTAATATTAAAATAATTAATAATCACTTGTAATTATTATATAAATAATTAGAATAACTATTTGATTAACGATAGGTTTAATCAATCCTCTTCGTTTGTCCATTAACTTGTTTGTCCCTTATAATTCTTTAGGTATTTATTATTCAATATCGCTTTTCTCTTATTCTCCTCGTGCAATTCGATCAACTTACGTTGCGTTTCCTCTTTCGTCTTGGTCAGTTGCCTGATATGTATCGATAGGAACATCAAAGCGTTCTCCATCTTCTCAAACCATTGATTAATTTCGCGATCTTGACTATCCAATATTCTGATTATGTTATCGAGTGAGTTCTCGATCGTCGATTTATCTGCGCCATTTAAACTATTCGATGTTTTCAATTGATTAACTACGGACTCTATCCGTTTCAGGTTTCAGCCGAAAAGGTTTCGTGATATTAATATCGGTGTTATTCAACAAATTCCTGATGTCGGAATCGTTGCATGTTTGGGAAATTCCCACGTTTATCCACGTCGTCAATATAAAGACTTGCCAAGTGATGGTGCATTTGAAATACATTTTGATACACTGCAATTCAATTACGAACACAACTTCTTTGCTCTACTGTTATTACGTTTGTTGAAGATTCATCAGCCTCCGACTGATATTTATACTGCAAAAGTGCATAATTTTAAATGACCCCTGTTTGTCGCAGTTGAATGTATTATTATTAGCAAAATGGGCCAATCAGTCAACAACAAAAGAAACTAGTTTCTTCGATTTTTTAATTGATTAATACAATCCGCATTGCTATTTATGCATTTTTATATTTAATCTTCTTAACTAATAAGAACTTTCTATAAGATAAAAGTTCATTTACACTTGCAATTAACATTTCTTATCTTGAGTCAAAGTCACGTATCACGAGGTCGCTTAGACGAACGCTGGCCCCGGTTCAAAATCTTTTGGATTACAAAAGTAAGGAAAAACATTTTGTGCGTTATGTTAGAAAGCAAGTCACGGAGAAATACTAAATGTAAAGATACACAGAGGACAAGGATTCATATAAACAAGAATAAATTTAATTCCTCAAAAATTGACTAACTTACTCGGCGTTAAACCAACGATCGCTTAACGTTAAGCGATTATTTCATTTATAAATCGGAGGTTTAAAAAAATGGCATCATGAAACACAGTGTTTTCTTCCACTGAATTTTAAATTATTACACCGAAGCTTTATTTTTTACGCTTCCACAATTTCTTTCTTTCTTTTTTCTAAGGTTGAAATTATTAATTTTTTAATATGATAATATAGAGTTGTCGCCGTCTCTTTCTCTCTCTCTCTCTCTCTCTCTCTCTCTCGAAGAAAGGCCTCGATTCAGTCAAAGGTAACGAGAGAACGACTACACGCAGGAATTTGGATCTTTTTTTAAAATAATTAAATTAAAATTATTTTTAAAATTAAAAATTCTTCTAACTTCTCGAGTCTCACGTTCCGGGAGTACGGGTAGAACGTTCGTACGAAAGAGAATCCAAGAATGGTGCACTCCGAGGAAAATCGGCCATCCAAAGGGGTATCCCTTAGAAAATTTATGAAAAAAAGTATTGGTTTGCGAAACAACGAATGTTTCTGATAGCAAATTTTCTGCGCTTCACGATGGTACCATTCAAACTTCGCTGACGATTATAATTAAGGCGATAATTGGGGAAAAGTGAGGAGGATAATCCGCAGAAATTGATGAAATTATCAATGAAAATTGGGGAAATGTGCGCGAAAATGAATGAAATTAGGGAAATATCGATGCGATTCATTCTGTCGTATGTTCATTGCAAACCAAAATTCATTTTAAAGCAAAAGATGAATTATTGATGATTATTCATGTTGATGCAATTTCTTTTCGAAATAAATCATTGTGATGCGAGGAGTTTTAAATCGAAATGATATTTGTTTACGCCGCAGTGAATAACTCATTGTGCGTTATAAAAGTGAATTGCATATAGCCATTGTACATTTATTACTATTGTACATTGATTAGTGTTGTACATTATTCCAAAAGAAATCGAACAGCAATCGACAGACTCTCTTGTTGCGATGAACCGTTTGTTCAAACATTGAAAGAAACAAACGCTAAATTGAAGGTTCATTGCAACAAGAGAGTGACTGTCGTGTTATATGATTGAGACAAAGCTGCCAACCCATAAATTTTATATATATAAAGTTTTGGGCAGTTTTGTCTCAACAAAGGGCACACTCTCCCCGAATTGGAAGGGGAGAGATAAGTGCCCGTATAAATTTAGTAACATTTGTAATTTAGAAGAATTTTTGTATTGAACGTTCTATCGTTAGCTTCGAGCACAGCAGAAGTTTTGTATCGTTTCGTTCTCGTTGTTTGTTAGTTGACATCGTTTTTAAAAGTATCATTGTCTTTGAACATTATCATGTATTAGTGTCGAATTGTCGTTGTGTATATAGTTGTAAATAGTTGTAAATAAAGGTTAAATTTATTATGCAACTTGGTCCTTCGAAAAAGAAAAATCGAGTACCAAAGTACAAGCTAAACGAATATTTCGCTTTTTCCCTTAAGATTTCATCGATTTTGGCAAAGTTTTCGATGGTTTTCACTTGTTCGAATCGATCCTGATTCAATTCAAGTCGATTTAGAAAAAGTCGATTTTTGCCATATTTTGCTAAAAAAGCAAGGCTAACCCCTTTTGATTTTTCGCATTTTCCTTCATCTCGCCGAACTGGCCTTTTGTAGGGACAGATTAAACGTAATTAGCGTGCAAATTACAGCCCAATCGGTTCAGCCGTTTTATAGTTATTGCACTTTTAATCTCTTAAATTCGCAGCTTTTTTTTGCCTTATATTGCGCGTTTTCTCTTAGTTTTTCATCGATTTTCGTGCAGTTTTCGGTGTTTTTCACTAGTTCTAATCGTTCCTCATTCAATTCCGGTCGATTTAGAAAAAATTGATTTTTGCCGTTTTTTGAAAAAAATCAAAAGTAACCCGTTTTGATTTTTTTGTTTTCGTATTTTCCTTCATCTCCCCGAATTGGATGAAACTCGCACCATTTGTAGGGTCCGATGAAAGGTAATTCGCGTGCAAATTACAGTCCAATCGGTCCAACCGTTTAAATGTTATCGCACTTTTAATCTCTTAAATTCGCAGCTTTTTTTTTACTCAAATTTAAAAATGTAAAATTACATTTGGTATTTCTCTGTGACTTCTTTTCTAACATAACGCACAAAATGTTTTTCCTTACTTTTGTAATCCAAAAGCATTGTTAGATTTTGAACCGGGGCCAGCGTTCGTCTAAGCGACCTCGTGATACGAGGACTTTGACTCAAGATAAGAAATGTTAATTGCAAGTGTAAATGAACTTTTATCTTATAGAAAGTTCTTATTAGTTAAGAAGATTAAATATAAAAATGCATAAATAGCAATGCGGATTGTATTAATCAATTAAAAAATCGAAGAAACTAGTTTCTTTTGTTGTTGATTGATTGGCCCATTTTGCTAATAATAATACATTCAACTGCGACAAACAGGGGTCATTTAAAATTATGCACTTTTGCAGTATAAATATCAGTCGGAGGCTGATGAATCTTCAACAAACGTAATAACAGTAGAGCAAAGAAGTTGTGTTCGTAATTGAATTGCAGTGTATTCAAATGTATTTCAAATGCACCATCACTTGGCAAGTCTTTATATTGACGACGTGGATAAACGTGGGAATTTCCCAAACATTCAACGAATCCGACATCAGGAATTTGTTGAATAACACCGATATTAACAACGTGAAACCGTTTCGCCTGAAACCGCCATCAACGAACGCTGCACAAATGATACAAGACGATCTGAAACGGATAGAGTCCGTAGTTAATCAATTGAAAACATCGAATAGTTTAAATGACGCAGATAAATCGACGATCGAGAACTCACTCGATAACATAATCAGAATATTGGATAGTCAAGATCGCGAAATTAATCAATGGTTTGCGAAGATGGAGAACGCTTTGATGTTCCTATCGAAACATATCAGGCAACTGACCAAGACGAAAGAGGAAACGCAACGTAAGTTGATCGAATTGCACGAGGAGAATAAGAGAAAAGCGATATGGAATGACGTGTTGTTGGATATCAAGAGCCTCAATTACGCTGCTGCATTGGAAAAGATCGAGACGATCGATGACGCGCAGAAGAATCGCTTGATCGTCAAAGAATTGTACAGGAATCACTTGGGCAATTTCGATTTGATATTGAACTTTGCCCGGAGCATCGAAGATCCGTCCTTGAGTCTCTCGATATTGAAGTCACTCTACGACGAAATGACTTCAAACGATCATCGAGACGCAGCGAAATTAATAGACTTATTCACTGCCATACGAACGAAGACGGCGAATTCTGATTTGCGAGAGAAAGACACGGAGCAACTGTCGAATACGATCAGAGGGACGATCGAGATCGAGGCGATTAAGTACATCGAGGACGACATGTCGAGACGTTGCAGTCGAACGAGCGAGATTAACGACAACTTAACGAGCAAAATAATCGAATTCGACGAAGGATTGTACGTGAAAGCGATGAAGAACGTCGTCGATAGCGTTTACAATACGATCGGCGCGAACGAGATTATCTCCTATTTCGACGCCCGATTGAATACAACGCAAAAGATCATCGCCCTCGATGCAATATACGACACGATTAAATCAAGGAACGAACTGAATTCGCAGGCCACAATTGCGCTGGCTTTAGGCCTTAAAAAGGTGATTGCAAACGGCGGCGGCAACGCGAAACTGTACGAATCGCTGAAGCGGAAATTGCCCGAGTGCGTTCGCAACGCCGTTTTGGAGCCGCAAGTTTGCATAAAGAGCGTGGCCTACAACGAATACTTTTATGCCCACTATTTGCCATGGGACAAACAGCGACGAAGGACTTTCACGTGGAAACCCGGTGGTAAATCCAACGTGCTGTCGGAGTTTTGGACTTTCGAGCCGGAAGATGGTAAATTCCACATCAAGAATGCGCAATTCGACGAGTATCTGTACGCGGCGAAAGATATCAAGTTCGACAATGAGAGACGACGCGTATTGACTTGGATACCGGGCGGGAATCTGGTGAAGAGCCAAGAATATTGGCGTGTGGAACCGCAGGGCGATTATTGTTACATTAAGAACATCCACTTTGACGAATATTTATATCCGATTGTTGGAGAGGATGCGGAGAGAAGACACGTAGGCACTTGGATACCAAAAGGATGCGATTCTTGGTGCTTGTGGAAGATCGAGAAATGCGGAAAATGATTTCCATTAAGTGTATGATTGTAGCTATAAGTAAATAATAAGTTATAGATTTCTTTCTGTTAAGGTTCGCAACATTCGTTGCAATCTACCAATTAGCATTTTATTCCAACAAATTCCGCATTCATTTGCAAACTGTTTTATTTTGACACATTTTGAATAAATACCTAATGAATTATAAGGGACAAACAATTTAATGGACAAACGAAGAGTGTTGCTTAAAGTTATCAATAATCAAATAGTTATTCTAATAATTATTTATATGTATAATAATTACAAGTGATTATTAATTATTTTAATATTAATAAAACGTATGAGAACCGGAAGTTGCCCATCCTATTTTTATTTATACCGGATACGAACAATCCCACTAATTGCACGAGAACGGCTGTTCCTAGAGACCTGCATTTTTTCTTAATTAAAATGGAAAAGGCAACGACAATACGAAAGGGATTACGAAAAGGGTGCGAACTGGGATAGGGCCAACTCCTCGCTTCTCCCGTCACAGAAAAGAGAATCGAAAAATGCTCGCCGATCTTGCTGGCGGTAATTTAATCTGAAACTGGTTGTTTCCGCAAAAATGCGCATTTTTTCATGTAACTTTGCTTTGTGTTGAACCTCGTTTTAGAATCATACGCACTTTTTGATGAATTTTGAGGAGTAACGCAATTCGGAAGTGCTCATTTGTTCAAGTTATTGCTCAAAATTGATTATTTGCGTTGGTGTGTTGTAATTGAAATTTGCACGAATATTGCCTTTTTGCATCCCTCAGATGGCCTTTATAACGTCTACCAACATTCTTACCGATATTAGAAATATTTCTCATATTAGAAATGAATCGATTTCTGCCTTAATCGTTTGCGTTAGTTTCGCAATTGTACATATGCAAATCAATGCAATTTTGCAAAAGCGATAATTGCATGCACTTTTTTTTCCCGAATTTCCATTGATCATTCCATCGATTTAATTTACGGAATGAGATAATCAAAGATAATATACTTACGACGAAGCACGTAATCAAATTCGTCAGCTCAGTTCTTAAACTTATGAAAATGACATTTGAACAAAGCAAAAATAAAAACGAAATTACAAGGGAAATGGCGAAGCACGTACGATTCTCTAATTAATTCTCTCATTTGGCATATTAAATTGATGGAATTATTTTCGAAAATTAATAACTGCTGGATTCATCCCTTAAGAAATCGCTTAATCTTCAAGTAAACAACGGCAAAGAAACTTTTCGTAATTCACAGACCTGCGGTAATTGTAACATTTCGTATTGAAGGACTTTCCTCCCATTTCAATTTTGTCAGGATAAGTGTTTCTGCTTGCGTTAAATCTTTGTTAGAACCAAGGCACAAGCACTATGTTTTGTTTAATAAAACTGCTGCGCATGTTTTGATTGTTTAATTTAATATTAATTTACTATTATTTAAATTAAATATAATTTTCAACAACAACTTCTTCGCTACTAAACTATTTGTTTAAAACCGACGATTCGACAACAATATGTTACATTCTTTGGCTATTATTCTTTGTGCGCCGACCAAACTACTAGCAAAGATGTCTCGCACTCAAACAATGCTGTAGCTTTTCGAACAATGATTTCGCTCTTTTACGAATGAATATGAAGAAGAATGAATATTTTACAAATAAAGAGGTACACGAAAGAAACTAACGTGATGCACTTATCATCTTTTCCTAGCAATAATATATTGTCCGATTTATTGCGTAGTGAGAACATGCAGCGCCTACCACAACCAAATGTAAATTATAAAAATGTAATAAAAATTACGATTAGTTTTCAATTAGATAAGTAACTGTCATAAGTTTCAACTATTTTCCATCTAATCAAAAATTAACCTTTAAAAATCCAATGCACGTACCTCAATTAGATGGTAATTTTTAATTGTTTTGTCATAAATGACATGTTATTGACTTAAAGGCATTTGAAGGTATTGAACAATATGTTATTAAATGTATAACTTCGTTTGTATCCTTATTGCTTTAATAGTTTCTAGTCTAATACATTGTTCATTTAAAAATAAAAAAGGAAACAAGACACACTTCAGGACACTCAAGTTTTCAAGGAGATGGTTAACACTAAGTTTTATTTTATATATAATAAAACACACTTGGCACGTCGCGTGTCTGTTGCACGAGAAATTTTCCGGTGTCTCTTTCTAGTTTCTGAGGGCTCCTCGAGTCTCGCGTTCACGAATCCTCGCACAAAAGGGAATCGAAAAAGGACGCGAGTCGTGTGCGCGGGAGCGACTTACATCCGACCATTCTTCGGCCGTTCTTCTTCGCCTCAACTTAACTTAAGATACATGTGAGAGAATGTCGGTATCGCTCGAGAGTCTCGAATCGAGCGAAGAATCCCAAATGAGTGGGACAGCGAACGGAGCGATGCCGTGCGTGCGGTGAAGACTTTTGAGGTAAATCGGCCATGCAAAAAGAAAATTGAGAAAAATTCCTTTTTGAGATAATGAATGTTTCTGGTAGGAAATTTTCCGCGCTTTACGATGGTACCATTCAAACTTCGTTCACGATTATATTTACGGAGATATTTGGGGAGAAGTGAGGAGGATAATCGACAGAAATTGATGGAATTATCAATGAAAATTGGTGAAATGTGCATGCAAAGGAAAGGATTTAGAGAAATATCGATGCCAATAATTAATTCATACCCTGTATGTAGGTGAAAAATTTGCTTTGAAGCAAAAGACGTGGGTAATTATTCCTCTTGGCGATTTTTTAAATGAAAAAAAAATCATACTGGGGAAATAGTGATGCTGAATAATGAACTATTTACGATATATGTAGGGGACATTTCGGAATATTTGGCTAATTTTTTACGAAAATAATGGTTTTTATTCAATATAATTCGGTCAGAAGTATTATATTTGAGGGATTTTTGTTTCAAGCAATTGGTTAGCAATAATTTTTATTTAAAATGAAGATCCTTCCATTTAATTAAGGAACTATAATAAACGGCGTTCTAAAAATCCCTCCGTTTAAAAGCCAACCGCGTGGTCCCGAAGAAGAGAGAGATGGATTGTGTTGCATTATTCTCCGTCGCACCAAGTGATTGACATCGAACAATACGATTAAGCACGTAATTACATTCGTCAGCTCTCTCATTCATTCTCTCATCTCAAATCGTACAGGACAAAGAAATATCCCTTTAGATCTGAAGATGTAGCGATAAGAAGTCGAAGGAATAATGTATTATATCCATTCGAATAGAATATATCGGTACCGGGTTATTAATCATAAGCTGCCTTGCAGAAATTTACAATTTGCATTTAAATACGCAGAGATGGAGCAGTTCACTGGGTCAAATTATTCATTGAAATGTACCCAAGAATCTGGCTTAACTTATAACTACTTTCTAAAGTTCCAATGCCAAAATTATTAGGAAAAATCGCCTGTGCATTATCGTACATCGACTTGCTCATCTAAAATAAAATAAAAAACAAGAAATAAATTTTTGCAATAATTAATTATTTTTTATAAATATTACCGTTCAGTTTTTGAAAGGAATCATTCTCTCAATAAGTACTCATAGAGCCTTTCAATATTCGAATGGATGCGTGCCTAAAATAATAAACGGTTATTCGAATTTAAATCGCAATAGAACCGAAACTATTAAATAGTATCAATTTAAAAGGATCGTTCTTTATAAACGATTGATACATCGCATCAGATTATCGCCGGTAATACGTCCTAAAAATAAATGCTTCCATGCAAGGAGATAATAAATTCCCTATTTTTCACATTCTTATAAATTAATGTGCGGGAATTGCCGTCCAAGAGAAAACTTGCGCGAGCAACTTTCACGTGTACCTTCATTAAAACTTACCTTGCGCAATAACTAACATACCTGACGCGTTTCCACTGTTCACGAGATGTCGAAAATCTGCTATTCGTTGAATCGAGTGTTCTTCCTAGTCATATCAACTCGGAGCCGTTAAATCCACATCGCTTCTCGGCCTATGGCTAAGATCAAAGTGTAGTATCTGTTCTTATCAGCTTAATATCTGATACGCTCCGCATGCGGAGCCAGTATATTAAACTGATTTTTGGAAATGGGTGAGATTTAGGGGCTTGCTCCACTCTCACCACGGGTTGGCCTAGCATTGCAGTACCGCTAGGATCGGCCCACATTAATAACAATGAAACAAAGTTTTCAAAGTACCCAAAACTCTACTAATTAAGAACATTTGTTGTTTTTTTTGCAGTCGGACCATTAAAAGGATTTGATAGAAGACATAATTTACTCGTCTTATTTTTAGTTTTAAGACCCGTTCTGACTGCTTAATTTTTTATTCGCTTATATATTATGACGATTAGTAATGATTAAGTTCCAATAAACTTCTGCTCAAGCGTTCAATGAAGAAAATTGTTTTTACAAATGCAAAGGAACTTAATGCACCTTCAGTAAAGGAAACCTTTATTTATAAAAGTTCTGTTATAATACATTTTTTCGATTTCGTGTTTTATAAAACTGTCTAAATTTCTCCTCGCCTCTGTCGTATAACGTAATTTATCCATTTCTATAATCTTAGTAGGGAATTATCAATCATTTTAATTGTTCATCAGGAATAAAAATGCTAATACAAAATTTGTCTTTCCGGTAATTTTAAACGTACGCACATTTGCTTATATGCACTAACTTCTTATCCCGTAGTGATAATTCAGTTTAATTACAACGAAATCACGAAAGCTTTTGAAGACTTGTTCCAACGATCATGTAAATTCTGGTTGTTTGAATTATTTTTTCAGCAGTTAATAAACATCCAACAAAATGTTTGTCCCTATTCCATCAAAACACTCTTCGTGTTGAACAGATATTGATTTTGCCACTCGTAGATGGCAGTTACCTACGGCTACGTACCGAGAACTCTTCTTGCGGTCGAATAGCTCTAAGTCGGAAAATTGCGTTACTCTGGTTGCTCTTCAATACGAATAAATCTTTCGCCTTTTACTAAAGATTTCCGTGGAGAGAAACAACTCAAATGAGTCTGATTTAATTTTTCAGTTGGCTCAACCACATCATGTAGTTGAGCCTCATATTAATAATCTAATAATAGCTATTTAAATTAAGCGAGGGTAAGTGACTTGTTTCAATGCATTAATTAAGAGAATTAGCCATATGCCAGAAATTTGCATTTTTTGATAAATCTTTGCTTTGTGTTCAACCTCGTTTTACAATTATGCGCTTTTTTGGTCAATTTACAAAACATTAATTTATTATGATGATGATAATGAATTGATTAATTATGGAAATAAACATCAACCTGTTCGGTTAATAAGTGATTCATTCATTTTTGAGCATTTTTTCCCTTCATTCTTGCATTCCTACAGAAAAACCCTTCTCTCCTCTGGAAATCACAGGAAGATTTCGGTTACTATTTATATTTATAGCTTTACTGAACTAATTTATTGATTATTAATGCTTTTTTTCTATTTGTCTGTAACCAGGGAAAGTTGGCGGAAATGCAAAAATTTCGTGGTTTAATTTCTAATCTGAATTTCTGGTTTTCTCTTACAAATTGTTTACTGAAAAATCAGATTTCTAAAGATAGCTTGGATTTATTCTTTTATAAATAGTCAAAATTCAATTAAGCGTCCTTTGAAAGACATAAAAGATTCGAAATATACAAGTAACCAAATCGCGATTTTAAGTAAAGAAAGTATATAAATGTTGTTAAAAATGTGCAAATTGTTAATTTTTAATAAAATTAGAATATAACATTGTTTAAAACTAAATAAATAAATAAAAACCTCCTCACATTATTCTTATCGTACTTTACGTAGAGTAAGCTTTTGTGTATATTTTTGTTCTTTTAGAGAAACGATTTCTTTGATACGATTGATAGGAAAATGAAAGGCAACATGTATCTTAGCGTGGGGCACATTATATTGTCATGTTTTGTTGAATGCAAGCAATTTACTGCTTTCTGATCGTTCTTTCATCAATTTACTGCCTTAGACGTAGGATAAAGGCATTTACTAAAGCAATAACAATTGAGGAAATAAGTCTAGGAAATTGAAAAGCTTTAATTGTATGTGAACTTTCATTCGGCTTCAAACCATGACAATGTGAATAGTGTTGAAAAAAAGCGAACAAATGACAAGAACACAGAACACAATCGAAACGTTGATAAATATTTTCGCATTTTAATAATAAACTAATGATAATGAATTGGAATAAAATATATTTACAACATACTAAAATAATTAAAAAAAAAACGAAAAAAAAAACAAATAATATACACAATAAATGTATGTATAATATGTATATACACATAAAACGGTAGTAGTAGCAGTATTTAATTTTTCTTTTTATTTATTACTTTTTGTCTTCAAAATGGTCATATTTTTTAAATGCTTCCATCGCTTCGCTTATTTATAATTTCTCTTCGTAAATGCGTCGTTACAAGAAGTGCACGTTGTCATTCGAAAGTGGTCAATTGCTGCAGCAACTGCACAACAATTGCACGTAATAATAATTATATAAAAAAGAGTGTATTAATAATAATATTAAAGATAATAATGCAGTATTTTTTCTTATATATTTTTTGATTAATTAAGATACATTATTGCTTCTTATTCCTCACAATTTTAGGTTTTTTTTTCTATTTATTTATCATAATATTAATTTAATTTCATTAATTTTTTTTGAAAAAATATCACTTATTTTCCATATTCTGTAGGTTTTTTACCTTTTCCTTTTGGCAACCTTCTGCCCAACCATAACGTACCAAATTAACATTCGTTTCAGATTATTTTCCTTTTCAAATATATATTAAGGAAATAAACAATTCGAATTAATATTAACGAGTATTAATAAATGAGGAAATTTTATTCGCCTATTTTATTGGTCTCACTCTAAATTGATTATTATTTAAGTATTTATAAAATTCGTACATTTACACACATACACGTGTTAATAAGCTTAACTAAGTAAATTTTACTTCTATAATTACGGTAGGAAAGTAGATATGAACTCTTTAAATGCGAATATCTTTCGCGTTTCAAAGTTATTCGATTCTCAGCAAATCAATTAATTTCATTTAGTACCATCACTTCGATTAGAGACACTTATTTTATTACCGAATTGAAACAGTTTGGCTTCATTTCAAACATTAAAGCAATTAATCAAATTGTTCAGAAGTAAAAACCTATTCAAGTGTCGGAGCCTCTTTTTTGAGTTTTGCTATATTATCATTGAGAAGTTTAAAAAAATGTGGTGACATAATTGTTATTATGAATGTATCTAATCCAATTGAATAAACTTTTTTAGGTCTTTATTAAAAGACAAATCCAATATAATTGCGTTGCTTTATTCACATTTTTATCTTTCTCGTTTCGCATATGGCAGACGGCAAAACCTCGCAAGCCACATCGTTCCAACTATTCACGCGGATCTCTGCAAAATGCCCCCTAATTCGCGAATTTTCCAGTTGATTCAATACAAATCCGTTAGAGATAATCTTGCGTCTGGTCGGCATCCAAGTGACTCTGCAACATCCTAAAATCGAAGAAACAAAAGACCAATTAGTTACGTTGATCGTAGTAGTAAAATTATCTTCACATAAATCCAGATACAAACGATTGTTCGCTTCACTCTAACCGATTTCTGTTTGTTGTTCCTCGTTATCGATCGTACCGAGACGTGTGTCGATCGAGTTGTGGAAATCGTTCGCCCCGAACCAATTGGCCTAAGCAACGAAAAAATAAAATCTGTTATCTAGGTTATCTCCAACTGCAATAAATTTACTTTAGGGCTGCAAAAAAAAATTGCGTAGCATTTGATAGATTTTATTGGCAAGTAACCCATATACTGTTTGTCTACTTGTGGAGTTAAAATCTTTGTGGTGATTTCTATTTGAATAAGCCTGCAAAATAAATTAAAGTCCATTTTTGTGTTTTTTTTAAATTGAATTACTTGATGTCGCGACTGTTCTTTGGAGATGAGCACATTTTAATTGCTGCAAGAGATGGCGAAAGGCAGAATAAATATTAATTACTTCCTTGCACTTTTACATTCCTTCTATTTATATTATGTTCGTTTTCTACCATTTTTCTGATGCATTTTTTGGCTCTGCATAATCAATTTCTGCCGCAGCTTCATCCATTATAGAACAATTTTAATTTAGTTTCCTTCTAATTTGTAATCGGTATTAGAAAATAAGAACAATAATAAACGAATAGATTTTGTGAAAAATTGCTTTTATTTAATTACTCCACTTATTTACATACTCTGTTTGCATTGAAACATTAAAGCACATATTTTTAAGGCATTCCTTAAACTTTGTTTTACTTTATTGTCAATTTTAATTAAATTTAGTAATTTAGACATAAATTTGACTTATTCTTTCTTTTGGCTATAACTTTCTTCTGCGTGAACGAGATTATCATTTTCTGTAACGAATGATGAACATAAAAAAACTTTCTCGATAGGGCTCCATTAGCGGTTCAACCTTTAACCAATTTATTGACTTGAGCCCACGTCAACTTTATTGCATTTAGTTCGCACCTGTCAGGTGGCAATCTTAAAGGCGCTTGACCGTATTCTGCAATGAGCTTGTTATTTCTAAAAGTATTTACTGTGTTGTTGCTGATGATATTTGATAATGCGGCCTGATGGGATTCTCATGGAAAAGAACATTTCGTCAGTATCTCGTCCATAACCCGAACATACTCTCCATCAGCTGCCGTTGTGGCGTTGGGAAGAGAGCCACATGTCCGAGATTCGGCTAATTTATTCGCCCAGTCATCGGGTGCAGGTGAAAATGTTTGAATAAAATTCTCTCGCGGTGCAATACCTCCGCTACAATTCAACTTGTTTCAGACGTCGAGATTCGATACGAGAATTGTAGCGAACGATAAGACTTTTCAGTCGCCAGATATCTACGAAAAATTTCCATTTCATTATTGTTAAAGCGATGCTATTCATACTTTACCTTAATGTCAACTTCTCCGCATCTCTTATTGCTTTGGACAATCTTCATGGTTTACTATCTAATGCCTTTCACAAGTGACCAAATAGAAAAAGAAATTCTTTGCTGTGAATCCTAAAGTTCTCTGAATCGTACGCATGTCTTGCAATAAATGTCTTGCAATTAAAACCATTGCATTGCCGCCCTTCTGGTGGTAAGCCAACTTTGCTTCATATTACAAAGAAACATTGTTCTCTTTTTCTTGCGTGTAATACTCCTTGTACTTATTTGATTTAGTTTGAGTTGTCTGTTATGAACTTTCTTTGCGTGAATGTAACTTGCCTCATGCAAATGTTGTAAACAATTGCAGCGTTCGTGTACATCATCAACGTCTAACAACTGAAACAATTACAGATGACAATATTCAAAGGAGCCACATTCAGACGTTGTAGGGGCATACATTTTTTTTCTTCCCAGAACGATGGCTGGCATTGAAATATGCCAGATTCGCAATTGCCTTGTGTTCTTAAAAAATAAAATAAAAATTTGGCATTTACGTTGATATTCCCACTAATAAAGGTCTATAATTGTTAATATTAATTTTCAAGTTGATGTCGTTGAACAGCAGTATAAAAAGAATAGAATATAAATAAATAACCTTGTAAAATATAAACGAGGTCCAGTATCGTTTAGAATTTTATTGGGATAACATTGACCTTAAGATAAAGAAAATTAAATGGTTAGTAAAAGGAAGATAAGACAAACGAAAAAGAAATCAGCATCTTTTAAGAATGTAATAAATTTAATTAAGAAAAATTTACGTAAACACAAACCGAAAAATGTGAAAAATGCTATTTTAATTGCAAATAAAACTGCAATGAAATTAAAGAAAAAACATAAACCAACAATAAAGAAACGAATAGTACCTATTCCTAAAACTGGTGGTTTTCTACCGCTAATACCGTTGTTTGCCGGTTTAAGTGCACTTGGGGCATTAGGTGGTGGAGCCGCTGGAATTGCTAAAGCAGTTAATGATGCAAAACATGCAAAAGACCAATTATCCGAATCGACACGTCATAATAAAACTATGAAGGCAATAGCGATGGGAAAAGGTCTATATTTAAAACCGTACAAACGAGGATTAGGTTTGTATTTACATGAAAGTGAAGCATATCGTAGACGATGATGATGACGTAGAAGAGGAATAAACGTATCAATCTTGTTAAGGAGACCATTAAACAATTTAGATATAAAGAAGAATGCAAATAAGTATAAAGTAACACATTTTCGTGGTGTCTAAATGAAGGATGCATTACCAAAGAAAATTAGAAAAACATATGAAACTGGTGGGAAACTTGGATAATTCAAATGGTCCTGGAACGCATTGGGTTGCATACAAGAAGAATAGAGATAAAGTAATCTACTTCGACAGTTACGGTGACTTGCAGCCACCTTACGAATTACAAAAATACTTTAATTCAAATGGTATTTTTCATATTTACTATAACTTTCAATATTATCAAAACTTATTAAATGTTACCTATAATTGTGGACACCTGTGTATAAAATTTCTACTAAATAGATTATATCGTTAGTTTATTTCTAACTGTTAACAATGTCGTACACGTTTACGTTTCACGATCGATCCTCAACGCTTTCCTCAATAATATCCCCTCAAATAATTCTCGACGATAATGAGACATACGAACTTGGTTTAGTAAATTTTGTTAGTTACAATTCAATTCCTAACGTTGATTCTACGAACAATATTTTCCATTATGATAACATGCGTTCCATAACATTACCTGTAGGTTTATATGAAGTTTCCGATATATGTCAATACATACAGACACACACTGCTGAGAATGAAAAAGAGTTGATGGAGAAAATTGTTATTGAAATGATTATTAATCGAAATACATTAAAATGTGAGATAAAATGCAATAAGCCAATTAATTTTGATTCGGCAGAGAGCAATATTAGGATTTTAGGATTTACAAAGAGAAGATTATTGGAAGCAAATGTAGTCGACATGTATCTGATAATCCAATCAACATATTTAAAATTAATTCGATAAATGCCGAGTGCAACTTGGTTACAAATTCTTTCACTAATGAGAAATCTGGACACATTCTACACGTGTTCTATCCAAATGTTCTACCTGGTGTAAAGATCGTTGAAATTCCATCTCAAATTATTTATTTGCCAATCAATACAAGATATATTAATGAGGTGGTCCTTAAAATAACAGATCAAGATGGTGATTTAGTTAATTTCAATAACAAGCTCATTACAGTAAGAGTTCACCTGCGACGCTCTGTAAAATAAAAGAAAAAAAATGGTGTTCTTGTACAATGTTCATATTCCTATAATAAAAGAAGAAAACATAAAAAGTCGTGTCATTGTAAAGAAGAAACTCAAAGTATTAACATCACAAAACAAGCGATTCCTTCGATCGTTAGGATTTAAAAACATTTAAAATGAGTTTCATGAATTTAAAAGTTGGTGATGGCGTTTTCACAGACAATTCAATCGTTAATTATCAATATCATACATACAGTCCATATGCTTCGATAACGTTTAATAATAATGATGAGATTAGGATACCAGTACAAATTCAAGATGTATATACGTTGCCATCACAAAGTTACTTGTATATAGAAGGAAAATTATTGAAGGAAGACGGTAAAAGTGTTAGTAATTCGCTGCAGTTTGTTAACAATGGAATAATGTTCCTATTTGATGAAGTTCGCTACGAACTCGGCGGTGTTGTTATTGATCGTACAAGAAATCCTGGTATTACGTCAACATTGAAAGGTTATGCATCCTATTCTACAAGTCAATGCACAAGATTGGAAAATGCAGGTTGGAGTACGATAGAAAACCCCAATTTTATGGATAAGAAAACTGGCGACTTCAACGTGTGCATACCTCTAAATATGCTCTTAGGATTTGCCGAGGATTTTCAGAAAATTATTTTGAATACACGCCAGGAACTGATATTGATTAGGAGCAATTCAGATTGGAATGCAGTATGCAATAATCCAGTTACCGCTGTGGATAAACCAAAAATTTTAATTAATAAGATAATTTGGAAAGTTCCTCGTGTTTCGGTTTCCGATCAAGAAAAATTACATTTATTGCATTATCTTAATGTTAACCAAGACTTAAATGTCCCCTTCCGAACATGGGAACTGCAGGAACTACCTCTAGTTCAACAAAATACAAGGAACACGTGGACAGTTAAAACAAGTAGCAATATGGAAAAACCGCGATTTATCATATTTACATTTCAAACCGATAGGAAGAATGCAGTTAATCGCAATATGAGTCAATTCGATCATTGCAAATTAACCAACGCAAAATTATACCTAAATTCAGAAGTGTTTCCATATGATAACATTAATGCGAATTTTACTAAACGTCAATGGGCAATTCTATATGAGATGTATGCGCAATTTCAAAGGTATTATTATTATAAAAATGAGGGGGAGCCGTGTCTCACACATATAAATTTCGAACACATCGCACCGATGGTTTGTATCGATTGCAGTCATCAAAGTGAAACAATCAAGAACGGTGCTGTTGATATACGTGTAGAATTCGAAACGCTAGAAAACGTACCCGAGAAAACAACTGAATATTGTTTAATTTTACACGATCGATTGGTCAAGTATAATCCTTTGACAAGCGTCGTGAGAGTATTTTAAAAGACGAAAAAATGTATATTATCGATCTACAAGGTTTTCAATATTCTAAAAATTCATTCACAATAAGAGAAATTGCTATTTATAATATGATAAGCGGAAAAATTAATCATACGCTAGTGAAATTAAAAGACGATTTATCAAATTTCAATGAAATAGTATTTAAACATTATGAATGGACAACTAATTATATTCATGACCTTCCTTATCATAATAATATTGACCGCTGCAATGACGAAATAGCATATGAATGTCTATCTTTGTACATTAAGGATATTATTGGTGATGGTATTATCTTTGTGACGGGGCTTTGTAAAAAACAAGTATTGGAGTGTTTTCTGAAAAATAAGGTTATCAATATGGAGAAATTTAACTGCCCTGACTTGCAATGTCTTACAAGTAATTTTAATGTTGATAATGCACATTGCAATCAACATGGAAATAATAATTTAAGTTGCGCAAAAATGAACGTTTATGCGCTATATAAATGGTTTACAGAATAACATCTTTTCATTAATATCAGTACCTGCGTGCGTGTTTCGATAATCAATACTCATAATAATAATGAAATGAGTTTCGAATGTCCAGTGTGCGAAACAATGTTTTGTTTTTGTAAAACTTCGATAAGTATCCATAATTGTGCATGGAAATCAGATCCCGATACGTTAAAAACAAGTTTAAATTATACGTACTTCCGTGAAAAATCATCATCATCAACAACTTGCAAAAGAAGGTAGAATAGGCCCACTTATTTTAAATTAAGTCGAAAACAACAACAACTACAATCATCATCAACATCATCACCAATTGTATGGAAGAAGTTAAAAGTGGAAGAAGAAGAAAAAGAAGAAGAGGAAGAATTAAAACATGACAATTTATCTTTTATGTGCAATGAAAAAATGCCTGATAGTGCGGATTTTGTTAAACAAAATAAACAGTATATGTTGTATTGGAAAAAATAATAATGAAACAGATTTTATTTATTTATTTATTCTTTTTTATAATGACGTTTTCAGGGTTACTGCTTTTTCTTTTGCGGTTTACGAAAGTTTTTCCACATTTTCTTCTTTGCTCGTTTGACACCTGCTCCACAAGTGCATGATTTTTCAGATGCTTTTTAAAGGGATTTTCAATTTTCCCATCGGATGGTCCCTGCTCTGCATCCTCAACCTCCTCAACAACCACCACCTGCTCTTTATCATTATCGTAATCATCATCATTTATAATGAGACTAAGGTCTTCTTGGATTATGACATTTTGCGGTTGAAGATTCTCACCTTCTGTTAGCATTAATTGTGATCCCGCGTTACTTGACATCATTGTTTGGTATTGGCTGTCGTCCAAATTAACCGCAAATAATTGTCTACATCACTCAAACTGCTCTATTTCATTTTCAATATTCAATCTGTAATATTTGACAGGCACATTACCAAACTTTTCATTTAGCGTGTCTTTTTTAGCGATAGAATTTTTGTCAAATAAGCGCCTTTTCTTTCTTTTCTTTTCCTTCTTTTTACTTGATTAATATGAGAAAATGGTTGGGATTATGTGTATACAATTAATTAACTGCTGATGCCGATGTATTTCTTCACCATGATCCCTACACGTGATTTATTTTCTTTTGAGATTTATTCAAGTATAAATATTAGTGCATTTGACTAGTAATTTATTATTTCAACTTCAACTTCCGAGTTAACTTCAAGGGTTCGAGCTAAGATTCAAAGTAAGTAGTTTTTTTTTATATTTTTTTTATTATTAGGCGGGTGCAGAATTATCTGCCGTTTTTTCTCAAGTTAGTACTTTGTTTAAGAAACAAACAAAAAATCTTTTAAAACGGTGAATAATTTTGGGGTCACCTAATATTAATGGCTTTTACTAAACCATGTATTTTTCTCTGCTTTAGATGATTGTGCGAATTGTATTATTCAATGCAATACATTAAGAAAAATGGACTTGGAACAGCAACAATCAACAACACATGTTCTAGCTGCTTCAAAGGCATGGATGCCACCTCGTCCAGCTCACCGTTGAACATCAGCACGTCGACGTATTCGACTTTCGGCAAGAGTGCGCACGATGTGGATTCCTCATTCCGAGGTACTACCACGAGGGTGAGCAAAAAGGTTGCGGCGACATCCCTACGTTTGATGGGGCATTCGAAATAATGGATGGCCGTAGCAGACGTTATTTTTATTTTTCAATTTTTTTAAATAAAAATGTATGTAATAATACATAAATCTTACGAAATTTTGATATTTTTTTCATAACCTGGTGTAAAGTAAATGATCGTTTGATGATTCCCTTTCTAGATTTAAGTTATACACAGGCAAAGCTTTGAACGAAGTTCTTCAGATGGTAACTCGAGGAATTAAAACACTCCCCCACACTTTCTTTTACACAACGTTAATAAAAGTTGTTGACTCATGTATTACAAAATTCAAAGAACCACATTCTCATAAAACTGTCTTACTCGCGAAAAGGTGAAAGTCTAGATAAAAAATTCGCCAATCTACCAGTGAGGTACCGTCGTCTATATTTCGAGAATGACGAGGAGATATCATTATTCGAGATGGGCCTAAAGAAGTTATCATTTGATATGAGACCGTTGGCTGAAGCGAGACATATGAATCTACCTCCAAAAGCCATGATTCCAAACAGATATTGGCCAGTTCATGGACTTAGCAATAGAATTCTTGCTTTTCTGCTTCTGCTTGATATCTTCTTGTTATAATTACAATGTTGTGTAAATAGTAAAGAATTTTATTGAAAAATCATTATTTGCAAAATCTAGACAAAAATGACAACGGTTCCATCAACCGTAATCGTACAAAATATCGAACGAACAGATTCTAACATGCAAAATGCTTTATGAAATTTGCAAAAAAATTTTTCGGTAAGTTTTATTTAACTGTTTTTTCCTTTTTTAATTAATATATACCTTCTTTTCGATGGAGTTAAAATATTAAATCATTAAGAGGTTATATAAATTACCTACGTAAAAATCCGCTTTCAATTGTTGCAAATGGCTTTGATGTGATGAAAATGTTTCACTTTTGGTTGAACTTTTACGTTCGATGTTAATACTTATCCTAGATATCTTAAAAAAAACATGAATACAGGAACCAGTGGCAAAATAATGTCGGATAAGCAACTTATTTTGTGTTTTTACGAGTGTTTGAATGACGGTATCAGCCAATTTCAGAACGTTTTAAAAATGAATAACATTCAAAATTTTGTTCACAATCCAAACATTAAGGAGATTTAGGATAATTGTTATGCTCAATATACTGCACAATCTTGCCATTTTAATAATGTAATTAAAATTGTTTACATGTTGATCTAGTTAAAGTTAATGAGAAAATGTGTGTCTATTTTTTATTATTCTAGATGCTGGTAAATCTCATATTGCACGTCATATTCATACGTTATTTCTTTAAATAATCGTATTGTTCAAGATGGAATATTCCCTTTTGCCCACTTATTAAAGAGCGGATGTGGATTATGGGATAAACTTTATATTCCTCCAGATTTAGCACACACTTGCAAATTAATTTTAGAATGCGAAAAGGATATTGACATTGCAATTAAAAACAAAAGCACTCAAAAATTAAATAAGCGAGTGACAATAATTATTACTAAAAATGTCCATTACATAAATATGGTTCATGTGAAGCTGACGCAATCAATGCACGCTTCTATTTAGAATAGAAGCAACACAAACTGTAGATAGACATGTATTTTTCTAATAATGTAAACCATATATGTCCATATATAGGCTTAAAAAGTAGTTTCATTAACCCATTTCTTCGGGATTCAAGCCAAAGTTTTAGTGAACGCAATCTTAAAATCGAACGAAATCATATCCAAACTTAGATCGTAAGCATTTTATTTAAGAATATGCAATCATTTCAGCTAATTCCGGAGGAATCATGTGAAAAATATAGCGAGTTGCATAAATTGTTACTCGAAACTAACCATAAGACAACATATTGTTACTTTACTGAAAATAAAAAAAAAACTATGTAGATCATATGTAATCAATTATTGATCAATAAAATTCTATATTTGTAATCTTATCTAAAATTGTTGTTTTAGGATTACGGTTGATGCATTAGACAATCTGATATTAAAGATTTTCCGGTATCTGAATACCTATTCTGGTTTCAATCCTTCTTGTGCGATGCGTATAGTAAAAACATAACATAACTGACATGCAGTACAAAAAACGAATATGGATTATACACTTCTTCAGCAGAACTTTACGCTTATACGAAAATGTTGATGCACCAGTAAATGTTAGTATTAACATTTGTCATTCTGTAGCAATTGCTAAATACGGAGGAACAACAAATACTACCCAATTATCATTTCATAATAGCATTTTCCGTTTAATGCAATTTAACTTACATAGAATGGGTAACACACTCAACTTTATATAAAAATGCTGAAAATGGAGCTATGGAATGATATGACAACAACAAATTAATATTTTTTTACCAAAACCAGATATAATTTTTTTTAACATAAAATTCCATGGACCGTAGATAGCACGACTTTGACAAAATACTTTTACGGATACAGCAAAACAAAAATTTACGGTTCCAACACCCTCATCATCGCCCTCCCCCGATCCTCTTGACTCTCTCCATCCCTTTTGTAATTTACAGCGATATTTTAGCACTCTTTTTGAATCACCATGTATTCGTCCATTTCGATCAGTCTGCATAACCAGGGGACGTGACCTGGAGGATCTTCTATCTCTTTTAGAGTGTTTCCTTAATGAGTACTGGAGCAATCTCCACAATTAATGCATTCTCCATCGATGATTTGCTGTACAGGGTCCCTACGAGGGCAGAAACTGCACAGACAACCTAAACTTCCCTATGGTAAAACGTATTTAGGAAGCATAAACGTTGCAATGCTCAGAATTATATGTTTGCAACACTGTTTTCAGATCAAATAGTTGCCAAATGCATGTTCTAAAACAAATCGCAAGGCGATAGTAAACGTAAATATGACGAAATCAAGTAATGTTTCGATGGTTTTGTTTTTATTTATGAACACTTAATATGTTTTCACATACGGTCAGAAGCAAAACGTTCCCTTCCCCTGACCGATTGTCGGAAATGAAATGAGTGGAAGAGCCTAATGTTTTAATATGAAATACTAAAATCACCTACTCTTAGTGGTAGTATATTTTTTACTAAATAAACATTGGGAAACTTTGCTAATTGCAATTCTTCCTCGTAAGCCATAATCGAGTTACATTTGACTTATCCACACAATGTCAGCAGTTTTATAATCACGACGTGCATATTCACAGGTGAACAAACTGCTAATAGAAGTTGCTCTTTGTCAGAAATGCTTACATCATTTGGTTTCATTTTAATCGTACGATATGAAGGTCGGTGACCTTTGATAAGACGTTATTTACATATTTATAATTTCCATTTAAACTGAATTGTTTACGAAATCTCCATTTCAATGTTCGAATTTCTCATTCCACGATCGATGCTTTTTTTAACGCTGCACGCGTTCTAATGGTTATTATAAATTATTGCTATTACTCAATCATGTATATTTTCAACTACATTTTATAATATTTCCTTTTACATATTTTATATCGTATTCAAGTGTAACAAATGAGATCAACAATATTTATCTGCATGTTTCCACGACCCTTCTGATTAAATCGTTTAAAGATTTTATCATGTAAAGTAATCAACGAGCTCATTCTCAATGTTATAGTTAGACTTCATTTAGTCTCCGTTTTCCCATTTACCCTTCAAAGTCAGTTGCTCTAATACGTTATATGAAATATCGTAAAGTAAGCAATGAGTTCATCGTCAATAGTTAATTAATTTTATTTAGTCTACAGATTCATAATCAACTGCTCTAAGATTTCATATAACAAATGAGCTCATCATTATAAGATGGTCACATGCACAGAGAAGGAGGATGTTCGCCCTTCGTACGGAACCAAGAAGTATCTTTAGTATAATACAAGAGATATGTTTCTTATTCGAAGAGAGTTTTTTATCGATCATATTGTAAACCGCATTAAATTGTGAAAAGTTTATCAATTATATCAATAAAGAATAAATAAAAAACAAAAACCAGTGCTTCTTTCGGCGACTGAATCGACAATATTATTCGAACGCAGGATAAACAAACCGTTTACGAAACATACTGAAAATAGTTGCCGCATTTTTGTGGTTGAGAATATTTTCGTGGCACCGATGTTTGTCATATTTTCGAACGGAGAATAAATATAAAGATAATGTGAATGATTATATAATATCACACTAAACAAATTTCGTGTAAAAACGGTATCTGGAGAGTTTAAAAGTTATCAATTTACTGAAAAATTATCATTTTTCACTTAAGCGGACTGAAACGGTAACATTTTCTTGCGATAAAGTGAGGCAATTCGCAAATGTAAGGAAAAACATGAATGTCCCTTACAGTAGAGGGAATACGTGAAAAGTTCTTTCGATGATACATTGTCATGTCATAAATCGTACAGTCTTGGGGATTTCATTAAATGGTTTATGAAGAAATTAATGGACTTAGCAGAGAATGTTGAAACCGTTTTCCTATGCCAAATATCGATGGAAACATTGACTGTAGAGCCTCAGCAAAAGTTCAAAGAAACTTTCATTTATGGTATATACCATAGATTCAAAAATGATATTTATGAACTGGAAAATATCGAATCATTTCATAATAACAATGACTAGGATAAATGGTAGAAAAAAAATTAATTTGTTGCCAGCGAATAAGCAAAACATTATTTCGTTTGCTAAACATTGTACATTTTAAGTTTATGGACACATTTAGGTTTATGGTATGCGGTTCAGAATAATTAGCGTCATTTCTTAACGAATTACGAAACTTAAAACCACAATTTTCAGATTTATATGCATTTTATTTTGATTTGTTCAAACTCGACCAGCGATATTTTGTTTCTCGCCGATTTATTTGAGCAATTCCGCGAGAAATGTGTTAAACAATATTAACTCAAGCACATCAGTCAAACTTAATGCTAGTACTTTTGAGCGGAGTCTTGAAATTCAAAGTTGATTATTATGGAGGATGTTTAAAAAGTGTCCCATACTTTAAGGAATGATAATATGGCCCACGATATTCCTTTTTGTATGAAATTTCCTTCCACATTCGCAAAATTTGGATTTTGGTATCGTCATAAGATGATGTTTTATGATACATAGTTTGTAGTCGATATTACGTCGTTTGTGACAATTTTAGAAAATTCCCTAAGCCTCTTTATTTTAATTCTGAATCAGCGGACGTGCATTTCATCTATGTCGTGGCAAAGGGAAATGCCAGAGTAGCTCCTATGTCTGTATCTGGGAGTTTGTCCCCATCACCATATTCCTTCGCTTTGTCCTTTTAGAAAACTTTTAAACAGATTCTTTAAACGAAGTTGGGGAGCAAGGGGCGCATCTATATTGTGATCTGCAAGTTCGTCAGATTTAAATCCACCTGATTTCCCTGCTTTTGGGAGATTTGAAGAGCTTTGTTTATGGTACGCTTCTCAATGAGCTCGAGGAACTGAAGCAACGAATAGACCAAAGATGCCACCGAATTAAAGCCATTAAAGCTTTGCGAAGGAGTTCGAAGCTCCTTGCGGCAAAGATGTTGTGGCTTCCGTTAAATGGAAAAAGGCCAGTTTGAGCTTCTAATTTGAGATCTTTTGCTGTGTTTTTTGTTCATAGCTTAAATTGTTTGTAGATAATTGTACATAATATAAAAGTTGCAAAATGTTTCGTATCTCCGAAACCGTATATTTCCGGTTCATTAAGAGTCTTTTGCTTATATAGGGTCAAATAATCACCACTTCAGGTTTGTGACACATTTTTAACACCTTGTATAAATAATATGTGTTTAATAAAAAGTTGAGTGAAATTGTACCAAATCGTAAAAATATCGTTTACATAATGCTTTTGTCCACTTTATTTTTGTTAGTTTTAGAATTGATTAGTTTGTGCACAAGTTTTAAAACCACAAAAATGTCTAACGTTTCAATGTAAAATAAAAATATGTTATTTAATCATTTTATTTATTTAAAAGGCAACTATTATTAGTGAGCTTGTAAATAAACTAATAATAAAAGTTTCTCTTCGTCAGTTGGTTTCATTTTAATTATACGATACGAAGCTCCGTGACCTTTGGTAAGATGTCAGTTATATATTTATAATTTCCATTTAAACGGAAGTGTCGTAGCTCGGTGTGCAATTTCTTAAAGCGTCAGCCGATATTGTCAAGCTCTGATTGCAAAGGTCCTTGACCTTTTGAAATTTTTGCTGATGTCGTAATTAGCATCAGTGGATATTGTGAAACTCTGACTGATGAAGTGAGCCAGGACCGGAAACTGCTAGACTACTTAGATTCAAACGTAGTGATATTGGACATGGACATTTATTTCTCTCTTTCCCTAATCATTTCGATAAATTAAAAAAAAATCATTGTAAAAAATTTACGAAGATTACGCATGTAAAACGGTTAACGGTAGGGAAGCAATACGAAATAGGTCCAAATTGGTAGAAATACGGCTGGATTTTTGCGCTAATTCGAAACATCGCTTAAAAGATAAAACTTGGAAATAATAAATAGAAATTGAATGCTGCATTTTCAATGAAGGCTGGACATTCGCGTGTTTAATTAAAAATACAAACTGTTTGATTGGTTTGTGAATGAAGCAATTTCCGTTTTGAGAAAATATAATCTAAAAGACATTTTACGACGAAACATTTTGTTCTACGCTATCAAAGCCTGCAAATAATGTTAACTATGATCTAATTTATACTTGCTCGTTCTTTATTTAGCTTATTGTAACTGTTCGTTTCTTAGACTTCAAAATTAACATACGATGTTATCATTTTTAATTTTTCAGAAATTTCGACAAATGAACGATAGTTTACAAAAAAAGCATCATAATTGAGTTCAGTTGTAGAATCTTTAGGTCATGAGATAGTGAAGTTATGTAAAAGATAATCATAAGTGATCATAAAGGCTTCATTAAGAAACCATCTTCGACAGTTTTGGCATTAAGTCCAGTCGCGAAAAATTTATTATAACAAGTAAATCAAATCACTTCAAATATTGTAAATAATAAATAGATTCAGTTGCAATATTAGTGGTGACTTAATTAAAAAAACGTTGAACAAAGTTCGTGAGGTAACACGTGAGAAGAAAACCAACAAGATTTTATTCGTTGAGACGAATTAACGTCTCTAACACATTTTGTAAAATTTATGTTACTTACATCGTAATAAATAAAAATTCAACTAGAAAAATTCAAATGTTAGACTCTAGGCAAAAGTTTGTTACGTTGTTGCACATAAGGTTGTGCATAATCACTAACCTTGAGTGGGCTAGAAGGGCAGAGGTCTGGCTGGCTCAGATTCGAGACATTTTCGAAAAGTTTGTGAAGAATTGCAAAAGATTTTACTCCTAGTTTCCATGTTAGATGCCTCCTCAGACGATTTGTATCAATCTAAGTCAACTAAATATGGCATAAAATTTCTTACTTTACTCGACACGATAATAGTTATCGACAACTTTAAAATTCTTGATCATAAATCGTGTCATGAATCCGTTTTCTTTTATTCAACAATACTTGTCGAGTACTTTTGCAATCATTATTCCAGCTAAAGGAAAACAAAAGCAGCAAAAATATATCAATTCTGGTAGGAATCATTTGATTTAACAACCACACATTGAATATTGTGGAACGTATCTCAACAGGCACATGAAGCACATGAAATATTCTTTATTCTCAAATGTTTTGGACAAATCAAACGTCAAATGGCGCAACTCCAGAATCTAAAATTATTCGCAAGACAAAAACTCATGTTTCGAGATAAAACAAATAAGTTGAGGTACGTTCAGCGAAGCATAACGTGATTCCAAATCTGATACGTTTCAAGGTTTAAACTACAGCATGATTAGACTTTTAGAAACCAATAAATGCGATTCGATTAGAAAGCGTGTCTTAAATCCAAACTCGGGCTCTGTTAAGAGTCGAAGTATATTTAATAGCATTTTTGTTAAAATTAATTTAGTAACGTATTGGGATAAATAAAGAGATCGTTAGTTTTATCAAACGATTGACTTTTATTTAAAAGTTTAGCATGCAACAAAGATATTCGTATAATTTGGAAAATCTACCCAAAGAAATAATCGGACGGACGTACTAACTAACACAGGAACATAACAGCGGATGACTGGTTCAATGACGTAAACCTCGTAGGTCATCTAAAGGAAAATAAAAGATCATGTGATCGTAATATTAAAAATGTATAATAGTCCAACTTTATTGTACCGTGTAGCTAAAATATCAAATGCTAAATTTGCTCGTTGTTCTTTCCATTGCTTCTGAATTTTTTGTTGTGACCGGAAGAGGGCGACCACCAGCCACAAATATTATGAAAAAAGTAATAACGCGGCAGAGAATAATGAAGGAGAAAACAATTTAGGAGAACTCGACGTTCAGGATCGAATGCGTTGAGTGGTTGGTAAAAATGCGATTCCCTTGACGAAGACGTACAAATGCCAGGATTACGACATGGAAATGCCATTTATTAAAAGAAAATAACTGATAGACGGACACAATTGTGTATCCAAGAATTGAATCCGAAGAATTGAATCTTTTGGGCAGAGCAATTTATCGTTAAAGCAAATGAGCGGAAATAGAGGAAGTAACGTGCAAGTCGACGTATCAAAATAAAGATTTGATTGTAGAAGAAATCCGTTTCAATTATGTTGAAATTAATTGTGACACGCTACTATTGACACGGTTTAATCGCAAATTTAAGCTGTTCCTCTCATATCACGAAGAATTTATATAGAGAAATAAGAATGCAGCGAATGATGTTTTTACCAATCAAATAATTTCTATCGGTGAGCAATAGAAGCTACTTTAATAAAAATATTGGCCAGCTGGCAGAATAAATTAATCCAATGTGCATGTCGATGAAGCACAAATTCGAGCACATCGTCGAGAACATTTTCAGGGCAAAATTGCTGATGGACAACCGATAAATAGAATATGAATTGCGTTATTAAAAGTTTTGAAAATTATTGAAAGTTTTCAAATTACATCGCAATTTATGCTGAATAACTACAGGAAATCCCTTTAGTTAAGATGCGGATATTTCGGTTCTTCCTTTTCTGTACAATGACGAATTCCAAAACGTAAATAAATTGCGAAAATCGAATTCTTACAAAACTTTGGCCTTAACGAATATCAATTAGAGTTTTATCTGTATGTTTCTAATTTTTTGAATATTGCGCGCGATAAGAAGATTGAATAAATAACAAAGTACAATTTCGGTTTGTTTAGTGCCATTTTGATTTAGTTTAAGCCCAAATTGATATTGATTAATGCGAATTAAAACTTGAAAAGGTCCAATTTCTGCGGCAAAAATTCACATTTTTTTCTTTTCGCAAACCTTACGAAATATTTAATTTATTTAAAAAAAAACTCAGTCTTATTTTGCGCAAACGTTTAATTGCAATTAAAAACACAATTATTATAATGTATTATGTAATACATTCTAATTTTATAACTTTTGTGCGCAAATCTCAAATTTGTACTTCAAATTTCAAATAAAAAAAAGTTACCATCATTTTAAATGCCAGAGAGCCAAAAAACTAAGTCACATTCTCGAGCGATTTCCATTTATGTTGCCCCTTAACTCTGATAAATAAAAGTAATAAATCTACATTGTGACTGCATTTTTGCTCCAACAATTCTAGTAGCGTTTAATGCACATTTATGAACAACGACGTATGCAAGTTGATCTATGAACTTCACTGAGTTATAGATAAAATACGTGGATTAAAAAAGTTAAAAAAAGATCTGTGAAACACTACCTTGTTCACCAATTTGGCTTCTTAGCAACTTTAACCATATCGATTGAATATTTAACACTAACAATTTGCACAATATCAACGATACTCGAGGAGAAGCGCGTTTACAATGCAACATTTACATCACGATCGCTTCTTCCCGGACTAAGCGAACCGCTTCTTAGTGCACATGCGTTAACGCTTGCGAACTTTGTGCTGGAGCAAGAGATTCGAATCAAATTTTATAGTAAATGTTTGTAAATACTATTTACAACATATGCGGAAAAAATAACTTTTCCTAATTTGTGCACACATAGATATTTCCGCACTAGGTAGGTATTACTTATCGCAATTAACATTCTATAACATTTTAACATAATCAATGGAAATGAATTTATCTTAATGAACAAAGTGATCGGATCCTGATCGTGCTATCGCAAACATTTTTCATGCATCTTTTGGAAAATGGGGCAATAATCCAATCGCCATCCTTTTCTCGCGCTTGATGCATATTCGTTCTTTTGCAATCCAATTACTGCACGTAACGCAAAAACGTCGTACCATTTTAAACGTTTAGGTAAACACGTTTCTACCTAAATTCCTTCTTCTAAATTCCTTTCTATCAAGCCATTGATCATTACGTCGCACATTTGGTTGTTTTTAAGGCATAATTTGCTGTTTCTACTGACAATTTTTGAATTCACGATGGTAATACAGCGGCCATCACGATCGTGTTCGATATCGTACGTAAATGTAACGTTTCATTGGAGGAATCCGATATTAATTTTGTATCATCTTGATTCCTCGTGTTATCCTTAGTAATTTGTTTCTTTTATTTTTCAACTCATTGGTTAACAGCAGTACCATCATCAACTTCTTTCCATCATCAATCCCACATTTAACATCATCATCAGCAGCTTCAGGTAATATCTTAGTCTTACTCATACCTTCATTCAAATTTGGTCCAAATGAAACAACACTAAAATATCAATCTCGCGTATACGAGGAGGTGGAGAGAGAGAGAGAGAGAGTCGCTGGCTCGCTGCGCGCTCGTTTACGCTAACGCGCAGAGTATGTCGATGTTTCTTAAAAATTCTTTCGAGGCAATAAGGCATTAATAATTTGAATTTATAGAAAAGAATAGAAAAGAATAGAAAGGGAAGAGATTGGGGATTAAACTGGAACAGGAATTTTTGTAATCGAACGAAAATTGCCTGAGTTATGATCGTGTAAACACATTAGATAAAGGAATGATGCAATTAAAAGCATTTTTAACATACTAGGAACATACTTGCATTAGCAGATGATATAAAACTGGAAATAATTCCAAAAGGGTACACATTAGGCAAGTGATATGTTTAATAAAATATCCTTAGAATTGAATCAGGAATCCAAAAAAGCCAAAAGATGTATAGCATTGTATTTAAAATAAGAAAGTTAGTGTCAGTTTCCGGTATAACCGGAAGTAAAATGAACGCTTAAGTTACGGCACTAGAAGGGCCGAGGCATGACAAGTAAGAGAGAAAAAAACTTTTTCCAAATATCTCAATATTTCGCCTAGTTGTCCTCAATCCTTTCCTTCGTTACAGAACTGTCGACAAATCCTTCTGTAGAGTTCTAAGAGTCGAAGTACGGTTAAATAAATTGAGAAAAATGGCATAATCGAAGAGAAACTTGGCACTTAAGTTACACCGTTGGAAAGGTGAAAGATTGAGGATCACAATGAAACGAGAATTTTTGAAATTGATTGAAAATTACCTTAGTTAGGGCAGTTTTAATTTTGCCGAACCGCTTTATGCGTATTTTTAAATAAACAATCAATGAAACAATCAATAATTTTTAATTTTCTTAAACTTCTAAAGATATTTAAAAAGTGCGTGTTTATAGCGGAAATTGTGCTAATTCAAGTTTGTTCGTTTCATATACATGCGCGAAATATATGCGCAGTTCCATACATGTATTCTGCAGGATAGCCCATTATTGTATCATGTTATCTTTGTGTAAAATGCAAAGATAATATAAATGGCAAGGCACTATCAAGAAGTGACACTACCTCAAATGCAACCAGGAATGCACCTTCAAAATCCCATTAGACTCCATTTTAACCTTTATAGTATATTTCTGGTTGCATTTTCGGTGTATAGGACTCTTAATATGCATCAAGTTTTTTATGTTCGTGCATTGAAATTATCCATTGATTTCAATTGGAATATCAAAAATTATGCGAAATATTAATAAGATCTTGGACAATAATTTCACTGAAAATTTGTACATACATCAAAAGTCCCTCAGAAAAACTAAACTAAACTTCTAATATGAAATAGACATTTAAGAGAAACTATTTTAAGAAACCTTGCTAAAGTACCACCAGATAAAAGTCCATTTCACAGTGGGATTGATTCTCATTTAAATGAAGACTGTTTTCACCAAATTTAGATGATAAAGGTTCTCTTAACTAGAAAATAAGTTATTAATTATTAAGATGGATTTATGTTCTTCGAGAGGAATCTTTACTACTATTGAAAATTATTTCTGGATAAACGAACGAACCAGCAATTTATATTACGTAAGTAAAGATATAGACTTTAACAAAATTGGTGAAGAAATGTACTTTCAAATATAAGCAATGAATAAATGACAAATTTAAGTAATTTGGTGAAGAATATTTTGACAGTTCCTCGGAACAATGGAGAAAAATTTAATAATCGCATATATTACTTAAAGTTATAAATAATTTCAAAGCATCTTAACATTATCTGAATGAAACATTAGAAACTTCCATTTTTTGTTTCTCCTGTAGAATTTGAATTTGTCTAGATATTAACTGCTCAATTTTTATTGAAGTAACTAATTAATTTTGTGATGAAATTCTGTTATTAATTATAAAATTACACCTCCGTATATATGTATTATAATTTATTATTATATATTAATTTCATAAATGAACAAGTAACAATTATTTCGAATTTAAATCTCATGCGCCACATATACGTCGAAATATAATATAATTGTTCAGCTACAGTTATTAAACCGAAAGAGTTGCAAATGCGATAAAATAAAAGTCGCAAAGGTAATTATTTTAATGAGTATTCGTAATCAAGAACCGTGTAACGTTGCCAATTTTCTTCCACATATTCGTATCGATTTAGCTACCAGCAACAATAACTCCGATTATCCTTTATTACTGCGCGTATTCGAGCCTCCGAGCGCGAGACGTATCGCTTAGAATTGTTCAGGTCGAGGATTAAAGTATATGTCACCAATGGAGACGTAATCCGACTGTTTGTTTATATCGGAGTTGATCAGCTGGTAGTGACGGCTCTTAATAAAGTGTATATCAACGTTGACTTGGTTTCATTATTTTTCCGTATTTGTCGGTGGTTTGTTGAAGATCGTGGAACACATTAGTTTAAAATTATTAACTTATAGCGTGTGTATGTAGGAATCGTGATTGAGCTGTTGACATTTGCAAGTATCAGAAATAAGCACGGACGAGGAATCAAACGAATTAACAAAAATAATAAGAGGATCAAAGGAAATCTGATGACAATTTATAAAATTCCACGGCCATAACGAAACGTATCGAAACGAAATTATGTTACTTGGATTTAATTGTGCTTTGTTTACAATGAGCATGTATGAAGGGAATTTTAGGGAATATTCCAAAACGTTTGGTCAAATACTAACTTTCATTTTTGATGGATCTAATGTTGTGGTGGAATGGAGGTATTTCTAGGGGTGAAGATCCAAGTGAAAGTTTTGAACCTATGGTTATCGGAATGACTAATTTCTAACATGATAATGAATAAAAATGATTAACAATATGTAACTAACTAATCTTACAAATAATAGATGTTCTTATAATTAGAATTATCAATTGATAGTATGAGTAATAGCATAAATGGGTACATTACAGTCCTTCCCCCTTATGAAAGAAAAAATTCATACGAGTACAATTTGAATATGAATTTTCGTGAATTCATATATAGAGTATAATAATATAATATATAATATAGGGTATACAAAAATGAAAACTTAATGATGCAATTCTTAATTTTGTATATTTTAACGAATTAATAAGCTGGCTTGATGTTGGCCAGCCTGGCACTTCTACGAAGTGCAGGTGATTCTGTTACTTGAGCCAATGTTGATGCTTCATCAGATTGTGTTATATCTGGTGGTAAGTCATTCATTTGAATGTGTTACCACGTTGCGTCTTATTTGTAAGATTACAAGCTGTACATATTTTTATGATAAACAAATTAAGATGATTATTAATGTAATATAAATGAGATACGATTTATGGTTCTTTACAATATCGAATGATGATGATGAATAAATATTATTTAAATCCCTCGCGATTTTTTCCAATTTATGACTTGATACTGTAGGACCTTCCCTATCTAAGGTTAACGTGTTTACATCTTGTAATTTTAAGTTTAAAATTTTTAAGCTAGTTTGAATTCGTTGGTGTGCTTTTTCTATTTGCTTTGCAATGTTAAAATTTGGTAAAAATGAATTTGAAAGTATTGAGCTATTATTCGCAATGTCTGAACTACTGGTTAAAGATAGTGATGGAGTATGCAATTTACAAGTTGGATGTAAATTTAGAATGCCTGTTCCAGATAATTAAAAATCTACTGGTCCATACATATTTTTGGCATTTGAGAGTTACGCGAATGGTAATAGGGATTACGAATATCCAACTAGTGGTTGATGTTAGGCGATGCCATGTTTCTTGAGGCATTTTGATTATGTGCGTTTCACGTGTTGGAGGTAGTTCATTGCGGTTTAGGGATAAATCAATTTCACATGAGCGACGACTGTGAGTGTTATAGATATTGAGCGAAACAAATTCCTCGAGTTTGTGATAACGGTTCACAAATTTCTTGTAAAACCTCGATTTCAGGTTGAATGCGACGAAGAGCGTCAACTATCTGATTCGATTTTCCAGGACGATAGTATATTGTATATTCGTGTTCTTCTATAAATAATCGCCATCTAATTAGACGAGAACTTGGATCTTTTGCACTGAATAACGTGTATTTGGTGTAATCCAGAGACTAGGTCGATTGTCGTGAAGTATTTAGAATGACCTAACTTATCCAGTATGTCATTTGTATTCGGTAATGGATATGAATCACCAATTGTTATATCGTTCAGTTTTCGGTAATCTATTACCAGTCTCCATCTCTGTCCCCCATTGACACCTGTTTTTTTTTGGTACAATCCATACTGGAGGGTTCCACGGGGAAGATGATGGTCTGATAATATTCTGACGCAACATATCATTTATCTGACGATTTACTTCGTCTTTATGAGCATCTGGGGGTATCTGTAGGTTCTGCAGTTTACACGAGAAGTTGTTGATGTTCGTATGTGATGTTCGATTGCGTTTGTTGAACTTAGAATGTCTCCATCTAGGTAGAAAATGCAATTAAAATCGCGGCGAATATCGATCAGCGATGCTTGCTCTTCAATGTTGAGGTGATCCGTACGTAGCAGGTCAATTATTTTGTTTAATCTCCCTGTTGCGAAGTCTGTACCTATGTCTCATTTTTTTTCCAATATCATCTTCGAATGATTCGTAGTCACTAATACTCAGGATATCTGCATTTAGATCGACTACTTTTTCGCTTATGTTCATCTCTTACTTTTACGATACTATCGCATGTAAAGACACCTTTACATATTTCTGTTTGGTGTAGGATTACATTTTCTTCGGGTGTTGAGTTTTTTATTTGCATTTTTACTACCTGTTCACAACGTGGTTCTATTTTTAATGAGGTTACCGTTTTTAGAGAGATTTGTTTCTCACCGATTTCGAATAAACTTAGTTTGTGATTATCTGTTAATACACAATTATTTTTGTGGTCGATTAAAGCATTTGTGTTGCGTAAAATATAGTTTCCTAAGATTCCATCACTTAAAATCGGAAAATCATCTTCGGCGACATGAATTGTTACTTTTTCTAGACCTATATAAGGTGTGTCTGCGATTATGTGACATAATGTGTAAACTGGTTTATCGCAATTTGCATCTATTCCTTGTAATGAAATTGATGTTTTATAATTAAATGAATCGTTCTCTAACTGTTGTAATACTGCTCTCATTCCTATGTTACTAGCGTCACATGATAGGTAGAGTTTTGCGTCTTGTGCCGGATGTGCATTATTTATAATATGTAATAGTACTTACAAATGCTATTCTCTGGGCGCAATTTATCCTTTTCCTTTGTTTCACGGTTAGTTTTCCGCCTATATTTCGGCTCCGTAGGGTAGGGTGGGGTATGTCGTGAACAAATTATTCCATTCTGAAAGAGGAACGATTGTTTGTGGTGCCACATAAATACTGAAGACATACAGTTGGGATGGTTGGATTCCAACAATCTCAACTCCTGGAATATTTGGTACGGAATCAATCCAACGATACTTAAACCAGCGATTGATTAATAGTGCAGCACCCCCGTATCCAGAGCTTCTATCGATTCGTTCGACATGAATTCCAGAAAAATTTAAAAAAAGTTGTTGGCCAGAGCCATGTTTCTGATACTGACCAAAATTAGTAATCGCCATCATCGTACGTACGTATTTGTATCGGTCAATTTAACGAATGTTGAAAGTTTGTTTTGATCTCATCAAGTTTATGCTGCCATGTATTATTCAAAACTGAAGAAGAGTCGGAATTCGATAACATCTTTTCCAAAGCTGCAATTGCAGTCGGAATCTCGTTACGATTAGAGGTTTGAGCGTTTTCTCGTAAGAAAGTTGGGGCCGATGCTGAGGTTGGTCCTTGACAATGTTCCTCTTTCAAATCAGGACTGACGCCTCTTATGATTACTTGGCACACTAATCGATGAGGTGGTATGTAACAGCGAAGACGTTTATCTTTGAGTAGATTATTTGTTAGGAATTCCTTCGCTGCTTGGAAGTTACTTAATTCGATGCACGTTCTAAACCGTCCTCTAGATGAAATTGTCTTTACGTCTTTTATGTCATTGCGATATAGTAGCTTTCCAATTTGTACCGGGTGTATATATCTTTGCTGGGACTTTTCTTCTTTCTGATTCTTCCGATTTTCGGGTTCCATTATGACTATAAATGGACCTGCATCAGCGGACGTTGCTTACATATAATGTGGGTCGTTCCATTTCCATTTTTTGAGGTTCTGTACTTATAACATCTTGCTCTTCATTATTCCTTTCTTTCTTTGTTTGAACGGTCACTTTGTTTGTTATTAAATTCTGGTGCTTCCTGAATTCCTGATTGTCAAGTCTTATTAATTTGGATCGTTTTTGTGTTTGGGAGGGAGCCCCCCCCCCCCCCTGCATCGTCTTCCATGTGGTTACCGTATAGGTTTATTTTTGGATTCACACGTAAAATTTTAGAAACAAATATATACGCAAGCAAAATAACAATTAAACGAAGCAATGAAAGGGATTTATAGCAGGATTAGATTAGTTTTACGTATGGCGATTTTTAAAGCAGCCTCAAACTCACTCGAACTCACAGTTCCCAACCGCAACCTTCAAAATCTCTCGCAAAAAGTCTAGTTCTCAGTTAATCGAGATTTTTATGTACATTTCAATAAATAAATTGACTGTGGGGTTGCCACACATAATACATGCAACCACGTAACCAGATAAGTTGGCTATATCGGTGAGTTACGGACACAGAAGCAGGCAGCATTGATATAATAAACGAGACTTGTTACGCGCCAATAGAAACAGAAAGACTATCAGCTTTGCTCGCCGAAATACCGTTCTAAAAGGGTTGTTCCATTCCATTATTTCATTCAATTATTAAATTATATATTTGCTATTTGTTTTCGTTACGTATAGCACGTAGCAGAGAATTCTGCACCAAGCAATGATATAATTGAAACGTATGTCTTAGTAATTACAATTAAAAATTATGAATTAATTCTCTACTAATTTTAATTTCGAGCGGTTGAACTTTCTCCAGGAGGATTCGTCAAAGAAGGGGCGCAGTTAAATTTAACCTGATTGTAGTGTAGCAGACAAGATTATATTAAAAGAAAAATGAACAGAAATTTTACTAAAATGTAATTTCTGTGGCCCACAAACAAGAATAAAGACAGCTGATGAAAAAGAGGCCGATATTAACGAGGCTGTCGTTCTTGGGTTACGGATATAGCCAGTGCGAGGAAATTATGGCAACGTTAAATATACATTACAAGAGCTTTAGGACGTTTCAAAAGAAACAGGAAACTGTTGCCAAATGGATCAACGGCGCCATCTGGACAACAATTACAAATGCAGGCAAAGAGGAGCGTCAACTAGCTATTGAAGTTGGTTATTTGGATGATGACTGTCATCACAGACGTAATCGAAAAGATAATACAACATCAATTTTGACACTACTTCGGGAGTGGTAAGTAAAAGATTTTTTTAAGCAATTTGCTGACATAATTATTTTTTATAAATTTCTTCTAGAGATACATCATTGGTCAAAGAACGAAGAGACTCTTCTTTCTAGGAGTTAGAAATAAGTATTGCGCTATTTGTTCACGCAATATGGAAGAAAACGCGCCACCCATAGCTCATATATGCTATAAAAATTGGGATAGATCTTCGGATCCAGAATGGAATCGGACATAATTCTCGAAGGATTCAAGCAAAGTGTCCGTTAGAAAAGGATTATTGGCGATGACGATAGTAATGTATATAACACAGTTATTAATGGAAGCTTTGATAGAACGATGCCGAAGCAGTTCGCGCAACAAGCAAGTGCCACCGCAGCTGAGGTATTTGCTCGGTCAACGCATGATTGTTGCCATTAAGACTGCATATCGACGAGCAGAACATAAGAAACTGCAGCAAAAGATGGACAGCTTAATTGCTGACATGGAAAATATTTCATCTCATGTATTCAGCGAACATAAAAATTGCCAAGAGTTGGCATATTTTAATTGTCAAAACTCCATAAGGGAAGGCGATAATTATGCCCCGTCAATGTCCGAATGTGGCATGTATGACGACATAATGGCAGCCATGCATCGCCTCATAACTAACTGTTCCAGTTTGTTATTAAACATGGATACAAACGACAACAATTCAATTGTATGTAAATTCATAGGAGGAAAGCGCGTCAACTTCACACACAGAAGAGGCTAAATACAAGATGCGAAGCTGCTGCCGGAGCATTAAGTACAAAAACAGATTTTTTTGCAACAGTAATGGAAGACAAAATGTCGAATTACACGAAAAAGTACGCCGAGAGCAAACTGCGAATCTGCCAAGAAAACGAGAATTATGCAAAAAGGCGCTTAATGAAAAAGAAGGTATCAAGATGTGATGAGTATTACCCTTACAGGTAGAAAGTCAAAGTGATCTGACAGCTCCAGAATACCAAAACCAAAAAAAGAAGTTATTAAAGTCGCTGCAAAAAGATCCACTCGAAATTGAAGCAACAGTTATGTCCACACAGAATGCTTTAAGGAACGCCAACTGAGACTTACTTCTTCCATCTTTGGGAGAATTTGTAAGCTATTGCAGAATTTTAAATTAAATCGCTCCACATGTGTTGCTATCCCAAGAAGTGGACAATCAACAAAAGAACCCCTTAGTGCCAATATTGAATAGTTAGGATTTCTATTTTATTCCATCATGTATTTCTGTACCAATTATGTATAATAGCTAAGTTTAGGGTACTGTTTTTTACATTCCCATTGTTACTTAACCATCTTGTATATTGTCCTTCCGAGAAATGAAGGGACAGGCAAGAAGGCCGGTGAAAGTGACCGAAGACGAGAATTCCAGGAAGTTGGGAAAGTTCTTCCGTTCTCCACATCATCCACCAATCAGTGCGTCATTTTCACCCCCTTCTTGACCACCCTCAAAATCAACAATTTGTATAAACTCAAAAATAAGCATATAGTTCTTCGAAGATCGGCACGTTGATCGCTACGTATTCCGAGAGTTGATTATTGTAGATTTAATATTAATTAGTTAATAATATAAGACAGAAAACGCGTCGTTTTATTAAGACAACCATTGGTCCAGTTCGAGCCGGATGTGAGGGAATTAACCCGTGGAAGTAACCACCAGCCAGCCGTATCCAGAAAATCTTCGAAAAGGTCAGTGCCGATCATTTCTATTCCTTCTCTTTGCCCTTATTCCGATTTTTATCGTTCTTCGCCTTATTCACCGATATCGTATACATTACGTCGATTCATTCTTCGTTTACATTCGAGTTGCATTATTTAAATAAAACAAGAAGATTCTATTGCACAAAATGGCGACCAGATCTGCTGCTTCAGTTGATAAAAAATTATTAAAAAAGAGACAAGACGTTCAGAAAGAGCTAGCGCGCGTTGAAGCTCTAGTTCTTAAAAATGAGAACAAACCGAACCTGTTAAAGACATTAATGCCGGAAATGCAAGCTTGCAGGAAGGAATTTAAACTAATTCAGTCAGAAATAGAAGATACCCCGAATTACAATGAAGATGATGAAGCAAATATTTTTGAGGAAACATATTTTGAATTGTTAGCAAGAATAAATGATATTATCGACGGTTTAGAGACAGGCAGCAGTGTTAGCGCAGAAATTTCGAGATCCAGCAGCAATTTCAATAACGTTAACTTACCAAAGATTTCTCTACCGAACTTCGACGGCGTTTATGAAAATTGGTTGCCATTCCGTGACATCTACCTGTCCTTAATACATAATAACGAAAGCCTAAGCGACATCGAAAGGTTTCATTACCTGAAAGCGTCCTTAATAGGAGACGCGTCCAAACTCATAGAAAACATCGGTATTACGCAACAAAATTACGACATTGCCTGGCGCACCATCACGGACCGGTTTGAAAACAGAAAGCAAATCATTAGGAATCACGCCCGGGCTTTGTTAAATTTACCGAATGCTATAAAAACGAATATAAGGGAGTTCCTCGACACAATCCAAAAAAATATTCGCGCGTTAGTTGCGTCTAAGCAGCCCGTCGACCATTGGGACACATTACTCGTGGCCATTGTCACAAATCGATTCGAATACAAGCTCAATGAAGAATGGGAAGCGCATACGGCGCATATGGAAATGCCTACATTTAGTGAATTAATCACATTTCTAACAAAAAAGGCCAAAATTGCAGAAGCAATGAATGAGACGAAGGCAGCATTCTCAAATAAATTTTTTAAACATGCCAATCCAATAATCGACAAACCGAGGAGAACATTCGTCGCTCAAACAAAGGTTTTTAAATGTACAATGTGCAAGTCGGATCATTCCATACGAGAGTGCCCAAAATTCTTGAAATTAGCGTCGCAAGATCGATTCGAATTCGCTAAATCCAATAAATTATGTGGCAATTGGCTGACCGCAGGTCACAAGGTCAGCTCTTGTAATTCTTCGAGTTGTCGGAAATGCGGGTTAAGGCACCATACACTGCTGCACTTCGACAATAATAAAGAAAGGACCGAAACTAAGGCGCCATCGATACATATTACATACTGGTCCCACCATACAAGATGATGTTTTCGCCCTAATCCTTCGTTTTCGTACATACAAATATGTAATCACGGCGGACATTGCCAAAATGTACAGGCAGATCCTGGTAGATCCCGTGCACAGAAACCTTCAATGCATCGTACGGCGGAACAACATCAACGAAAATTTCCAAACTTTTCAATTAAAAACCTTAACATACGGGATGAATTCGTCGCCTTTTCTAGCAACGAGATGCTTAAAGCAATTGTCATTGGAGGAGAAGGATAGATATCCAGTTGGTAGCGCTGTGATCGCGCAAGATTTTTACATGGACGAACAGGCGCCAATACAATCGAAGAGGCAACTCAAATTCGGAAGGAAACATGCGAAATACTGGAAAAAGGCTGTTTCGAACTGCGTAAATGGGCGACAAATGAGCCACTATTGCTAGATGGTTTCGCAGATGCAAACATTGACAATAACATTATTCATTTTGAGGAAAATTCACTCGTAAAGACGTTAGGTATCAAATGGCACCCGGTGCGGGACGTATTTTCATTTTCGATAAAATCTCAGGCGTTAAATAGACCGACAACCAAACGGAACATCTTGGCCTCTATAGCCTCAATCTTCGACCCTTTGGGCCTAATAGCGCCCATAATTATACGCGGAAAATTAATAATGCAAGAGCTATGGAAAGTCAAGATAGAATGGGACAATCTTGTTACGCCCGCAATGCACCAGGAATGGATGAAATATTGCAATGACTTATCCGAGCTTCAGGTAATCAACAATAAAAAGAGAAACGTTCGCTCACGACACACGAAATCTCAGCAGCATGTGGAGTTACACGGATTCGCGGACGCATCGGAAAAGGCTTATGGCGCGTGCCTATACATGCGGACAGTAGATACAGAGGGAAATATTTATTGCAACTTATTATGCGCCAAGTCGAGAGTGGCGCCAATAAAAAAGTCGACGATTCCACGCCTCGAATTATGTGGAGCACTTCTTCTAGCTGAATTAACAGCTCGCGTTCGAAAAATAATTCGATTAAACTTCGATAGAACTTATTTTTGGTCAGATTCTACTATTGCTATTGCTTGGATACGAGGGAACGCGGAATCACTTCAAAGATTTGTCGGGAACAGAGTGACGAAGATTCAAAAATTAACAACAAAGGACAGTTCGAACGTTTGACTATCCCGCCGATTTAATTTCGCGCGGCGTAACAACCACTCAAATTAAAAACAATGAATTGTGGTGGCAGGGACCATCGTGGTTAAGAAAGAATTCTTCATTTTGGCCGGCGGAGGATCGAATAATTATTACAGAGCAACCGGAAAGACAACAGCAATTAGTTGCTAAGGTTGCATGCACAAAAGCAAACACATTCTTCGAGAAATTTTCATCTTTCACAACATTACTTCGAGTTATGGCCTATTGCAAGAGATTTATTAATAATTGTCAACTGCCAAAAACAAACCGACAGAAAGGAAACTTAAGTGTAAACGAGTTATGCCAAACTAAAATCGCTTTAATGAAGACTGTCCAATCAGAATATTTCTCACAAGAATTGACGGACCTCGCAAAATCGAATGAACTGAAGAAAAATAGCAGGCTAATTAGACTACAGCCATTCGTCGATAACGGTATGATTAGAGTATTTATGTTGATTAAGCAAAACTAATGATTTCTTTTTTCTTTCCATGTTTTTTACCGGATACTGAGACGCCGTCGGAAAAGTTTAGAAAAATGTAGCAGGATTAACATGGGCACAACGTTTCTGCTCATATTTGGCTGAATTGACTTGTACAAATTATTAGATCCTTGCGTGCCCCCGTTAAAATAAAAATCTGTTCATGGTATTTGGAATTATATCTATTTTTCTCTTAAAATACGTGAAAAATGTTTTTGGCTTCGGTGGTTATAGGTACCTAACCCATGAAGGAATTAAGCAGAAACATATGCAGTATTTACAATTAATGCAGCAAAATATTTCAATTTACAATTTTCAAATATTACAAAAAATGCATATTTTTCGAGGCACTCTTTTGTATTTTTTTTTTAAATGTTCCTTGGTACTTATAACATATATTTTACTGAAAATACTCAAAACTGCAGAATAGTGTTAAAGCAATTATAATAACTAACCATATACATATTTATGCAGTGCAACAATTAACTTTTGAGACTGTGGCTAGAAAACGTAATTGAAACAAAGTTTCTTCGCCGGAATAATTTTATTAATTCAAGTGACAGTTCTAGTTTGAATATATTTTTAATCGCTAGGAAAAACGTATTAATCTTTGTAAAAGCTTGATATTTTTTGGTTAATATCTTCATCATACACATCTACCAAATTCATAATTTTCCACGTAATTTCATAGAAAAATATATATACCTAACTTAAAATTCCATTAATTGTGTACTTAATTTATTTTTATTTCTTTTAACTATAGCGGTTGTTTATGTTGTTGATCACTAGATGATCTTGTTTAACGTCGTTTGTAGAACAGCACTACAGTATTGAGTTAGGAAAAGTTGTCTGAAGTTGTCTCTAACGACTGAATCGTATCTAAAGCCTCCTCTTTTAACGCGGACCTCAAATAGCACAATTTCTGCACGTTCGAAAGTTGCTTATTTTCATGGATAAGCGCAGTAAACGTATCCAAAAATGTACGCCATTTCGTGAAGGAACCATTAAACGAAGGAAGATCGATTGTTGGCAACGTTACTGACGAAATGATATCGTCATTGACTTTTGTTTCATTTTTTTTGTTGTTTGATAAACTGGATTCTACGTGTGAAATTAAATTGAAATTTCTTTATTCGCATTCGGAGCGTGTTGTGATTTCCACGTCGGGTTCATTTGATTTCAATTCAATTTGATCTTATATCTGATCAAATTCAACAAATTTTGTCTTTAATCTGTCTAAACGAGCATGTAACATGGCATCTAGAGCACTGGAGGACAATGATTCTATATTCTAATGAACATATTTTTCAAAGTCCGTTAGTTGTCGTTTAAATGCCGCTCTTTTAATCTTTAATTGTTCCAAAGAACATTCGTTTAAGTTTGCCATTGTTGAAGCAATTGTTACAAAGGGTGTGAAACGAAAAAAAGGTACTCACGTTGACGTCCACGATGAATCTACAATTCGCCTCGTGACTGCTTCCAACGTTGAGATTGTGTCCTCAAATGAACTTGGGGCTGCTTCCAATCTCTCGAACGACAATCTTTTCCCAAAAAAAAAAACTCGAAGGACCATCCGGCTCGAAGGACCATGTAATTTCTCGTGTTGAAATGTCAGTGACGTTTCAGTAACACGATGGTTCGCTGGTTGAAATAAGAAATCACTTTTCCTAAATCAATACTGTAGTGCTGTTCTACAAACGACGTTAAACAAGATCATCTAGTGATCAACAACATAAACAACCGCTATAGTTAAAAGAAATAAAAATAAATAAAGTACAAATTGTGGTGCGAAAAAGTGTATTCTTATTTCAACCAGCGAACCATCGTGTTACTGAAACGTCACTGACATTTCAACACGAGAAATTACAAATTGATTATTGTTAAGCGGAAACACACAGGAGTCTGATAATTTAATGTTTATTGCCTTTTCCTTAATAATTTATATGTATATGAAGTAAATTGTAACATGCTCAGCTAATAATTCTTTTATAGTCCAATGTCATGCGTCAAACAATTCATATTACGTTGAAATCTCTTTGTTCATAATTCATTTCGTATAATAAAATGACGATTAGTAGCGACCAAATTAAAATCTATCAGAATTTTACTAATTTTTTTAAATCCGATTGTCTTATATGAATATAATGTAAAGGCCTTAGTTTTATTTCAACAATACATTAGAAAGATGGACCTTAAGAGAAAACATTCTGGTGTCAATTCAAATTTTCCTTCCATCTGTCCAGATATAGTGTTGAATGCTACTTTTTGCAATTGCACTAAGGCCTGTAGCTCAAACTGTGATGTAGAAAAGTTGGTATATATTGTGCGCCAAGTTGTGGTAATTGCCATGGTCAGTGTTGCTTAAATGTACCCCAAGACATAAATGATGATGAAGATGTAGATCCATTGGAATTTCTGGCAGAATCAATGGAAATAGAGTAGACCGTAGAAGAAATGGGTGGGTGAACAATAATTATTGATAGAAATGACTTGGCACAAGAAATTAATTAATGATCAAATTCATAATCATGTTTAAAAAAACATTTTTCAGGCAAAACTAAACAGGGAAGACCACGTTCAAAAAGCGCACCTTTTACTCTAACCTCGAAGGTGATGTGGAAACGAGTACATATGTCAAAAGAAGTATAGAGGTTACTACTCTTTAAATCGAATTATTTTCAAAACGGTTGCTCCTACGAATAAAAGTGACAATAACTTTGTTGCAGGGAATTTCCTAGTCTACAACTTTGATGCCGTGTGTGTTTGCTGTAAAAGTGACCGTTGACGAGATATTCACGAAGAACCACTCTTGGCCATCTTTGACACCTTGTAAAATCTTTAGCTCAACTCGGATCGATGGGGACTTTTTAAATTTTCTCAATGACATCATTATGAAGGTTCATGCAACAATTCAGCTTTCCCTTAATTTTTCCGAAGTTAGACCTAATTTGACTGGACTACAATAAGTGCATGCATTACGACAGTTACATAGTTATAATCATATAAACAGTATTCTACAAATGTAAATATTGAAATTATAATAAACGCTTATTCTAGTCAGGGCTAAACGGCAGAATACATTCTTTAATGCGCTTGTTGATGGAACATTTTAAAAATTGTGGTAACTTTTGGATTCAAAATTAGACAAACATTGTTGCAAATAATCAAGCGTATAGAAAATACTCTAAAATTCATATTCATTAATGCCAAGAGGTGTAAATCATTTCATTCCATGTTATTCATGTTTTTTATTATCGTTTTGTTAGCTTTAGGTTTTCACAATTTATTTACTTTTCATCATTGTACAAGAAATTGCCGTATGTTAACTAAAGAAATTTCCTGTAGTTATTCACTATAAATTGCGATGTAATTGCCTAAAAATACATGGGTTTACATAGCTTTTAATAATATGACTTATATCCTATTGCGAATTGGTATGATATTCATTTCATCAACAATATTGCCCTGAAAATCCGTCATCGAATATAAGACGAACAAGGAAATCAGAATATTAAAAAAGTGCGTCTTAATTGCGAAGAAGTGCGCTAATACAAATTTCGTCAATCGAAACTGTACGATGTTCCCGAATTCCTGCTTCTTCCGAAATGCAACTTCAATTTGGAATTATCAATAACAACTTGGCATTAATGAATATCAATTTGAGGGCTTTTTCTGTTTGATTATTCGCAACAAAGTTTGCCTAATTTTGAATCAAAAAGTTACCACCTTTTTTCAATCCTTCATCAACATGCGCGAAATGCAAACGCATTAAATGAATGTATTCTGCCGTTTAGCCCTAGTCGGTTTTTAACTTCCAAATTGATTGATCGCAAGAAAGTGACACTTGCTGAAAACAATTCAAAATGAACTTGTGTTAATTAAACGTAATATAAAAACTTATTAATATATAAGCTAACTTATACAGGGTGTTAATAACAAGTGTCACAAACTTTAAGGGGTGATAATATGGCCCGAGATAAGCAGGAAAGTCTTAATGAACATGGGGCCGGAAATGGACCCTTTCGAAGATACGGAGGATTGAACTTTCCTGCAGCAAATTTGCGGTTTTCGCTTTTTTTCATTCACAAAACATGGATTTTCATATCGAAATTAACAGCTGTTTTGTGCTACATAGAGTTTGTGGTTGATATTAAGTCGTTTGTGAAAATTTTGCGAATTTTCGCTACGCCTTTTTACTCTAATTCTGAATTAGCCCATCATACATTTCATTTTTACTTGTGCTAATGCTAAATGGCAGAGAAGCGCTATGTATTTAAGTTAAAGCTTGTCCCAATCGTCAGATTCCATCAGGTCGTCTTCTTAAGGAACATTTCTGCCGAATTTTTAGAAGAAGATTGGATGGGAAGAAGTGGATCTGTATCATGATTTGCAAAATCGCCAGATTTAATGCCTCCAGATTTGTTTCTTTCGGGAGATTGGAAAAGTTTAGATTATGCTACGCTTGTAAATGACCTCCAGGAACTGGAACAACGAATAGATAAAAGATGCCACTGAATTTAAGCCAATAATTGCATGCCAATGATTTTCGAAAGAGTTCTGAGGTCCTTGCGGCAAAGATTCCGTGAGTGTCCTGAAATGGAAGCAAGGCACTTTGATCACGTTATTTGAGTTATTTTTCATATTTTTTTTGTTAACATTATGTATTCTTTGTACATAATTGTAAAAAATTGAAAATCCCGTATTTCCAAAACGGTCCATTTTCGACCCCACGTTCATTAAGATTTATCTGCTTATCTTGGGCCATATTATCACGCATTCAAGTTTGTGACACTTTTTTTTAACACCCTGCATATTAATGAGCTAATACATAAGCCAGCTTACGATCGTATTGTCAGTTATGAGATAGTTTTTTCAACTCAGTTAGTTTCAGGAATTTATGATTTGAAAAACACAGGTAAAATGGAGCGAAAATTTCATATTTTTAAGTAAATATGATCGGCCAAAAAGATCACCCCATCCCCCTTTTGTCTGTCGTTAGTATAAATTATGATGTAATTACCAAATTCGCATAGTTTTTAGTTTGTCATATTGTAGAATCACATAACATAGCCCAAGTAGCTGCATCTAATTTGTCATGGCTTTCAATTCTAGAAATTAACTTTGTCATTTTAATTATTTGCTTATTAATTTAAATTGATATAATGTTAAACATTTGAAGTAACATTAATAACGCGAGTTTTGACTCGAGCCAACAAAAATACGAACTACAGTCCTGCAAACACAACACAAACAAAATATGATTTGTAGCTTAACAAATGAATGAATGTTAATCAGAATTCATACCTCTAATTAATATAGCTAAGCAAAGAATTAATTATCATTAGGGTTTGTCCAGACAATTCTCTCTTCATAATATTTTATTACCACTTGTGGACAACGAACATTGGCAATTTTTGCTGGCACCAAATCTTCATTATCAGTTCCATTCCATTTCATCAAAAACAAAAGTTCACCAGAATTTGTCGCAGCAACTTCAGTAATCCTCTCAGCTTCAAATCCCCTGTCAAAGCCTGTTATACCAGTAGCTAGATAAGAAGATTGCCTGATAATTTCCTTAAGACCTTTTTCATCTTTTACTTGCTCAATTTTTGTTTCATTGATTTGGCTGTCACCGGCAGATGATGGTGCGACATGTTTCTTCTTCTTTTTCTTTCTTTTGGTGTCCCAATCTTCATCTATGTTTGTTGACTTTACCTCCACTCTTTCTGTTACTGGCTTATCATTTGTTACACTAGGCCTCTTGTTATTTTTACCCTATAACGAATCAATAAGAAATGTAAAATGTTCAAACCAATCAAATCCTTGTAATATTGACATACACCATTCTTATGTGTCGAGGAATTACCAAATTCATTTGCATTTGATGACAGTGTACATTGGTTCTCTTTATTTTTGACTCTCCCTTTCTTCCTGTCGCTTCTACTCTTTGCAAAGGCTGATATCAAATCGGGGCAATCCAGATTCGCTTCCGGTTGCCACGTGTTATATTCATCGGAATAGTTCTTCCAATTTAACAAATACTCTACTCTTCCATTCATAACTCGTTTGTCTATGATTGCGTCGACGGAATATTCTTTCTGTTTACTTTCGCTAGACGCCGCTCTACTTATTTTATCCATTACTGTATTTTGTTAACAAAAAGAAAACTGAACGAAATTATGAATGGGGCTTGGTATTGATCAAAATGGTAGCCAAAAAACTCTAATAAATTATTTCGTTTATCGCTAATCTTCCCACACCACATTCTGATAAGCTTAACTTAAGAATGAAACGCACAGAGTAACCTACGATCAGACACGAACGTTGCTTAGAACGTTCGAGGCTAGTGAATAACCTAATGCCAACATTTCACGAAAATAAAGATAGGCAACAAACATAACTAGTGACTGTTTGCAAGATTTGCAGATTTGCACGGTCAACTAAGAAAGCTATCACAACAGATTATCTAACGCTATTAAATATATTTTTTGCACTTTATTCGTTTTCGTTGTAGTAAAATATTAAGAGTCCTATACACCGAAAATTCAACCAGGAAAACACTATGAATCTTCCATAAGAAACCATTGAAAGCTTTGGGGCAAGATATTTCCTTCATTTCAGACTGAATCCATTAAAATAATGAATCAAATTGTTTATAAATGAAATCTCTCGGGCCTGTCACAGCCTTATTTTTGAGTTTCGCTTTCATAATTGAGAAATGTTTAGTTTGTCATAGCTAGTCTTATTTTTAGTCTTGCTTATACCTACATTCAAATTTAATTAAAGCGAAATGACATTTAGCAATATCAATTCGCTTCTTTGCCATAATATTATTGTAGTTTGCTTTCAGCTCTTCTTCTGGTTTAGCTACTTGTTCATTTGTCTCTTTGTTTGATTTCTATTTACTGGTTTGTTTGACAATAGCCAACTTTGCTTGCTCATCAATCTCCTCTACAACAAATGTGAACATATTGTTAGTAATTGATAAACAAGAAATTTAATTATTTTAGTATAATGGATAATTTTGATATGAAAAATGCCACATTTATTGAATGAATGCTTAATTAAAAACTCTATCGATTGACTTTACCAGTTGCTACTTGTAGTGTTAATACTTCACCATCATCTTCTTTGTCATTCGATTATTTTTTACCTCAATAACTATTTGTCTTTTGTTGGCGTTTCGCGCGGTTTAGTGGAGTTTTTTCGAAATTTCGTCGAGTTTCTATGAAATTTAGTTGCGTTTTTGTTACTGCAGTTGAGTTTCTATGCAGTTTGGTTCAGTCAATATCAATTCTAGTGGAGTCTCTCTAACTTTAATTGAGTCCCCATATGTTTTGGTAGAGCTTTTCCAAGTTTAGTTGAGTTCCCCTGACTTTGGTTGAGTTTCTATGAAGTTTAGTTGAGTCTCTATCAATTCTAGTGGAGTTTCTCTAACTTTAATTGAGTTTCCATAGGTTTTGGTAGAGTTTTTCCAAGTTTAGTTGAGTTCCTCTGACTTTGGTTGAGTTTCTATGGAATTGAGTTGAGATTTTCTTACTGAAGTTGAGTTTCTATTAAATTTAGTGAAATGTTTCGAAGTTTAGTTGAGTCTCTATCAATTCTAGTGGAGTTTCTCTAACTTTGATTGAGTTTCCACAGGCTTTGGTAGAGTTTTTCCAAGTTTAGTTGAGTTCCTCTGACTTTGGTTGAGTTTCTATGGAATTGAGTTGAGATTTTCTTACTGCAGTTGAGTTTCTATTAAATTTAGTGGAATTCTTCGAAGTTTAGTTGAGTCTCTATCAATTCTAGTGGAGTTTCTCTAACTTTAATTGAGTTTCCATAGGTTTTGGTAGAGTTTTTCCAAGTTTAGTTGAGTTCCTCTGACTTTGGTTGAGTTTCTATGGAATTGAGTTGAGATTTTCTTACTGAAGTTCAGTTTCTATTAAATTTAGTGAAATGTTTGGAAGTTTAGTTGAGTCTCTATCAATTCTAGTGGAGTTTCTCTAACTTTAATTGAGTTTCCATAGGTTTTGGTAGAGCGTTTCCAAGTTTAGTTGAGTTCCTCTGACTTTGGTTGAGTTTCTATGGAATTGACTTGAGATTTTCTTACTGAAGTTGAGTTTCTATTAAATTTAGTGAAATGTTTCGAAGTTTAGTTGAGTCTCTATCAATTCTAGTGGAGTTTCTCTATCTTTAATTGAGTCCCCCATATGTTTTGGTACAGTTTTTCCAAGTTTAGTTGAGTTCCTCTGACTTTGGTTGAGTTTCTATGGAATTGACTTGAGATTTTCTTACTGAAGTTGAGTTTCTATTAAATTTAGTGAAATGTTTCGAAGTTTAGTTGAGTCTCTATCAATTCTAGTGGAGTTTCTCTAACTTTGATTGAGTTTCCACAGGCTTTGGTAGAGTTTTTCCAAGTTTAGTTGAGTTCCTCTGACTTTGGTTGAGCTTCTATGGAATTGAGTTGAGATTTTCTTACTGCAGTTGAATTTCTATTAAATTTAGTGGAATTCTTCGAAGTTTAGTTGAGTCTCTATCAATTCTAGTGGAGTTTCTCTAACTTTAATTGAGTTTCCATAGGTTTTGGTAGAGTTTTTCCAAGTTTAGTTGAGTTCCTCTGACTTTGGTTGAGTTTCTATGGAATTGAGTTGATTTTCTTACTGAAGTTCAGCTTCTATTAAATTTAGTGAAATGTTTCGAAGTTTAGTTGAGTCTCTATCAATTCTAGTGGAGTTTCTCTAACTTTAATTGAGTTTCCATAGGTTTTGGTAGAGCGTTTCCAAGTTTAGTTGAGTTCCTCTGACTTTGGTTGAGTTTCTATGGAATTGAGTTGAGATTTTCTTACTGAAGTTCAGTTTCTATTAAATTTAGTGAAATGTTTGGAAGTTTAGTTGAGTCTCTATCAATTCTAGTGGAGTTTCTCTAACTTTAATTGAGTTTCCATAGGTTTTGGTAGAGCGTTTCCAAGTTTAGTTGAGTTCCTCTGACTTTGGTTGAGTTTCTATGGAATTGACTTGAGATTTTCTTACTGAAGTTCAGTTTCTATTAAATTTAGTGAAATGTTTGGAAGTTTAGTTGAGTCTCTATCAATTCTAGTGGAGTTTCTCTAACTTTAATTGAGTTTCCATAGGTTTTGGTAGAGCGTTTCCAAGTTTAGTTGAGTTCCTCTGACTTTGGTTGAGTTTCTATGGAATTGACTTGAGATTTTCTTACTGAAGTTGAGTTTCTATTAAATTTAGTGAAATGTTTGGAAGTTTAGTTGAGTCTCTATCAATTCTAGTGGAGTTTCTCTAACTTTAATTGAGTTTCCATAGGTTTTGGTAGAGCGTTTCCAAGTTTAGTTGAGTTCCTCTGACTTTGGTTGAGTTTCTATGGAATTGACTTGAGATTTTCTTACTGAAGTTGAGTTTCTATTAAATTTAGTGAAATGTTTCGAAGTTTAGTTGAGTCTCTATCAATTCTAGTGGAGTTTCTCTATCTTTAATTGAGTCCCCCATATGTTTTGGTACAGTTTTTCCAAGTTTAGTTGAGTTCCTCTGACTTTGGTTGAGTTTCTATGGAATTGACTTGAGATTTTCTTACTGAAGTTGAGTTTCTATTAAATTTAGTGAAATGTTTCGAAGTTTAGTTGAGTCTCTATCAATTCTAGTGGAGTTTCTCTAACTTTGATTGAGTTTCCACAGGCTTTGGTAGAGTTTTTCCAAGTTTAGTTGAGTTCCTCTGACTTTGGTTGAGTTTCTATGGAATTGAGTTGAGACTTTCTTACTGCAGTTGAATTTCTATTAAATTTAGTGGAATTCTTCGAAGTTTAGTTGAGTCTCTATCAATTCTAGTGGAGTTTCTCTAACTTTAATTGAGTTTCCATAGGTTTTGGTAGAGTTTTTCCAAGTTTAGTTGAGTTCCTCTGACTTTGGTTGAGTTTCTATGGAATTGAGTTGAGACTTTCTTACTGCAGTTGAATTTCTATTAAATTTAGTGGAATTCTTCGAAGTTTAGTTGAGTCTCTATCAATTCTAGTGGAGTTTCTCTAACTTTGATTGAGTTTCCACAGGCTTTGGTAGAGTTTTTCCAAGTTTAGTTGAGTTCCTCTGACTTTGGTTGAGCTTCTATGGAATTGAGTTGGGATTTTCTTACTGCAGTTGAATTTCTATTAAATTTAGTGGAATTCTTCGAAGTTTAGTTGAGTCTCTATCAATTCTAGTGGAGTTTCTCTAACTTTAATTGAGTTTCCATAGGTTTTGGTAGAGTTTTTCCAAGTTTAGTTGAGTTCCTCTGACTTTGGTTGAGTTTCTATGGAATTGAGTTGATTTTCTTACTGAAGTTCAGCTTCTATTAAATTTAGTGAAATGTTTCGAAGTTTAGTTGAGTCTCTATCAATTCTAGTGGAGTTTCTCTAACTTTAATTGAGTTTCCATAGGTTTTGGTAGAACGTTTCCAAGTTTAGTTGAGTTCCTCTGACTTTGGTTGAGTTTCTATGGAATTGAGTTGAGATTTTCTTACTGAAGTTCAGTTTCTATTAAATTTAGTGAAATGTTTGGAAGTTTAGTTGAGTCTCTATCAATTCTAGTGGAGTTTCTCTAACTTTAATTGAGTTTCCATAGGTTTTGGTAGAGCGTTTCCAAGTTTAGTTGAGTTCCTCTGACTTTGGTTGAGTTTCTATGGAATTGACTTGAGATTTTCTTACTGAAGTTCAGTTTCTATTAAATTTAGTGAAATGTTTGGAAGTTTAGTTGAGTCTCTATCAATTCTAGTGGAGTTTCTCTAACTTTAATTGAGTTTCCATAGGTTTTGGTAGAGCGTTTCCAAGTTTAGTTGAGTTCCTCTGACTTTGGTTGAGTTTCTATGGAATTGACTTGAGATTTTCTTACTGAAGTTGAGTTTCTATTAAATTTAGTGAAATGTTTGGAAGTTTAGTTGAGTCTCTATCAATTCTAGTGGAGTTTCTCTAACTTTAATTGAGTTTCCATAGGTTTTGGTAGAGCGTTTCCAAGTTTAGTTGAGTTCCTCTGACTTTGGTTGAGTTTCTATGGAATTGACTTGAGATTTTCTTACTGAAGTTGAGTTTCTATTAAATTTAGTGAAATGTTTCGAAGTTTAGTTGAGTCTCTATCAATTCTAGTGGAGTTTCTCTATCTTTAATTGAGTCCCCCATATGTTTTGGTACAGTTTTTCCAAGTTTAGTTGAGTTCCTCTGACTTTGGTTGAGTTTCTATGGAATTGACTTGAGATTTTCTTACTGAAGTTGAGTTTCTATTAAATTTAGTGAAATGTTTCGAAGTTTAGTTGAGTCTCTATCAATTCTAGTGGAGTTTCTCTAACTTTGATTGAGTTTCCACAGGCTTTGGTAGAGTTTTTCCAAGTTTAGTTGAGTTCCTCTGACTTTGGTTGAGTTTCTATGGAATTGAGTTGAGACTTTCTTACTGCAGTTGAATTTCTATTAAATTTAGTGGAATTCTTCGAAGTTTAGTTGAGTCTCTATCAATTCTAGTGGAGTTTCTCTAACTTTAATTGAGTTTCCATAGGTTTTGGTAGAGTTTTTCCAAGTTTAGTTGAGTTCCTCTGACTTTGGTTGAGTTTCTATGGAATTGAGTTGATTTTCTTACTGAAGTTCAGTTTCTATTAAATTTAGTGAAATGTTTCGAAGTTTAGTTGAGTCTCTATCAATTCTAGTGGAGTTTCTCTAACTTTAATTGAGTTTCCATAGGTTTTGGTAGAGCTTTTCCAAGTTTAGTTGAGTTCCTCTGACTTTGGTTGAGTTTCTATGGAATTGACTTGAGATTTTCTTACTGAAGTTGAGTTTCTATTAAATTTAGTGAAATGTTTCGAAGTTTAGTTGAGTCTCTATCAATTCTAGTGGAGTTTCTCTAACTTTAATTGAGTTTCCATAGGTTTTGTTAGAGCTTTTCCAAGTTTAGTTGAGTTCCTCTGACTTTGGTTGAGTTTCTATGGAATTGACTTGAGATTTTCTTACTGAAGTTGAGTTTCTATTAAATTTAGTGAAATGTTTCGAAGTTTAGTTGAGTCTCTATCAATTCTAGTGGAGTTTCTCTATCTTTAATTGAGCCCCCCATATGTTTTGGTACAGTTTTTCCAAGTTTAGTTGAGTTCCTCTGACTTTGGTTGAGTTTCTATGAAATTTAGTTGCGTGTTTGTTACTGCAGTTGAGTTTCTATGAAGTTTAGTTGAGTCTCTATCAATTCTAGTGGAGTTTCTCTAACTTTAATTGAATTTCCATAGGTTTTGGTAGAGTTTTTACAAGTTTAGTTGAGTTCCTCTATTTTAGTTGAGTTTGTATGAAGTTTTTGAATGTTTTCTGACTTTAGTTGAGTTTCTATATATTCTATTGTAGTCTTTCTAACATTAGTAGAGTTTCTCTAACTTTGGTTGGGTTTTTATAAGTATAGTTGAGTTTTCGTGAAGTATAGCGGAGATTATCGAAGTTTAGTTGAGTTTCCCTGAATGCAGTTAACTTTCTCTAACTTTTGGTTGAGTTTCTCCAGCTTTAGTTGAGTTGTTTTGGTTTAGTGGAGTTTCTCTAACTTTGGTTGAGTTTCAATACGTTTAGTTGAGTGTCCATGAAGTATAGCGGAGATTTTAGAAGTTTTTTCTCTTAGTTTTTTCATCGATTTTCGCGCAGTTTTCAACGGTGTTCACTTATTCGAATCGATCCCAATTTAATTCCGCTCGATTTAGAAAATGTCGATTTTTGCCAATTTTTGCAAAAAAAACAAGGCTTTAACCCCTTTGGATTTTTCTCATTTTTCGCAATTTTCTTCATCTCCCCGAATTGGCCGAAACTCGCACCGTTTGTAGGGACATATGAAAGCTAAGAGAAAAAGCGAAATACAGGGTGTTAAAAAAAGTGTCACAAACTTTTAGGGGTGGTAATATGGCCCAAGATAAGCAAAAAAGTCTTAATGAACATGGGGCCGGAAATGGACGGTTTCGAAGATACGGAGAATTGAACTATTTTGTAGTAACCAGTTTTAGTTACTTAAACTCGATAAAAGTGGGTTCCGTATTGCCTAAACTCAATAAAAGTTAGTTTTGAGTAACTTAAACTCAGTAAAAGTGAGTTTCGAGTTAGTTAAACTCAATGGAAACCAGTTTTGGGTTGCTTAACGTGAATAAAAAGTAATACCGTGCTTTCGATAGCAAAAAATAGAAACTTTATTCGAAACTGTTCGCAAAACTTGCGCGGTGCTTCATTTCTCAAATCCTCGCCAGCAAGCTTCCGGCGACCTCGACGACCGTCCCCAAACATCTGCTCGACTGCACGATCTGTCGCAACGTGCGTACCAACGCCACCAACTTCTCCCTCTTGACGGTGCGCGTCACACGTGCGCCACACTCGCACCGATCCGTCATCAGTTGCCTCTTAACCTCGCCACTACCACACGAGGTGGCGCCACCGCCGCCGCCACACTGACACTCCTATAACACGTACGCCACCAATTGGGCGTCGATCGTGTCGAGGAGGGCGCGCTCGATCGCCGCGCCCTCGTACGGCGTCGCACAGTTATGACACAACCAGCAACTGCCACCGCCATCTATTGGCGCGCGGTGCACGTCACGTTTCAAGTCGACGTCTCGGCACGTGTTGCACAGGCGACAGATGACCTGCGGCAGAATGTAGGCGCGGTCGTCATAGTTACGGCCCCACTCGCTGCTGCCGTCATCAACCGTCATCATCTTCTACTCGTCCAATCGCAGCAGACGGTGCAGGTTGGCGCAGAGGCGATCGACGGCCCCACGATGGCGCCATCTATGCGCAACACGTGGCACACGCAGTTGGCGAAGGAGAGTGCCAGGGCGGCGCCACTCTCGCTGTCAGTTTGGTTTGCGGTGCGCTCGACGATGCGAAACAGTGTTTGGCCGATTTCCCCGGCGACGAGGCCGCGCGCAAACTCCCCCTCCACGTCTTCCTCCCCCGCCTCCTCCGTCTCGTTGGCGATCGGCGCCATCATCGTTGTTGTCGATTGTTGTCGTGTGTAGATGGCGTGCACGTAGCTGGCGATGATTGCGTTGAAACTCTGCCGTAGGAGGGCGCTGCTGCGATCGTTACTAGCGCCGCCGCCGGTGGTGGTGATGGATTCGGCCACGTGCCAATACATTTCCACGTGAGGTTGTTGTTGTTGTTGTTGCTGAGTAACAATGCCGATAAGTTTGATTGTTTTTTTTTGTTGAGGGAAAACTTACATCATGTTCGTCGTCGTCGCCTGACGTCGGTTTATTGGCGATTTCTTGGGGTCGGCGTCGTCGTTGACGGCGTCGATGTCTTCTTCAGCGGTTTCTTGTTGTTCTTGTTCTTCTTCTTGTGTCGTTGGTAGCTTGGCGACGATGGAGGCGTAGTTCGCTGGGTCTTTCCATAGCAACAGGTGGTAGCATTTTCTGATCGGGGTAGGCAGATGGAAAAGTGTGAAAGTTACTAAAAGCTCGTTAAACGCTGCTAAGAGTCGCTAAAAAGTTCCTACGAACAAGTTTCAAGCGGCTAAACTTGCTTAAAAACAGATTTCTAGTTGCTAAAACCCACTGAAAACAGGTTTAAAGTTGCTAAAGGCCACTAGAAACAAGTTTGCTCTACCTAAAAGTCGCTGAACTTGCTTAAAACATGTTTGAACTTGCTAAAAGTAACTAAAAACGTGTTTAAAGTTGTTAAATGTCACTAAACTTGCTTAAGAACATTATGAACTTGCGAAGTCACCAGAAACAAGTTTAAACTTGATAAAAGTCACTACGGACATGTTTAAAGTTACGAAAACTCACTATAAACATGTTCAAAGTTGCTGAAAGTTGCTAAACTTGCGCCACTAGAAACAAGTTTATGGTTGCTAAGCTTGCTTAAAACACGTTTCAAATTGTTAAAAGGCCATAATTTTGCATAAAACAAGTTTAAACTTGCTAAAAGTAACTAGTAACATGTCTAAAGTTGCTAAAAGGGTCACTAAAAACATGTTTAAAGTTACTAAAAGTAACAAAATCTGTTTAAAAACATGTTCAAATGTTAAAAAGCCACTATAAACAGGTTTGTACTTGCTAAAAGTCACTATAAACGTGAATAAAGTTGCTAGAAGTCACTAAACTTGCTTAAGAACAAGTTTAAACTTGCGAGGAGTACTAGAAACAAGTTTAAACCTGCTAAACTTACTTATAACCATCTTCAAGCTATTAAAAGTCACCAAAATCGAGTTTAAACTTGCCACAACCGGCCCAAACAAAGAAACTCACTTGTACGTGATATCCAACGAGTGGAAGACCTCCTTGTCGCGAATCGACGCCAGCACAAACTCCACCTTCGCCAACGCATCGTCCACCCCGAGGAAACCACTCCTTCCGCCGCCCCCAACCTCCACAACCACCCGATTCGAACTCGCGTGCACCACGCGCAATCCCATCGCGCGCAACTCCGCCAACAGTTGCAACGTCAACTTGCGCACCAGTAACTCGACCATACGCAAGAGGGCACCGTCGTAGAACAACGATTGTGTCGGTGCGCGGAGCCACCGATAGAGGTGACACACCTGGAAATGCCATTGCAACGTGTCGTAGAGGTCGTCGACGTCCTGTTTCGGTGGCGGTGGTTGTCGCCGACAGGTGGTGGTGCGAGGGAGGATTGAAAAAGAAGAGAAAAGAAGCAGTTGCCATTAGCTGTTTGCTGAATTTTCTTAAGTTTGAATTGAGTTTTATGGAGTTTCCTTAAGTTTACATTGAATTTCCTGGGGTTTCTTTAAGTTTACATTGAGTTTCATGGAGTTTTCGGAAGTTCAAATCGAGATTTTCTGGAGTTTCCTTCAGTGTCAGGCGAGATTTATGGAGCTTTCTTAAGTTTAAGTTGATTTTCTGGAGTTTCCTTAAGCTTAAATTGAGTTTTGTGGAGTTCTCTTAAGTTTGAATTTAGTTTTCTCAAGTTTTCTTCAATTTGAATTGAGTATTCTGGCGTTTCCTTAAGTGTACATTGAGTTTCATGAAGTTTTCGGAAGTTTAAATTGAGATTTCCGGAGTTGCCTTAAGTATAAAGCGAGATTTATGGATCTTTCTTAAGTTAAAATAGAGTATTCTGTGGTTTCCTTAAGTTTAAATTGAGCTTTCTCGAGCTTTCGTAAGTCTAGATTGAGTTTTGTACTGTTTTCTAATGCCTAATTGAATTTTGTGAAGTATTCTTAAGATTAAATCAAGTTTTCATGAGTTTTTTTAAGTTTACATTGACTGTTAAGGAGTTCTCTTAAGTCTAAATTAAGTTTTCTGAATTTTTCTTAAGTTTAAATTGAGTTTGTCTAATTTTCTAAGGTTTAAATTGAGTTTTCTGATATTTTCTGAAGTTTAAAGAGAGTTTTCTCGAGTTTTCTTAATTTCAACTTGAGGTCTCTTAAGTTTAAATTGAATTTTGTGGAGCCTTTTAAGTTTAAATAGATTTCTATGGAATTCTCTTAAGATAAAATCGAGTTTTATGCAATTTTCTTAAGCTTAAATCGAGTTTTCTGGAGTTATCTTAAGCTTAAGACTTCAGAAGTCAAAATCTAGACTCACTGGTTCTTAAAAGTCTTCAATTCAACGGCGAATACCGCGATAACCGTGCGCGCTACGCAAAAACCACCGGCGACCATTTCGATAGAGGGCGTGACGGCGGACAATTTCGCATAAGGCGACAATTCCGTAAAAATTGCAACTAACCGAGATATCGGCGAAAAACCGCATTTCCGTCAGTCCGCACCGCCCCCATTTCGCCCTCCCTTAACTCGCTAACCGCCTGCGCGAATCCCAACTTTAAATACACCGATCGATCGCGAATCTCCCGCGCCACAATTCGATCCCCATCCATCTACACCGTAAAACCGCGCGTAGTCCCGCAAATCCCTGCCTCACCTGAATGTGCACCTTGCACGTGGGAAACTCCGCAATGAAAGGCATCCGGTCGACGAGCGTGCGCGTCTCGTCCGCCGCTTGGATCGCGAGCAACGTCGCACCGCCGCCCCCGTCCTTGTACCGCTGCAACGCCCGCTCCACCAACTTGTACGCTTGCGCGACGTCCGTCTCGACGCGTACCTCGAACCGCAACGCGGCAGGCGGTAACGGTAACTCCGGGTTACGCTGTTCACTATCCTCAACAAAAAAAAAACAAAAACAAATACGTCAAAAATACCGCGCGGTAATACACTCACAGCGCTAAGCGTTCCGCTTCGTAGAGCGTTGCGACGTTCGGCAACAGATTGGTGCGCACGCTGTCCACGACGATGAGGAGGGCGCGCGCGACCGGCGCGAAAATTTGCCGCTGAGTGGCGCCACCACCGCGCAGGGCCCTCGAGCGGTGATGGTACAAGTACAAGCGTTTGATGGCGGATGGCGACGCCGTCGTCGGCCCGGAATCGCTCAAATAGTCGCGGTACTGGCCGTCGGAGGTCGCCACCGGTTCCAACTCGTCCAGGTCAAAGATGGCGCTGTAATCGCCGCCCCCGACAGAGGGCGCTGCCGCTTGTCGACGACGCGACACGCGCATCCGCAATGTACGAGGGCGCGGAAGAGGGGCGGCGTCTCCAACTCGTAGACGCCCGCGATGGCGTCGCTATCTTCGCCCCCCACGAGGGGGCCAGGCCCCCCTCGGCGCCATCCAGCCAGATGCTGAAGGCGTCTTTGGGGGCGCTGGAGGTGCCAAGGGGCTCGGGGGTTACGCCATCTTCCCCGGGATTCGACGACGACGCGGAGACGGCGTCGTAGTCAGGACGACAACCACCTATCGAGTGGCGGTAGAGGTGCAAGGGGACGGCGCTGTGCGGTAGATGGCGCGCGCCGCATCGCGCGTACGTCGCCGTAGTTTCGACCGCTCGCCGCCGCCGACGGTTGACGTAGAAGATTTTCGGGACGCGTAACTTGACGCGATGCAATTCGCCGCCGGCGGCGCCCCCTTTTACGAACGCCCAGAGTTGGAAGAGGGCGCTTAAATCGCCGCCGCCGCCTCCTCCACGTATTGGTGCGATTTGCAGAATGTGCCACGTGGACGTCAAGAGGGAGCGCTGCGAGCAGTCGATGAAGGCGTCCATTGTGGACACTCCGCCCCCGGTGGCGGTCGGAGCGCGCACTAACGCCACCTTTTGCCGTTTAGGCTCACCACCGCCGGCCGTCGACTGTAGTTTCTTGCGTTGCGCCGCCTGAAAGCGCCACTTGCGCTTATGGAAGCTCAACCACGCCACCTTTTGGTCGCGCGTCCACTCGCCACCAGTTGGCGGCACCGCAGGTGGCGCACCCAAAACCTCCCGCCACGTGCGCGACTCCAAATCCTCGACGTCATCAAACTCGCGCTTACGTTTGTTGTTGTTGTTTCCGCGCCGCATAGCGACCGTCGCAACGTTTGGGGGCGGCGGCCGCTTAAAGTGGGGGGCGGCCAAGTCCTCGATGTCGCCATCCGTATCCGCACTCGCGGCGCCATCTATCGCCGCCCGATTGCGAATGGCGCCCGGCGGTGCAGAAACCGATGCCGATGCTTGCGCTCGGAACACTTCGCCGATGCGCGGCTGCTTGACGTTTTGGTTGCGTTCGGACGTGCGCTTATAGAGCCAATCGGGGTGGGCGACGCCCTGCACCGCCGCCGGGATGGTGACGATCTTCTGAATGGCGCCACCTAGCCGTTCGATGTAGTAACTCCAATCCAAGATGTCGCGGATATCGATTGCACCGCCCTCATCGGTGGCGCCATCTACGAAGAACGCGTCGTCCTTGAGCCAGCGGCGCAAGTGGTACCGCTGCACGGCCGCGTCGTCGCATTGGAAGATGGCGGTGGGGATGGCGCGGTCGGTGACTGGGGCGCCCTCTGGCTTCCGCGAAATGATGAATTTACACGTCAGATTGCCGCCGGCGACTTCTTCGCCGCCGCCGTCTCCGAGGAACTCGGCCAGTCGCCGCGCGGTACTGATCGAAGTGCTCTTCTGCCCGCCGTATTCGGACAAGCGTTTGGACATGTTGCGGTGCTCGCTCAAGAGCGCCATGAGTTCCGCGTCGGGCATGTTGCGGCCGCGGGAGTAGAGGACGTCGAGCCAGTAGTCGGCCACTTGGGCGACGGCCGCGTAGCACGATTCGAGCGTCGTGCCCTTGAGGAAGGCCTCGAACACGGACGATTGAAAGTTCTTGATCAGTTGCAGTTCGCCGCGGCGTTTCACCTCGAAGCTAGCACAGGGAGAGAGTGGGTTTGAATTGAGTTTTTGCGGTGTTTTAATCAGTTTATATTGAGTTTTGGGGAGTTTTAGTCAGTGCAAACTGAGTTTTGTGGAATTTCAGTAAGTATAAATTGAGCTTTGTGGAGTTTTAGTTAGTTGAAATTGAGTTTTGTAGAGTTTAATTAAGTGCAAATTGAGTTTCGTGGATTTCTTGTGAGTTTAAATTGAGTTTCGTGCAGTTTCACTGACTTTAAATCGAGTTTTGCGGGGTTTTACTCAGTGCAAATTGAGTTTTGTGGAGTTCCAGCAAGTTTGAATTGAGTTTTGTGGAGTTTGACTAACTTTAAATTGAGTTATGTAGAGGTTCAGCAAGCGCAAATTCAGTCTTCTGGAGTATTGTTCAGTGTAAATCGAGTCTTCTGGAGTTTTCGGAGGCTAAATTGATTTCTACGTAGTTTCAGCAAACGCAAAAGCAAAAGTGTTCAGGAGTTTTAGAAATTGAACTAAATTATCTAAAGTTTTAGTAAGTTTAAATTGAGTTTAGTGGAGCTTCAGCAAGTGAAAGGTGACATATCTGGAGTTTCTGTAAGTGTAAATTCAGCTTTCTGGAGTTTTAGAAAGTTTAAACTGAGTTTTGTGGAGTTTTAGCAAGTGCAAACTGAGTTTCTGGAGTTTCAGTAAGTATAACTTGAGTTTTGTGGAGTTTTAACAACTTTAAACTGAGTTTACTGGAGTTTTAGCAAGTGCAAACTGAGTTTTCTGGAGTTTCAGTAAGTATAAATCGTGTTTTGTGGAGTTTTAGTAATAGAAATTGAGTTTTGTGGAGTTTTAACAAGTTTGAACTGAGTTTTGTGGGGTTTCCTTAGCAAATCGAGTAGGAATCAAGTTGCCTTACCCTTTCAACTCCGCCAGCGTGCCGTCGAAATTGAAGACGGCATAGCGTTTCTTAATCAATTTGTCCTCCACCTTGGACGCGGGCAGCACCATCGCCCTATAGGGTCCGTCCACCTCGAAGAACACCGTGTTCTCCGACCTCTGCACGTACCGATGAGCGCCTCCCTCCTTATCGACGACCAACTCGTGGTATTGGTCGTTGGTGAAGTGCTCCTTCACCATCGCATTGAGCACCGCATTCGGATAGGAGATGTTCACCACTTTGCCATCTCGCGTGCGTAGCGAGAACGTCTCGGGGAACGATTGCGGCAGGATGCACCAAATGCCGTCCGTGTCGAGTTCGAGCGGTCGGCCCAATTGCTCGACGATCTCGCGCGCCTTCCGAATGATGCTCGCACCGGTGTGACACACGATGCCCGCCATCTCCATGCTGTACCAACGGGCACTAGAGGGGCAGAGAGAGAGAGAGAGAGAGAGAGTTTAGTAGCCTAGAAATGTAGTTCTGTAGAGTTTAGTTGTCTAGAAGTGAGTTTAGAAGAATTTAGTTGCCTAGGAGTGAGTTTTAAAGGGTTTAGTTGTCTAGAAATGAGTTTAGAAGAATTTAGTTGTCTAGAAATGTAGTTCTGTAGAGTTTAGTTGCCTAGAAGTGAGTTTAGAAGAATTTAGTTGCCTAGAAATGAATTTAGAAGAGTTTGGTTTCCTAGAAATGAGTTTAGAAGAGTTTAGTTGACTAGAAATGAGTTTATAAGAATTTGGTTGTCTAGAAATGTAGTTCTGTAGAGTTTAGTTGCCTAGAAATGAGTTTAGAAGAGTTTAGTTGCATAGAAATGAGTTTAGAAGAATTTACTTGCCTATAAATGTAGTTCTGATGAGTTTAGTTGCCTAGAAGTGAGTTTAGAAGAGTTTAGTTGCCTAGAAGTGAATTTAGAAGAGTTTAGTTGCCTAGAAGTGAGTTTAGAAGAATTTAGTTGTCTAGAAATGTAGTTCTGTAGAGTTAGTTGCCTAGAAGTGAATGTAGAAGAGTTTAGTTTCCTAGAAGTGAATTTAGAAGATTTTAGTTGCCTAGAAATGAGTTTAGAACAATTTAGTTGTCTAGAAATGTAGTTCTGTAGAGTTTAGTTGCCTAGAAGTGAATGTAGAAGAGTTTAGTTGCCTAGAAATGTAGTTCTGTAGAGTTTAGTTGCCTAGAAGTGAATGTAGAAGAGTTTAGTTGCCTAGAAATGAGTTTAGAAGAATTTAGTTGTCTAGAAATATAGTTCTGTAGAGTTTAGTTGCCTAGAAGTGAGTTTAGAAGAATTTGGTTGCCTAGAAATGAATTTAGAACAGTTTGGTTGCGTAGAAATGAGTTTAGAAGATTTTAGTTGTCTAGAAATGTACTTCTGTAGAGTTTAGTTGCCTAGAAGTGAGTTTAGAAGAGTTTAGTTGCCTAGAAATTGAGTTTAAAAGAGTTTAGTTGCCTAGAAATGAACCCTGAAGAGTTTAGTTGCCTAGAAATGAGTTTAGAAGAATTTAGTTGTCTAGAAATGTAGTTCTGTAGAGTTTAGTTGCCTAGAAGTGAATGTAGAAGAGTTTAGTTGCCTAGAAATCAGTTTAGAAGAGTTTAGTTACCTAAAAATGAGTTTAGAAGAATTTAGTTGTCTAGAAATGTAGTTCTGTAGAGATTAGTTGCCTAGAAGTGAATGTAGAAGAGTTTAGTTGGCTAGAAATGAGTTTAGAAGAGTTTAGTTGCCTAGAAATGAGTTTAGAACAATTTAGTTGTCTAGAAATGTACTTCTATAGAGTTTAGTTGCGTAGAAGTGAGTTTAGAAGAGTTTAGTTGCCTAGAAATGGAGTTTAAAAGAGTTTAGTTGCCTAGAAATGAACCCTGAAGAGTTTAGTTGCCTAGAAGTGAGTTTAGAAAAGTTTAATTGCCTAGAGTTTAGAAGAGTTTAGTTGCCTAAAATTGAATTTTGAATAGTTTAGTTGCCTAGGAAATGCACCCCGAAGAGTTTAATAGTCTAGAACGGAACCCCGAAGAGTTTAGTAGCCTAGAAACGAATCCCGAAGAGTTGAGCAGCCTATAAATGCACCCCCCAAAGAAGAATTGCCTTCGCAATACAACGACTCACCCCTTGCGCATCACGTAGGCGTAGAACGAGTTCAGGATGCACTTGTGCGCCAATTGGAGCGAATCGTAGACGATCTCGCGACTCTTGGCCGCCTTCAGTTGCGTCGCATCGACGATCGCACCGTCGCCGCCGCGCGACATCGCCTTAGCCATAGAAGGCGGGCGGTTTATTATCGCTGGTTACGGCGCCGCTTGGAAGTTGTGGAAACTTTTCCATCTCCAGCTGGAGGCGGATGCGTTGGTGCTCGTTCTTCGTTGCCGGCACTGCGAAACAACGGGCAGCGGCGATCGAAACTCAGTGAATAGTGAGTTTTCAGTTACTTAAACTCAATAAAAGTAAATTTCTAGAAACTTAAGCTCGACAAAAGTGAGTTTTGAGTTGCTTAAACTGAATAAAAATGAATTTTTAGTAACTCAAACTCGATAAAAGTGACTTTTGAGTTACTTAAACTCGATAAAACTGAGTTTTGAGTTGCCGTAACTCAATAAAAGTGACCTTTGAGTTGGTGAAACTCAATAAAAGTAAGTTTTGAGTTACTTCAACTCAACAAAAGTGAGCTTTGACTTGTTTAAACTCAATAAAAGCGAGTTTTTAGTAACTTAAACTCGACAAAATTGAGTTTTGAGTTGCTTAAACTGAATAAAAATGAATTTTCAGTAACTCAAACTCAATAAACGTGACTTTTGAGTTACTTGAACTCGATAAAACTGAGTTTTGAGTTGCCGAAACTGAATAAGAGTGACCTTTCAGTTGCTGAAACTCAATAAAAGTAAGTTTTGAGTTACTTGAACTCAACAAATGTGAGTTTTGAGTTGATTAAACTCAATAAAAGCGAGTTTCTAGTAACTCAAACTCAATAAAAATTAGTTTTGAGTTGTTTAGACCCAATAAAAGTGAGTTTTGAGTTACTTAAACGAAATAAAAGTTATTTTTGAGTTATTTAAACTTAATAAAAGTGAGTTTTGAGTTGCCGAAACTCAATAAAAGTGAACTTTGAGTTGCTGAAACTCAATAAATGTTAGTTTTGAGTTACTTGCACTCAATAAAAGTGAGTTTTAATAACTTAAACTCAATAAAAGTTAGTTTTTAGTAACTCAAACTCAATAAAAATTAGTTTTGAGTTACTTAAACAATAAAAATTAGGTTTGTTACTCAAATTCAATCAAAATTAGTTGGGAGTTGCTTAAACTGGATAAAAGTGACTTTTGGGTTGCCGAAACTCAATAGAAGTGAGTTTTGAGTTGCCGAAACTCAACAAAAGCGACTTTTCAGTCATTCAAACTACTCTCGATTCGCCTACCGCGCGCTTCGACGAAGGGCCAATCGAATTGATCGCCGTTGTAGGTGACGATGACATGCGGTCGCGCGTCGACGATGTGCTCGATGAAGCGGGCGATCAGCGAGCGCTCGTCGGGTTCGTTGCTGACCGAGAATTTCCCTTCGTACTCCGGCTTCGGGGTGTACTCGAAGTCGTCGATGTCGGCGGCGACGATCTCGCGGTTCGTGATGAGGTAGCCTGCAAAAGAGAGATGCGGGGGGCAGGGGGTGGTTTTAACCTTGAGAAAAGTTCGCCTCAACAGAGCTTAACTTCAATAAATTGCACCTCGACAAAGTTTAACCTCAAAAAGTTTCACCTCTTTAACCCCAAAAAATTCTACTTCAACGAAGTTTAATCTTGAAAAACTTAACCTCACCAAAACTTAACCTCTAAAAAATGAACCTCACCAAAGCTTAACCCCAAAACAAAATTAACAATACCAAAACCTGAAGAAAACTTAACCTCATCAGAGTTTAACCTCGAAAGTTCCCCTCGGCGAAGTTTAACCTAAAAAAAACTTAACCTCAAAGAAGTTTAACTTCCAACGAGTTTACCTCAATAGAGTTTAACGTCAAAAAACTTCACCTCAACGAAATTTGACCTAAAAAAATTCTACTTCAACGATGTTTAACCTCCGAAAAACTTAACCTCACCAAAACTTAACCTGAAAAAAAAATTAACCTCACCAAAACCTGAAGAAAACTGAACCTCATCAGAATTTAACATTAAAAACACTTAACCTCAACAGAGTTTAACATCGAAAGTTCCCCTCAGCGAAGTTTAACCTAAAAAAACTTCACCTCAGCCGAGTTGAACCTCGAACAAGTTTCCCTCAATAGAGTTTAACCTCAAAAAACTTCACCTAAAGAAAGTTTAACCTCAAAAAATTCTACTTCAACAAAATTTAAAGTCAAGAAATTCTACTTAAAAAAACATAACCTGGGCAATACTTAATCTCAAAAAAATATTGAACTTATTATAATATTGAAAAATTAAACTTAACCTCATCAAAACTTAATTTAAAAAAATTGAACTTCACCAAAACTTAACCCTAAAAAAGCAAAAAACTTAACCTCACCTCGCCCATCGATCATGTAGGAGATCACCATGATGCGATCGTGGGCGGCGTCGGGGAACTTCAACGGCGGCTTCGTCGTCTCGATGTCGAACGCGAGCGTCGCGAGTTCGGGCGGCTCGACGAGATCGCGACGCGCGGATTCCGCTTCGTGCCGCGCGACTCCACGTCGTACCACGTGCCGCAGAACAGTTTCGCATCGATCGAGACGCGCACGTGCTTAGCAACCGATCAACAATAACCCCCGTTGCCACGGTGGTTACTACCGTATGTCCAAGATGTTTTGCGTGTCTTCGTGAGCGTTGACGAAGATGGCCGACGAAAGTTCGCGAGTCCGCCGCCTGCGGCGTCGTCGTTGTCCTCCTCGTCCATCATGTCGCATAGCAACATGGCCATGTAGTGCTCGTTGGCGGCGCCACCGTTGTTCGTGTTCCGCTTGTTGCGCTTCACGACGCGCAACAATTCGCCGCGCACGCGGTACATGTCGCTGTTGCAGCAGAACTGCAGCTTCAGGTAGGCGCGCTTCAGGCCGCTCAGGTGGTTCGCCTGGGGGACGGCGATGGCGAGGGGAGAGAAAGATGAGTTGCAAGTTGGTTGTTTTTGTGGTGAAAGTCGTTAAAAACAAGTTTAAACTTGGTCAAGTTGCTCAAAAAGTAGCTTTTGGTTGTTAGAACTGACCAAAAACTAGTTTAAACTTCCCAAGGTTGCGCAAAAAGTTGTTTTGAGTTGCGAAAATTGACTAGAAACAAGCTTAAAGTTGACAAAGTTGCTTATAAAGTAGCTTTTCGTTGCTAAATCTCGCTGTAAACAAGACTAAGCTTGCTAAAGTTGCTTAGAAACTTGCTTTTAGTTACTAAAACTAACTATAAACAAGATTAAACTTAGTAAAGTTCCCTAAGAACTTGCTTTTAGGCACTAAAACTTACTATGAACAAGATTGGACTTACTTAAGTTCCTTAAAAACATGCTTTTAGTTACCAAAACTGACCAAAAACAAGTTTAAAGTTGCTTAAGTTGTTTAAAAAGTTGCTAAAACCCACTATAACCAAGATGAAACTTACTAAAATTGCTTTAACACTTGCTTTTAGTTTCTAAAACTAACTAAAAACAAGTTTAAAGTCCATAAACTTGCTTAAAAACTTGCTTTTAGTTGCTATAACTGACTACAAACAAGTGTACACTTGTTAAAATTGCTTAAAAACTTGCGTTTCGTAGCTAAAACCCACTAAATACAAGTTTAAAGTTGTTTAAAAACTTGCTTTTCGTAGCTAAAACCCACTAAAAACAAGTTCAAACTTGCAAAAATTTCTTCCAGTTGCTAAAACTCATTAGAAGCAGATTTAAAGTTACTAAAATTGTTTGAAAACTAGCTTAAAGATGCTAAAGCTGACTAAAACAAGTTTCAACTTGATAAAGTTGCCCAAAAAGTTGTTCTAAGTTGCTACAACTGACTAATAACAAGTTTAAACTGGCAAAAATTCCTTCAAGAGTTGCTTTCAATTGCTGAAACTAACTAGAATCACGTTTAAATTTGCTATACTTGCATAAAAACTAGTGTAAATTTGTTAGATCTGACTATAAATAAGCTTGAACTTGTTAAAATTAACCAAAATATTGTTTTTAGTTGCTAAAACTGACCAAAAGCAAGTTTCCACTTGCTCAAATTGATCATTAAGTCGTTATCAGTGGCAAATGGAGAGAGAGTCATCTCGTGGCGACCGTACCAAATCCAAAGTTGCTAAACACAAGTTATTAGTTCCTAGAAGTGATTAAAAGTTGGTTTTAAGTGGCTGAATGTTACTAAAATTGAGTTTTCACTGGCTAAAAGCGACTAAAGGTGAGTTTTTAGTGGCTAAAACTCAATTTTAAGTTGCTAAAAGTTACTAAACGTGGGTTTTTAGCGATCAAAATTTAATTTTAAGTTGCTAAAAGTTACTAAAATTGAGTTTTTAGTGGCTAAAAGTTACTAAAAGTGTTTTTAGTGACTAAAACTTAAATTTAAGTTGCTAAAAGTGAGTTCTTAGTGGCTGAAAGTTACTAAACGCGAGATTTTAGCGACTAAAACTGAAAGTAAGTTCTTAGTGGCTAAAAGTTACTAAAATTGAGTTCTTAGGGGCTCAAAGTTACTAAAAGTGAGTTTTAGTAGGTAAAATTTAATTTTAAGTTGCTAAAAGTTACTAAAATTGAGTTTTCAGTGGCTAAAAGCGAGTTTTTAGTGGCAAAAACTCAATTTTAAGTAGCTAAATGTTACAAAAATTGAGATTTAAGTTTCTTAAAGTTACAAAAATTGAGTTTTTAATTTCTTAAAGTTACAAAAATTGATTTTTTAGTTTCTTAAAGTTACAAGAATTGAGTTTTCAGTGGTTAAAAGTTACTAAAAGTGAGTTCTTGGTGGCAAGGTTACTAAAAGTGAGTTCTTAGTAGCTAAAAGTTACTAAAATTGAGTTCTTACTGGCTCAAAGTTACTAAAAGTGAGTTTTTAGTAAGTAAAATTTAATTTTAAGTTGCTAAAAGTTACTATAACTTACTTTTAACCAACTTTCAGTGACTTTACGCCACTTTTAACCAACTTTTAGCGACTTTTCGCCACTTCTAACCAACTTTCAGTGACTTTTTGCTACTTTTAACCAACTTTCAGTGACTTTTCGTCTCTTTTAACCTACTTTCAGTAACTTTTGGCCACTTTTAACCAATTTTCATTGACTTTTCGCCACTTTTAACCAACTTTCAGTGACTTCACGCTACTTTTAACCAACTTTTAGCGACTTTTCGCCACTTTTAACCAACTTTTAGCGACTTTTTGCCACTTTTAACCGACTATTCCCCGCAGAAATCGTGCAAATTCATGTCACCTCATGCATGTTGATCAAGTAGCCGACGCGTTTCGCATAGTTCTCGATCGGATTGTAGCCGAACTTGGCGTCGATCGCCCGGTCCTCGGCGATCTTACGGAGACGGAATGTCGAAGAGGCCGACGTCTCTTCGCCACTGTTAAACAGCAAAGAAACAATGAAGAAGCAACAGCGATTAATCGATTTTCTCACGTAGCGAACGACTTCTGTTGCCATTGGTTTTGGTTCTTTTTGTAGAATCGCGAACCATCATCGTCGTCGTCCTCTATTATTAACGTCTTCTTTGCATTAATTCACTTTTTTTAGAAAACGGAAGATTTTTCACAGTTTAAACGCTTCTTAACCTCGATGTGATGGTAGAAAAACCAAACAATGAACAGCTGTGGTGGAAGTTTGGCGCGAAAAGAGCCGGAAGAATGGAGCAAGCGGCGCCATCTCGTTGCCAATGGATTCGTAATTATTGGGTTCGGAGTTGGAATAATCACCTTTCAGTTACGAAAAAGTAAGTAAGAAAGTTGCTAAAACCCATTAAATGTTACTTTTTAGTTGCTAAAAATGACTTTTAACTTGCTACAACTTGTTAAAAGTCACCTAAACTTGCTAAAAGTAGCTAAAGTTATCTTTTAAGTTACGAAAATAAGGTTTTTAATGGCTAAAGGCCAGTTTTGAGTTGTTAAAAGTCACTACAAGTTGCTTAAAACTAGTAAATGCTTTCATTGCAAGATAAAAACTCAATCCTAATAACGGTTATTTAATAAAACAATCTTTAAGTCTCATTCAAATGTTAGTTTCATTGAGCAATAATTGGACAATCATTCAACATTGATGATTTTCTTAAACAATAGGAAGTACTCGTTGGACAAAAAAAAAACGCTTTTTCAATTAATATAACAATTATTAGACTAAATGCGTCACTTTAATCTCCGGCTCTTCTTTCTTTCACTTGGAGGTTAAAAGCTAAAACGATTCGAATTTAAACATTTATCTCGGTGTCATGGACCACCTACATTTTACATCTCAATTATGCCACATTCCTCTTGCTTAACTACTTATTAATAATTTATTACTCTTATCGATAAGGATTTAACACAAAAAGCAACCGCCGTCAATTACAAATTTGACGTCTCGTTTGTTGATAAACATGACCGACATTACAGGCGTCTGAAAATCGAAAGGTAATTGCAAGGTGCGGTCTCTAGTGGAGAATAGCGTAAACGCGGTAGCTTCGTCGTAGGAAATCTCTTGGTTAGACTTGTAAATTTGAAATAGTTGTCATTCTGAGGCGACAGTACCTCAAATGCAACCAGGAATAAACCTTCAAAATCTCATAAGACTCCATTGAAACCTATTGGAGCATAAATAGCCCCTAATACACACTTAATCTTTTAAGAACCTGCAACGAGCTTTTCAGGAGGAAATTCCGGTGGGACCCTCAAGAACCTATTTTTGATTTTCGCTTTCATAATTGAGAAATTAAAAGAAAACAGCGAAAAAATTGCCGATTTCGCTTATATGGAATTTATTAAAAAAAAAAGGGCCTTTACATCCAGATGGGCGTTTTTTTAATGAATTTTCGTGCAAGTACTTTTTAAAATAGTTATAAGTTAATCCAGATTTTTATGTACCTTTGAATAAAATAATTTGATCCTGTAAAGTGCTGTCATCTCTGTGCAATAAAATGTATTCAGAACAATTGACAACCGTGCACTCTAATAGAAAAACAACCGAAAATAAATACAGCGAAATTTGAGTTGGAAAAATTAGAATTTAAATACTATATTATTAAAAACAATTTGTTAATAATATTAGGTATAAGACTCTGAACGTGCCATTTTCCTACAAATGGTTTTAGCGTGAAGCAGCGGTCGAAATGAATAGATCGTACACAATATACAGTAACTTTGGGCTTCTGACGACAGAACCCCGTAATCATATTAGTCGATATGTGTCTTCATTACAAAGTTATTCTCGATTGAAAATGTCTGTTTACGAGCCAAATTCTCGTCATTTGCGGGAAGTTTTAATTTTCTTCTTCAATATTAAGAAAGCTGCAACTGAGGCTCACCAAATGCTCTCAAGTACTTATGTTGAGGTCACTATTAGTGAATGATCTTGTTGCGATTGCTTTCAACCCTTCAGGAATGGTGATATTTATGTCAAAGACCGACATAGCGGTGGAAGCGAGAAAATGCAGAATTGGAGGCATTACTTGATGAAGACTCGTGTCAATGTCAAGAAGCATTGGCACGATCATTGGTAGTGACTCAATAAGCAATTTCATAACGACTCAAAGCATTGGAAATGATACAGAAGCAACGAAATTGGCTGCCGTATAAGTTGTAATCGAGAGATGTTGAACAACGTTTTTTTGTTAGTGAACAATTGCTAAAAAGACTAAGACGGAAGGGATTTCTGCATCGTATGGTGACTGGCGATGAAAATTGGGTTCATCACAATAACCCCAAGCGCAAAATATTATGGGAATAACCAGACTATGCTTTCATGTCGACGGCCAAACCCAATATTCACGGCTTCAAAGTCATGCTCTGTATTTGGTGGGACCAGCTCCGTGTATTCTATTATCAGCTGTTAAATCCGGCCGAAACAATCACAGGGGATCGTTATCGAACGCAATTAATGCATTTGAGCCGAGCATTAAAAGACAAACCACCGCAATACAACGAGAGACACGATAAAGTGATTTTGCAGCTCGACCTCATGTTGTTAAAGTGGTCCAAACATACTTGGAAACGTTGAAATAGGAGGTCCTACCCAACCCGCTGGATTCTCCAGATGTTGCTCCCTCTGACTATCACTTGTTCCGATCAATCAGACATGGCCTGGCTGAGCAGCACTTCCAGAAGTATGAAGAAGTGAAAAAATAGATCGATTCGTGCATCGCATCAAAAGATGACAAGTTTTTCCAACAGGGGATTCGCACAATGCCCGAAAGATGGGCGAAAGTAGTGTCCAGCGATGGACAATGCTTTGAATCATAAAGGTACAACCAGTTTTTTACAATAAAGCTTTAAATTTTGTAAGAAAATGGCACGTTCAGAGTCTTAGACCTAATAACTAAGTTGCTATTAGTGGAAAAGACCACATAATAGAATAGTGATTTTAGTTTGCTAGTTTTTTTATGTTAATAATTTTATGGATAAGACCAGAATAAATTATTAATTAAAATAATTAGTGTAATATTAAATCGGAAAGGACCGTAATTTAATTTATTTATAATAAAATTGTGGTTTTTGTGTTATTCTTTTAGTAGTGAAGTGACAAAAATGGGCAAGAAAACAAATTTCCGGAGCTCAACTAAGAAGATGATCCAATTAAGAAGAAGAAAGTAAGTAAAATTTCTTTTATGTGTAGATGAAAATAATAATTTTCACATAATTTTCTTCATATTAAATAAATCTAAAGTGGATGTGTGCATGCACATGCCAAAAAAGCGCGGCATAACACTTCCCGGTATTAATTGTTTACAAATTGTGATATTTTATTACTTATTAAAGGTCGAATTTTACTTAATGGTAAACCCTGTGTATTAGCCGATGTTAACACCTAAGACTTACATTTATTAAAGTAAAATGTTATAGTTATTGCCGTATTTACTCGACTATAAACCGCAGATTAATATTTCTTAGCTAAAAATGAGAAAAAGCGAAAATTTAAGAAAATATTTACTATTAAAAAACTATATTTAAATATATTTGAATAATCTTCATCAATAACAAATAAATTCCTTGTTTCTTAAAAAGGCAGCAATTAGCAGAATATTAAAATGTCTACGAAAAACGATTGAAACCAACTGGGTATCAGCAATTTTGCCCTAGTAAGTCGTCATCGAATATATAGACGTACTATGAATTAAAAGACATGAAAATGTGAAAAAAGGTGCGTCTTATATGCGAGGAAAATTGCATTATTAATACATGATCTATATTGCGTGTAATATTGCCTTAACATCCTCGAAAGAGAATTATTTTCGAAATTTGACGCCATTAAAAAAAAAGTTATGAGCATTTCAAAATATCAAATTTTAACAAGCCACAAATCATAGCCCGTAACTTTTTTAATATAGTACAATAATATATCAGTAGTGCAAAATCTTCATAATTCCATACTAAAATCAAATGATTAAAATTCCCCTCTCTTTCAAATAGTTCTGAAATTATATGCGATTTTCCACGGCCTTCCAAATTACGTTTTTCCAGGAAAAGACTGAAATAACTTAAAGAATCTGACACTTTAAATAAACACATCTTAAAATGCGATAAGGTATCCAGAAAACTAACAAAAAATATGTCATTCTATTTAAAATTACGGAGCAAGTATTTGCTTTTTTTATAATAACTTCGGAAGTGTGCCATGTTGGAAAATATTTTTACGTTGTGGTCCTAGAGAGAAAGCTTTTTATCTGAATTTTTTTTCCGAACCTTAACGGGTTCGGCGTAATAACTTTTAATGCAAGAAATTGTAAAAATATTAGGATTTCTGTTTTAAGTTTGAAACGTATGTCTTACAATTAGTAATTATAAGTTAAAATTATGAATTAATGCTGTACTGCTTTTAATTTAGAGCGGTTGAACGTTCTCCAGGAGGATTCATCAAAGAAGAGGAGCAGTTGAATTTAAAGGGGCGGCGAATAGTGGACATGAAGTTCTTTATAGAGCAAATCATGGAACTTGCTACACACGAACCATTTCATTGTGGTGTAGCAGACATGATTATATTAAACGAGAAAAGAACAGGCTTGCAATCAGAAATCTTACTGAAATGTAATTTCTGTGGCCTACAAAGAATAATAAAGGCGGCCGATGAAAAAGAGGCCGATATTAACGAGGCTGTCGCTTTCGGAATAATATCCACTGGTTTCGGAAATAGTCAGTGCGAGGAATTTATGGCACCGTTAAACATACCATACATGAGCAGTAGAACGTTTCTAAAGAAACAGGAAACTGTTGCTGAATGGATCAACGACGCCGCCTGGACAACAATTACAAATGCAGGCAAAGAGGAGCGTCGACTAGCTATTGAAGCTGGCGATTTGGATGACGACGGCGTGCCATACATCGCTGTCATCACCGATGGAGCATGGTCGAAAAGATCATACAACGTCAATTTTGACGCTGTTTCGGGAGTGGTAAGTAAAAAAGTATTTTTAAAGCATTTTTCTAGCATAAATTATTATTTTTTATTTCTTCTAGAGTTGCATCATTGGTCAAAGGACGAAGAAACTCCTGTTTCTAGGAGTAAGCAATAAATATTGCGTTATTTGCTCACGCAATACGGAAGGGAACGCACCAGCCATAGCTCATATATGCTATAAGAATGGGGATGGATCCTCAACGAGAATGGAATAGAATATAATTCTCGATGGATTCAGGAAAAGTGTGGCATTGTATGGCGTCCGTTACACAAGGATTATTGGCGATGGCGATAGTAGTGTATATAATACATTTAATAATGGAAAGCCATAAGGCAACATTTTCATCGAGAAGGTGGAATGTAAGAACCACCTGCACAGAAATTTTTCGAATAAGCTTCGTGAGATTAACAGTAATTTTTTCATACTTCCTACCTTTGATTATAAATTTATTTTTTTAAAACTTTTTATAGAACGATGCCGAAGCAGTTCCCCCAACAAGCAAGTGCCACCGCAGCTGAGGTATTTACTCGGTCAACCCATGATTGTTGCCATTAAGACTGCATATCGACGAGCAGAACATAAGAAACTGCAGCAAAAGATGGACAGCTTAATTGCTGACATGGAAAATATTCCATCGTATATATTCGGGGTACATAAAAATTGCCAAGAATTGGCATATTTTAATTGACAACACTCCATAGCGGAAGACGACAATTATGTTCCGTCAATGTCAGAATGTGGCATGTATGACGACATAATGGCAGCCAAGCATCGCCTCATAACAAACCGTTCGAGTTTGTTACTGAACATGGATACAGACGACGCGGGGCATTACAATTCAGTTGTATGCAAACTCGTAGGAGGAAAGCGTGTCAACTTCACGCAAAGGAGAGGCTACAAAACAAGATGCGAACCTGCTGCTGTAGCATTCAACACAAAAACGGATTTTTATGCTACAGTAATGAAAGACAAGATGTCGCATTACATGAAAAGGTACGCCGAGAGAAAATTGCGAATCTGCCAACAAAAGCTGAATTATGCAAAAAGGCGCGTAATGAAGAAGAAGGTGTCAAGATGTGATGAACACTACGGCTTACAGGTAGAAAGTCAAAGTGATCTGACACCTGAACAATACCAAAACCAAAAAAAAATAAGTTATTAAAGTCGCTGCAAAAAGATCGACGCGAAATTGAAGCAACAGAGATGTCCACAAGAGGACAAAGACGTAATCCAGAATGGTTTAAGGAACGTCAAATGCGACTTACTTCTTCCAACTTTGGAAGAATTTGTAAGTTAAGGCAAACAACTTCACGAGCACGAACAGTGCAGGATTCGTTATACACCAATTTTAAAGGAAATCGCTCGACACGGTACGGAGTACAATATGAAAAACAGGCCATTGCGGACCTGGAGTCTGTGCTGAATTGCACAGTAAAAAAATGTGGTCTGTACATAGACGAGGACTACAATTTCCTGGGTGCTAGTCCAGATGGACTTGTAAGCGACAATGGGCTAGTTGAAATAAAAAAGTGTCCATTTTCGATTAAGAATATACATCCTGAGGAGGCAATCAAACGAAAGATCGTAAAATTTGCTGAAATCGATAACAATGGAAAATTGCGATTGAAAAAGTCTCATGGATATTACTACCAAATACAAGGGGCACTGCATGTAGCAAGAAAAGATTGTTGCTACTTTGTAATTTGGAGCACAGCTGGCATGTTAATGGAGATAATAGAAAGAGATGACACATTCTGGACACTTAACATGGTTCATCATCTAATAGAGTTCTACATGAAGTGTTTGTTACCTGAATTGGTAGATGCCAGAAAGTGCAGAAACTTGCCAATTAGGAGTCCACAGAGAGATATCGCGATCGCGCATAGGTGAATATCTTCCGAGGAGGTGATCCGAGATATTAACCGAGAAGGTGTATAGCCTCCGAGGGGCTGACACGGACGATGCATCTTCTACTCTCGTTTAATGGACGACTAAGAATAAGTTTTTAAGAGATACAGATACAGTTGGTTTACTAGTGAAGGATATCCATTGATGCTCTCACGTTGTCGCTAAAAGGAATTGTCTGCTTTGAGTTGCCCTGCAAATTCAACTTCCATCGAAGAAGATCTTCACATCAAGGACCATTGATCGAGTTTTTTAAGAAAATCTTTAAGAAGGTAATACAAATATGTATTTGTTTAAGCATGTTGATTAAAAGAAAACTAATGATGAATTCTTTCTTTTCATGTTTTTCACTGGATACTGAGACGCCGTGGGAAAAGTTTAGAAAAATATATCAAGGATTAACATGGGCACAACGTTCCTTTTCAGATTTGACTGAAATTTTTACCTTAACCCCACTAAGGAAGACTTGTACAAATTATTAGACGCTTGCTTTAAAATAAATTAATTGATTTTTCTTTAAACGAAAACACGCAGGAGTCTGATAATTTAATGTGTGTTACCATTTTCTTGATCATTTTTATGTATATAATTTATATATATATATATATATATATTAAATAAATTGTAAAATGTTTACCTAATAATTATTTTATATTCCAATTTTCTTGCGTCATACAATACACATATTACGTTGAAATCCCATTTGCTCAAACTTAATTTCGTATAATTGGATGATCATTAGTAGCGACCAAAATAAAATCTATCCGAATTTTACTTTTTTTTAGTCCGGTTATCTTATGTGATGTAAAGGCCTTAATTTTATTTCAACAATACGTTAGAAATTGATGTAGTTTTCTCATTTACTTTCTTGTCTATATGAATTAAATTTACAAATTTCGTGATCAAAATCCGTCGATTTTATTATAAACTTTTCCTTTTATTATAAATAGACTTTTTAATTAATTTGATAGTAAAATTTCATAAATGAGCAATTAATAATTATTTCGAATTTAAATTCAATGCGCCACATCATGCGCGCTTCGTCGAAATTTAATTGTTGAGAATTAGTTTCGTAAAGTATATCGAAATATTGTTCGGAGTGCGATAAAATAACACTCGCAAAAAATAATTAATTTAATGAGTATTCGTAATCAAGAACCGTGTAACGTTGCCAATTTCCTTCCACATATTCGTATCGATTTAGTGACAAGCAACAATAACTGCGATTAGCCTTTATTAGTGCGCGTATTCGAGCCTCCGAGCGCGAGACGTATCGCTTAGAATTGTTCAGGTCGAGGACTAGGGTATGTGTCTCCGATGGAGACGTAAGACGACTGTTTGTTTACATCGCAGTTGATCAGCTGGTACTGTTGCCTCTTAAACGTTTTGTTTAGAAATTTTCCCATCCTAATTTGCGTTTAACGCAACCAGGAATACATCGACGAAAAATTCCTTTACTCAAGACATTTTGATTAGTTACGACTCTCCTCAGTAGATGGCTGCACTGTCGTTGCCATTCAACAACCTGAATCGTTGCTAATGTCGTGGCGGTCAACGCGCGAACTTCGTTGCGACGCTTCGTCGTTTGCCGCCATTCGACGAGTGGACGCGGTGTTACGTTGACGTGTTGCCGGTGTTCCGTGTTTTTCTATTAGAAAAATGTGCCGAATCGTTGGTGGAAATTTGGTGAAGTGTGTAAAAGTGATGGAAAAGCGTCGATTAATCGGGTATGTGAAAAGGTGGAAGTAAAGTGCGTTTGTTTGTTTGAAAATCAATGTGAAAATGTGCTAAATTATGGCGAATTAGATGTTTATTATCGACTTCCGGTGGCGTCCCTCATCGCGTGGTGGAGGTTATGTTGGATTTCCGGCATTTCAAGATGGTAGGTAACTCTTTTTTTTATATAATTAATTTGAATGGGTTTCAATCGATTTATTTGCAATTATGAATTTAATGCTTGTATTATTTATGAAGGTGTTTCGTTGATCGAAGGATGTAGGCTGAACGTTCATAGGGTAGGATTTTAAAAATATTTTACAATAGCGTTTGTTCTAAATGAAAGCCTTCGTTTGTTTCGTAATCTCGACTCGTGATACGCATCGCGCTCAATTTTATATTATTTGCATTGCGAATAAATAGGCGCAATATTGTTAAAGTATAACAACATCAAATTTACCGTTATTAATTTGAGGAAAATTGAAATTATTTACGATTGGTAATACTTTTTATGTTTATATAAGTACGCAGACGCCAAATAATTAAGTTTTTCACACTAATTTCACAGCGGTGCCTTATATTGTTCTGAAACAAAAGTTAACAAACATACAATGACAAAACGTTTGTTTTAAAAGACGAACATAAAACAAGTGCATAAATCAGGCCAAGCTCCTCGATAGTCCGAGCCATTTTTCAAAGTTTGAAATGTTTCGCCAGCGGCAATTAAATACGTATTTTATTTACAGGTATATTTATTGAAGACATATAAATAAAAGTACAAAATATGTGTATTGAATTTAAATATTTAAAATTAAACGTATGTATTTCGTTTCTCTTGATAATTTTTTTAAATTTGACAAATAATTGTTGGCAGCACTTCTCAGTAATTCTTTGGTTCGTTAATACCGATCGGTGTTTGGATTTCGCGAATTTTAAAGTGGAACAAAATGATTCAAATAAGTACGTTGTTCCGAATATTGAAATAATTCGACAAGCGAAAAGGCAAACCCACTTTGAATTATGTTAATTTCGAAAGGATTCAGAAAAAAGTCTAAAGACGATTTAAAATATTTCAAGTCTTGAAATCTATTTTGGAATTGCGTCAATATTTCTTCTAGCCTTTTTATGTACTCGTTGAGTTTTTCTTGTTTAATATTGGAACAATCTTTTTTAATTCGAGGAAAATGACAAAATGTTTTCTTTTTAATGTCCTTTTGAAAAAGTTGCAATTTAATTTGAAAACTAGATATACACTGTGAGAGGTCAGATATTATTTTATCTTTCCTTTGCAAATCTTAAATTCAGTGTTTGCAAATGTTCCATGACATCAGTCAAAAACATCAAGTCTAGTCTAATTCAGAATATTTTTTTAAACAAACAATACAACACAATAGAAACAAATAAACTTAAACAATACAACAAAATTTAAACAAAATAAACTTAAACAAGAAAACAAAATTTAAACAAAAAAGGAAAAAAAAAAACAACACAATATAAACAAAATAAACTTATAAAACAGAAATAAACTTAAACAAGAAAACAAAATGTAAACAAAAAAGGGAAAAAAAAACACAATATAAACAAAATAAACTTATAAAACACAAATAAACTTAAACAAGAAAACAAAATTTAAACAAAAAAGGAAAAAAAAAAACAACACAATATAAACAAAATAAACTTATAAAACACAAATAAACTTAAACAAGAAAACAAAATTTAAACAAAAAAGGAAAAAAACAAAAAAAAAAACAACAGCACAATATGAACAAAATAAACTTATAAAACAAATAAACTTAAACAAGTAACCAAATTTAAACAAAAAAGGAAAATAAACAACAATACAATATAAACAAAATTAACTTAAACAATACAACAAAATTTTAACAAAATAAACTTAAACAAGAAAACAAAATTTAAACAAAAAAGGAAAACAAAAACAAAAAAACACAATATAAACAAAATAAACTTATAAAACACAAATAAACTTAAACAAGTAAACAAAATTGAAACAAAAAATGAGAAAAAAAAACAACAAAAAGAAACAAAATAAACTAAATAAATTTATAAAACACAAATAAACTTAAACAAGAAAGCAAAATTAAAACAAATTTAAAAATAAACTTAAACAAGAAAACAAAATTTAAACAAAAAAGGGAAAAAAAAACAAAAAAAACAACAGCACATATGAACAAAATAAACTTATAAAACACAAATAAACTTAAACAAGTAAACAAAATTTAAACAAAAAAGGAAAAAAACAAAAAGAAACTATATAAACAAAATAAACTTATAAAACACAAATAAACTTAAACAAGAAAACAAAATTTAAACAAAAAAGGAAAATAAACAACAATACAATACAATATAAACAAAATTAACTTAAACACTACAACAAAATTTAAACAAAAAAGGAAAATACACAACAATACAATACAATATAAACAAAATGAACTTAAACAATACAACAAAATTTAAACAAAATAAACATAAACAAGAAAACAAAATTTAAACAAAAGAAAAAAAAAAAAAACAAAAAAATCACCGTTGTAGATCAATGAAGTATAATTAATAAGTCTTCGGCAAATTTAAATCTCCTCCCTGTGCCCAGGCCATGTTTATTATTATTACTATTAAACGCATATGTTCCTTATATAATAAACAATTAACCCTAATTATACCAATTTACCTTCGTTTATTACCTCCCATTTCGACTTTTTTACTTTTTAATTCGATTTTGCAACTTTATCTAACGTTAATTAACAGCGATTCGTCAAGTGGAACTAAATCATCAATCCATTTCGTGACAGGGATGTAAGTACGATAAGCGAACGTTAAGGTGATTACGAATTGGTATCTTAATATGAACCACATTCGGTACCATTTTAATCACCAATGATTGATGGCAATCAATGCAATTTTTTGCACTTTGTTTCATGGTGCATCTTATATGAATTCGATGGCGACTTACTGGGGCAACAAACAGCCGATGAGCAATTGCTGGTAGGCGAATAGGCGAAGTGAGAAGGTCGTCTCAAAGAGAAATCAGTGCAAGCAACGAACGCTTCCAATTTCCCTTCCGTCCACACGAAAATACGATCACATGTCAGTGTCTTTCTCTTGTCTTTCGTTATATTATTCCTCCTATTCGTAATTCCTGTAAACATAATGCGTTCCTCCACTTCTTTTACTGTTGACCCTAGTACCACGTCCGTAAACAATTTGGATGCGCTGCTTCAAAGTGAGGTTGCTCTTCGCAATCAGCGAACCCTTGCGGATTGTCACCCTTTTCTTGCAGATTATGCACGGCCATCTTACGGTTGTGAGTTGTGGACGAACGAGGTGTCCGTCAGACGATTCTCACGCTGGCACGTGTTGCGTTGAAGTCTCTTTGCCACTCGATGCAGTGCAACGAACTCCGAAGTGGCAACTCCTCACAGGTTGTCACCTCGCCCATAATGTCCTGCGAGGACAAAATGTTGCGAACAATTTCTGTAGGCGCCATCAGAAGCGAATAGAAGACGAGAGAGAAAGAGCGCGAACTTGATTTCAAGTTGATAACTGAGCTGTTTTTACACGAATGCATTTGTTTCTTCCTTGTGAGGTTAGTTTTCGAAGGACATTTTGCTTTCCGTTTTGCTTCTCGAGGATAACGAATGTTACTTGGACGATAGCAATGGGCGAGTTGCTATAATTTTTTTTAATGTGTCCTTTGGAATATCATGCTTGCAAGGGCCACATGTTAAATTTATTTATTGTTTCCTATGACACCTCAAACGTACGTTACGGCCTGAATTTGATACATATTTAACATCACAATCACAAGAAACTGTTGTCGATGCGACTTCTGTCTGATCCGTAAGGAGACTTTTTAGAAATTCTCTAAAATAGATTTGCCGTCCTCCTCGCAGTTAGGAATTTTAGAAATGGAAGGACGTTAAATGATTTAAAACCGCGGAATTCATGTGCGAATTGATAAGGATCCGGGGATGTGTCGCATGTTCCGTATATCGTCGAATTACGCAAATTAAGGTGTCATCAGGATCAGGATGAAGTTGCGCGTTTGGATATAATTGATGATCCAATTATCTAATTTTCTGCCTTTTTTGTATGTATCCATAAAATATTTAAATGTGGCAATACTGATGTTCCCTAATTGAATATTATATTCTAATAAAGCGTTTCGCGTCGATTTCAACAAATGTGCCACATCGTAGTGCGACACAATTTATTTCTGGCCGACGCGAAATATTGGCTTCGTATCGTCCCCGTAATATCCGAGGAGATAATTAATGGCGTCTACGTTGGTGGCGCCCATATCGCACGCCTTCGTGACGTTTGGCTCTTGGCAGCTTCTACTTGTCGCCTGCGTTTGTTTGATTTTATATATTTTTTTTAAAGATGATGATGATATACAATCAGCCGTTCGGGAAACTTCTGTGCATAAAGCGGCGATCGATGTTCAACAATATCGCCTTTTATAAATATCGTCTTTGTTCCACTCATAATGCTGTTGGACATCCATAAATATGTATATGTATAAATAGTTGACGGTTTCGGTGGGTTGCGAGAGCGCATCCAGATACTTTTGACGTGGCTTCTGACACCTCGCATTCATGAACCCGATCGACCGATTCCGTTCCCTCATCTTCTGCTGGCGAGTTCTGAATCAGTTTATCTTTGAAACGTGATTCACTGCGTTTTTTTAACTCGGCGGAAGAAATCCGAGTTTTTATCCATGTTTGAGTCTCGAGAATATCACAAGATAATAAAATCTAGGAAATTAATGTTTTCGAATTAATTTCTGTTGGCGACGGATCGGATTTGAAATTGGGTAGATTTAATTTTCCGTTGGATTTGAGGGAAGTTCCTTGAAGGAGAAGGACATCAACGTGATTTTCTTGGTGGAAGCGCCGGGAAATTCGTCCTTTTTCGCATTAATCGCCTCTCTTCTTCATCTTCGCCGTCGCGGAATGTGCGATCGTATACGTAAGTTCGCCGGATTTTCATTTCGTCAAAGCACGTGACGCACACTTTGTCCATATCTGACAACAACCCGGAGAATTCGATGATGTTTTACGCGTTCGTTAGAATTCATTTCAACCACGACTTTAGTGTGGACGTGGATATTATTTCTTCAGAAGAAGTCTATCCGCTCGTGGTGATACAAATTAACGGCAGTTTGCACGTTTTCGCTAACAATTTCTTAATATTATATGCGAGGAAGTAAACAGAAATATGTCAAAAGCGGCTCCAAAAAACACGCTTAATGAGTAGGTTAAAACTAATAAACCGAATTGTAGCAAATATTTGTTCTAAAAAATAAGTATTTACTTATCAAATTGTTAATTAAATCGCGTTTTAGCAGAACCGTTCGAATTTGAAGAGGAAATAATGAACATGATGCATTGGAAATTTTGAGGGCAGTTTGACCATCATTTCGATGGGCGCATTTTCAATGTCATTCTTATTTATTCCTCTGCTCCGCACAGATGCAGGTTTGCTCTAGGCTATCGAATGCGGTTCGCTTCGATCTTCAAGTACGTAATACTCGCTCTCTCTGGATAAATCGTGCTCAAACCCGAATCGTGATGTTTCAAGAACATGATTTGGTTCATAAAGCTTAGTTTTTGACCCGTGGAACACGATTTCGACGGTGTCGTACTGCGAAAACGCCCCGAAGTTGTCGAAATTAATTCGCGAAAGTTCAAATTTACAAATGTCAAAAGACAATGAAAGTAGAGAAAGATAATGGAAGTAGAGATGCAACGTGCAAAGATAATACAACGTTCGTATACTGGCCGATGAAGTGGAGAAGAGAGAGAGAGAGAGAGAGAGAGAGAGAAAGAAAAAGACCTTGTTTAATTTACGAAATTTTTTTTGGGGTAAATCATAGTCGGGCAACTCATTCCCGACCACGATTCAACCCTACTATAAATGAAGGGAGAAGAAGGGAATAGGAAAATGAAGAGGGAAATAAAGAGAAAATAATACATTATTTTTTTATTTATAATTAATAAAAAAATTATATCAAGTATAATACTGGATCGTGACAGTATCGAAATATTGACGGCGGTGCTGTCCACTGCCCCCCCTGCCGCCTCCGCCTCCTCTGCCACATCCTATATATATATATTATTATTACTACAAATTGGGAACGGCAATGGAAAAAAGAAAATTGAAACAAGCTTTACTTGCTTCCGCATAGATCTTCTAACATAAAGTTGATAAACAGGATGATTTCAATTCAATATGAATTTATTGTAAATGCGAGACGGAAGTTTAAAGAATTTACAAAAAAGAGAAAAGGCAAAAGTTTCCAAGTCTTGAGGATGTCGCATACAAAGCCAACATTTTATTTACATGCGCTGGTATCAATAATAATCTTTGCTGAAATTGTTGTTTACAAATTGCAATCTAATTTCTTCATTCAAAATTGTGGCGTGTATTTAACAAAGTTCGATTTCTTCAATTCTCCTTCTATTTTCCAAAATTTATAATGTTCGGTTCTGTCAGAACGTTATTTCATTAATAATTTGGTAAATAATAACTTATTTTTTGGGATGAATATTTGCTACAATCCGAGTTTTTAGCTTTAACCTACAAATTTAACGTGTCTTAGAGTTTGGGGCTTGAATGACGAAGACGGAAGGACACGAAGCGGCTTGAACTTGGCAGCACGTTGTTCATTTGTGTGTTGCTGGTGACGTTCGGCAGCCAGTAATTATCCACATGAATTTCAGCCAGGAATTAAAAAGATTAATGGGACCCAACCCTTGATCGCGTCGCAACTAGAATGGGGTTGTATTTCCTCCATTATTTTAAATTCGAATGTGTTCTTTTTAAATGGCTGCTCATATTTGCCTAAGCGAGCTTTTCAACTGCCTACAGATTTACTTTTTGCACATGATTGTTTTAAAAGTGGAATACGTCAATCGGCGGGGGAGGTTAGGTTCTCTAGACAGTTTATGCCCTCTGAGGGACCCTGTCTAGTCCAGTATTTAACATAAATTTCGAAGAGATGCATTTTTTCGCTCGACCACATACATATATAATAAACTAATGTAAGTTACCTGTTATGGTTTCTGCTGATGTTCGATTAGAGGAAGAATTCCTTCTTTGGGATTTTCATCCTCGAAATCGTTAGTAATTAAAGACCAAATTATAAAATTGAAGAAAAAAAAAAATATCGCACGGCATAAATAAAATTAAGAAGCAAATGGAGTCTTGTGTTCTTGGCTTCAGAAAGTAAAGCACGTGATAATTCCTCGGTACCTAAAGCGGATATTATTCAAGGAGAATAAATAAATAAAACATTTAATTATTATACTTAGTGTTTACAAAATTTACCCCTTTTATCTAAATACATTTTTCTTATCATATAACATGCAAACGCAAGCAAGCAAGCGAGCGTTTACATAACAGGGCAGCGGTTGGAGGTCTGCTCCTGGTCACAGATTTGGATTATGATCGTGTAAAAACAAGCTTTAAAAATCAGCTTTCTGAAAATAGTGATCCTTTCTCTGTCCCATAAGACAAGTCACAACCAATAATTTAATACTAAGACAATTTAATCATGAAACAATGAAATGGGATCGTAGAGCAATGAATTAACAAGTCTCTGACCTGAAACTAATTGAAAATATTTTAAGCACACATTTTCTGTCTTTGGACGTCTTCCTTGAAGTGTCCCAATATTACTGATAAGGACCAATAGTCTAATAGTAATACAATTTGATTATGAAACAATAAAATGTGGTCATGGACTAACAAATCCATAATAATATTAGTAAAAAGTTCAAAGTTTCTGACCTCAAATTACTTAAAAATATATTAATTCAACATGTCATTCGTTGGACTTCTTATTTATCTATCACAATAATACTAAAAGCAGCAAACGAAATTCCAATCGAATATTAATAGAGTTTGATAATGAAACAGTAAAATGAAATCATAAATCATCCACGATGATATTACTAAAAAGGCCAAAGTTTATAACTCTGAAAAGTTTATAGTTTCTGATCTCAAGATAATTGAAACTATTTTAATTGAGCATTTCATTCTCACAGTTTCTCATTTACCTTTCCCAAGAATACAGCAGATAAAAAAGTATTTTCTAATTATAAAATATCAATAAAAATGATAAATGATTATAGATAATGTAATATACCCTGACACATACATTCAAGACCACTAATTCTAGAACATCGCATTACTTAGAAGCCATTTATCAATCAAAAATATATTAATTCGGTTCAGATTGAGCAAGGGCATCAAATGTTGTGCCCTAAATTGCAATGATCTTATGTGATCTCATATGTCCACAATGTTTATCAAGAGACATCCTCGAAATCGATGTTATCGACGACATTATCCAACAATTGAGTGACAAGCGTCATATTTTTGGTTCATCACTATTTATAATCTGTTCTGCGTCTTTTACGATGTTCGTGTATTGAAACATAACAAATGTCGCTGTTTCTGCCTCTTCGATATCATCGGGGTTTCTCGAAAACTATTTTGCCCAAGCTACACGCCGAACGGCCAATTTGTATTTACCCTTGATCAACTGTTTTACATTGCAAACAGCGTCACGTACTGGGCCCATTTTAAGCTTCATTCGCTTTGCAATCCTTGCTTTTTCGTCAGGCGAAGGTTCCTCCGCCACAATTTCTTCGCCCGAACCTCCTTCCTAGCTCGCGTTTTAGGGATGAATATTCCTCCCTCGGTGCTTCTGGAGGTGAACTTGCCTCCTTCACAGATTCGTCAGGTTAACTGGAAGGTTAGATCGAACTTCCTCGAACTGTTTCTTCGTTCGAGAGTCCTGTAAGTTTTACACAAAAAGCATTCGCGCAAGTCTTCCGCAGATATCTCGGAGGGAACGTCATACACGATGACAGGGGTCGTTGCCTCTGTCGTCCCTCCGCCACTAGGCCAGCCTTGGCTAGCTTATAGCGCTTTTGATGATAGCTTCGACTGATTTGCCTTGCGACACCTCAAGAGCGACTGTCTTCGCTCTAAGGCTTTCGTGCACTCGATTTACTTTGGTACCGGTTTGACCCGGCGGTGGTGGGCCCGACTAATGCCTCCGAAGCAGTTGATGGAGTCTGACCACAACAGACTGACCTACCTTGCTGACTTCAGCTAGGGCAATAATGGGGACCGCCTCAGCACGGCAGGGAGCGCTACCCTCCACCTTTTCTCCCGAAGTGGTAGCTTTTTGCCTTATTTGCCTCCGAAGAGGCCTTCCCAGTAGCCTTACCAGGCTCTTATTTTTAAGACGACCGGAGTGTCTTTTGCAGGTTCTGCTAAACCTGGTTTTTAGCCATTTGGACCCCCGTCGCCACTGAAGAGTCCTCCATGATAACTTGTTTAGCGCACAATGTTCTCGCAAATTACGATCTTGAATGGATACTTTTTCGATCTGATTTCTGGATAGCGTTAACAATATTTTCATTGTTGTGCGGTTACTTAACAAAAAGTTGACGAGTGAAGAGAAATTGCATAGTAGGATAACTTTTTCAAAAAAGTGAAAAACAATCGAAAATCATGCAGCAGGGCCGGAGAATTTGAGAGAGATAGACAGAGAAAGGGTGAGAGATGAAGTTCACATACTAAATAAAAAAATAATTATAGAAAATATTTAATTAGTAATAATTAAAGTGGAAAAAAGTTGTAATTCTTTTATGGATATAAATCTGTCGCTTTATTACTTCCAATATTTGACTCTTGTTACACTCTGAGACTGAAGTCAGCGAGCGCGTGGGGTCAGACGTAATAAAAGAGTTTGAGCAAGTTTTAGTAAATCTACTTGTAATTCTGCAGTATTACTGCTAAATTTTCTAGCAATGGGACACGGACCTTTAAATTTTAATTTAATTGCCTTATTTATTATCCTTATAATAGCAGAACTAGCACACCATCTTTTAGTTCCATCAAAATATTATACTATGTTAGTATTTTATACTAACTCTCTTCAGACTTATTATTGGATATAATTCACCAATTTTCAAGTCTTGGAATTTAAGAATGTGTTTTAAAGTCGGCATTCGGTTTGCTCTATCCATTCCTTTTTCTATATTAATTTATGCATAACAAGCATGTATTTCTCGAATTTTTGTTTGTTGTAGTACTGTGCTCATTTATGACATGATGATGTGGTAAGATATAATGATTATTTTCTGTGGCATGTTCTAGTTTGGTGATGTGGCCTAAATCTTGATATTCTTTAATAAATTGACAGTACTTTTATGTCTGGTTGTCGTGATAAGCGCTTTTCCTACAAGAGAAGCTTTTGTGATGATTTTCCTTAAACGGTATCGTGACTATAAATCGTTCTGTTTTGTCTCTTGGAATTGTTTTTGTGAATATTGCTTCGCAAATAATTTCTGCGGTGTTGAAATGCCTTCATGTTGTGTTAAACCCCTCCACGTTCAAGAACTTTTCCGCATTCTCATTCAATGACAGACATGATGTGTGTTTGACGAACTTTTTTGTCCTTGATGTTGATTTGCAACAACCTAATTTCGTATTACCAAGACATGATAAACCGTCCAAGTTCAGATCTATGCTTTCATTTTGTAAAATGGCAAAGAATATTTCGGAACCTAGCATTACATCAAATTCTGTTGATTTATGCCATTTGTTATCGGCCAAATTTATATTCTCCGGAACCGAATTCGTATCTTTGTCTCATGCTATTTGTGGTATATTGTCAATGAATTTCTCCAGAACAAGAAACGGTGCGTTTAATCTTGAACATATTATACTCTGAGGCGAATTTTTAATTTGCACCTTTGTTTCTTCTGTTTCTTCATCACTGGTTGATGACATTTTATAATATAACTGCGAGTTTGTTGGTTGCGAATGGACAGTAACTTGCGGGAATATATGCTGTTGCTGCATCAAGCAGGCTTAATAGTATTATTTAATGATGCTCAATGCAATATGGTACAATTGGACTGCTGGAACAAGAAACATGAAGAGGGGAAGAAAATTCGTCAAAAAATTGAATGACTGTGAATTGTTTAATGTGAACATGCATCAATCAGCTGCCATTTACTTGTTGTGTTGATATTCAGTGTTGCCACATGTTTCTCAGCATCCAGCACAAATCGCTCAATTGCCACAATGAGGCTATGGACGCATACGACAAAGAATGTGGAAGAGGCAACAATAGGAAGGGACAACGTGATCATTAAAAGAGCAGTTGAAGTTAAGTAGATGATAATTGATAACGGTAACTGTGACTAAGCGTCAATTGTATTCTTCTTTGCTGGCTGGGACACCAACGACGATTGTCGTTTGTTTTTTCTTTGTTTACACGTTCTTTCTAATATATTAACGGAATTGATGTTATGCTCTTAAAACGGTTTTTAATTTGATTCCCGACTAAATTTATTGCTTCATCGACCAGAAATTTTTATTGTGTTCTTTCCATTTGTCGAATTTCCCGCTTTCTCTTCAGCTCGTGCTAAACTTGGTTACGATCTAGTTAAGCGAGTTGTAATAATAAAAGCGAAGAGAATTTGCATAATTTTCCAAAGCATCCAATTAGATTTGCAACTGTTTTCCCTTGAAAAAAATATGCAACTGTTCGCATGTTTTAACTATTATCGCTTAACCACTTGCGCTACGATTTAATTAAAAGTGTTAAAGTCTCGTCAATCAACAATTTCTAGTAATTTGCTTATGGAAGTTTAAAAAGTTATATTACGATACAATCCAGTCGGCACGTGAATAACCTCAAATCATTTCGCTTGATATTACCATGCAATTGCCATTAAACTGCAACAAGTCTGTCATGCGTCCATCTTAATTTAGAGTTTCGTAAGGTGACGTTGGTGTTTTATAATTTCATCTGAGCTTATAACTGACTAGTTTCTCAAAATTGTTTCAACAAACTCGCATTTATTTTCGTGATTATAATCTACCGGCGGTGGGCGAGGCCGCGGAGGTGGCGGCGCAGTTGGCGGTGGCAGGGGACGAGGCCGCGGAGTTGGCGGTGGCGGCGGGCGAGGCCGCGGAGGTGGCGGCGGGGCAGAGTTGCAGCAGTACTATAGTGCCTGCACCGTTACTAATGTTTATAAAAAATTTTATTATAAATAAAAAATATTCTTTTTTAAATAAAAATTTGTAATTATTAGAGTGACAAATGATGAAAATTCTTATTTTTTCGTTGTGGAAGCCGAAAGAGGCGACGTCGGGGCGCGTCGGGGTCGGGAATGAGCTGCCCGACCCCAAATTGCCCTTATTAGAGTGCTTTCGCCAACTAATTCGCAATATTGCGAAATTTTAAGAAAGTCTTTATTCTTGAGTCTATGTAGCCACTACGTAGAAAGAAAAATGCTAAAAATTCTTATTTTTTCGTTGTGGAAGGCGAAAGAGGCGACGTCGGGGCGCAAGGGGGTCGGGAATGAGCTGCCAGACCCAAAATTACCCTTAAAGAATCGTTTCAGCACGTCAAATCGCAAGATTGCGAAAATTCGCGAAAATCTTTTTTTTTTTCTCTGTCACTACGTAGAATGCATAATCGGTTTTTTCGCTCTGGAGGGCGCAAATATGAAGCGATTCTCGATTGCGACGCGTCAAATTCTTTCTTTTCGCTTCGCTTCGGTTTGGTTCGATGGGGCCGTGCGGGCCATTGAATGGTTTTTGGACCGATTAGTGGAGCAGGAATTTGCGATTCGATCCAGGTGTGTGAATTTGCGAAATGTGTGCGAATTTGCGCTGGCTGTCGGACCGACCCGCGTTTGCACGGCAATTGCTCGGCTCCAGTGCGTTGTGGCGGGTAGTCAAAAAAAAACCAAATGATAGCCGAAGAAATTGTGGACGAGCGAAGCATCAAGCGGAGTTTGTCCGACTGCACGAATGTTGCGAAATTTTTGCAAATACGTTAGAGATCGAGATTTTTTTCTAGGCATTGATCCGGTTCCAATTGAAATTTTTCGATTCCTATAAGGCGGATCGCGGTGGTCAAAACAGAGTTTGAAAGGCCGCGACAATGCGAATCGAAATGATGAGGTCGTGATTTCATCCAGTTGCGAAAAGAGCACAAAAAAAATTATTCTCGCAAGGTTCTGCAGATATCGTTTTGGGCCGTCAGTTTAAGTTTTAATTTCTCGGCTCAGATGAAGCGGATCGACATGGTAAAAAAGCAATTGAAAGCCAGTGACAATGTGTATCCAACTGCTTTGCTCCCGATTTCGTCCAATTTTAAGATTCCGGCCTACCACCGGTGAAGTGCTCGGGAGGTACCCGGTCAAAGACCAAACCGACCCGCCCTCAACCCCGAGAGGAAGAGGGAACGCACCGAGCCCATCGGCTCCGACCTCTATTAGGTGGGTCAACCCCGTTCTGTACATGTTAAACAGGAGGCTACCCCGCATAAGGCGCCCCCCCCCCCCCGTACAACAAAGAACGTGTTCGCATCAACCCGAAGGTCTAAGCACAGCTATTTCGTCCAATTGCAAAAAGGTTGCGAAATAATTGAAGGAAAATGTTTTCTTAACATGTCGCATTTCCCTGGTCGAATTTCAAATTAAAATAGCTCCGCCGCATGAAGAGAAAATGATTTTGAAAAAACCACTCGAAGGAGCGGGAAAATCTGAAGAGGCCCAATGCTTTTCCGATCGCGTGAATCTAATTTTACTGTGCGGAAAAATTAAAAAATCGCATTTTTTCCGCACGGAACCGCTCCCACATTTTCTTCAATATCCGTTGGAATCGGAACGAAATTTCAAATGTGCCACTGAATTACCAAAATTCGAAAATCGCACTTTTCCGAAAAATTTCAAAGGGGACCAATTAGCATCGTTCCAATCAAGGTTACAATCAAGTCGCAAAATTAATTGCAAAAATTTGCAAAATTTGCAAATGATTACGTTTCTGCTGCTTTTCTTCCGATTCGCAATGAAAATCGTGAAATTTGCAATTACGCATTCGAAAGGGCAAGAATTTTTCTACAAAACTAATACGGAGCGAATTTAATTCGAATGCAAAAAGAGTGCAAAAAAAATTGCGATAAGTTTTTCATATATCGTTTCTAGATTTTAAAGTTTATATTCCATTTGCGAAGGAATTTAAAAATTTTTAAAGCAGGTTTTGAAAATTATTGCAAATTTTTTAAACTAACTAGCAAAGAAAAATTATTGGTTGGCATTCTTTTCATTTTATTAACGGAGGACCCACAAAAAAATTTTTTTAATGAATATTAAAAAAAAATCAAATCAATCGTTCCCAAATTAATCTTGCCCAACGTCAACCAGTAATTGAGAACGTGAGAGAGAAATAATTTGTTAGAAATTTTCACCACGTCATCTCGGCCATTTAATAACGAACGACAATTTGCGGGTCGGTGCATGCATGACGTCACAACGTTCATTTCATTTTAGGACTCATGGCGATTCAGACGCGAGCCCTGCACCGAAGGTTCCCCAAATGGAGACGGAGGAAAGCGGCGATTCTTCCGTTCCGGTGGCGGGACCTTCGACGCTGACGACGACGGCGGTTGTGGCCGAGTGAAGTGGAAACAATTTTCCATTGAGCAACGTTGCCGCGAACGAGGAAAATCTCGATGCGAGCGTTGGCAGCGCGAGTCGCGGAATCGCCGCGGAGCCATCAGTTCCATCGGTGGCCGTTGCCAACGTTGACGCCGCGCGCGAGATTTTCCCCGTCGCGAACGACCGGACCACCGATCGCGCGCGTATCGATGCAGCGGACGCGTCTGGCTGCGTTTGCCATCAGCCGGGGCCATCGACGCGCGTCTGTCCGCTGCACGATCTGGCGCAGAGCGACGCAGGTAGTCCGGTAGTAGTCGTAGAAAATCCTTTGCGCGACATTAGCTACGCGAATGATGACGTAGTCGTCACCGTCGCTGCGGAACCAGCCGTTCCGTCGCGTGCGGCTAACGCGGCTAAAAAGATCTTCATCGTAATACGTCACCGAGTTACCGGCAAAATGTTCTCGAGTGAAGCGGACGCGTCCGGCTGCAATTGCAATTTCGTAGCGCCGTCGACGTCGCGTATCTGTCCGCTTCACGACTTCTTGATGTACGACGACGGTAACTTGGACGTAGAGATAACGGCCGTAGACGATTCAATTGGCGACATGCAACGTTTGCTAGAACGTATCGCAATTGACGTGAAAGGCGAGGGAAATCTCGATGCGAACGTTGTCAATGGCCTTCAGTTCCCGCCGACGTTGCCAACCTGCTGCAAGGCGACAGCGAGATTTCCGCCGTCGCGTGTGACACGGCCACCATCCATGGCGTGTGCTCGAGAGGCTTCCCGAAGTATTACCAGCACGTGACGATGATCAGCGACGGGAGGATCAATAACCGTCGCCCGAATTACGGCAAAATCGTGGTAGTGCGGAGGAACAACGTGCCGTATACTGTCGATAACGGTTTCGTTGTTCCCTACAACCCCTACCTGCTGCTGAAGTATCGCACGCATATAAACGTGGAAGTTTGCGTCAACGTCGGGATGCAGATCGTCGAGCAACAACCGCATGCGGACGCCGCCAATGAGAGCACGGTCGGCGGCCGCGTTGAATACGACGAGATAACCTCGAGGAAAAAAGATCTTTAGAATGTATGTTACACAATTGATAATGAAAATAGTATAACTAAAAACATTTGTGTTTTGTAAAACAATTGCAATTACCAAGTAACCTATATTTATGCATTGAAACTACCCATTGATTTCAATGGGAATATTAAAAATTATGCGAAATCTTAATAAGATCTCGTAGAATAATTTCACTGAAAATTTGTACATACTCAAAAAGCCACCGACAAAAACCAAACTAAACTGCTAATATGATATAGGCATTTGAGAGGGAAACTGTCTCAAAAAGGTTTGCAGAAGTTCAACAAGGTAAAAACCTCACAATGCGATTGCTTCTCCTTTTAATGAAGACTGTTGTTACGAAATATACATGATAAATGTTTTCTTAACTGGAAAATAAGTTATTAATTAATTATATGGCTCAATATTCTTCGAATATCTTTTTTTTTATAAACGAAGGAACATGTGGCTCCCCCGATGGCATGCTTTTGTAGCTTAAGTGTGTACACTTGTGCGAGTGACGTTTTGGGTAAACTTGAAAAACAAATTGCGTTCATAACCTAGAATAATAAATTCATAATTTTTAAACAATGTGTTAAATTAATTTTTCTTCGTCTGTTAAACCATAAAAAGCAAATAAACTTTTCAACCAGCAAATAAAATTTCCTTTCAAATGAGTAATGAAAATGGTGAGTAATCATCTATAGAAAGAAATGCGATTGTTCCACAACTAACCTCTTCTAAACATGTTAATTTCTGATTCTGATCAAGGAGCAAAACAAATGAGTCGCTGCGGCTGGAAAAATTATTGGTAAGGAAGAAAACAATTAACTACTTCCATTAAAGCGTTAATCATACATTCAGCCTCTAAAAACTGAATTCTAACCTGTATTTCTTAAATATTGTAGACAAAATCCAAAGGAATCAATGACGCATAAACTTCTAATCGCTCTAATATATTAAGGAAATAAAAACAAAAACAAAGATGTTGATGGTATGAACAAAAGGAAAGTAACTGATGATGATGTACCTCATTTAAAAAGAGAAGTTAAAACAAATAGTTATTGAGGTAAAAAAGAATCGAATGACCATGAAGATGATGGTGAAGTATTAACACTACAAGTAGCAACTGAAGAACAAGATGCTGAATATGGTAAAGTCAATAGATAGAGTTTTTAATTAAGCATTCATTCAATAAATGTTGCTTTTTTCATAACAAAATTATTCATTATACTAAAATAATTAAATTTCTTGTTTATCAATTACTAACAATATGTTCACATTTGTTGTAGAGGAGATTGATGAGGAAAGATGGCTATTGTCAAACAAACCAGCAAACAGGAATCAAGCAAAGAGACAAATGAACAAGTAGCTAAACCAGAAGAATAGCTGAAAGCAAACAACGATAATATTAGGGCAAAGAAGCAAATTGATATTGCTAAATGTCATTTCACTTTAATTAAATTTGAATGTAGGTGTAAGCAAGACTAGAAATAAAACTAGCTATGACAAACTAAAAATTTCTAATGACGTTCGACAGTAGTCAACTAAGGCGCTAGAAACAATGAAATGTGTCATTAGATTTGAAAAATTAGGCGTTTTTAAGGACAAGCGTCATTAGAATTGTCACGACCAAACGTATCGCTGGATATGATAAAAGTTTCTAAGGTATAATGTCACTAAATATGTCAAGTTAGACATTAGAAACAACGAATTGCCTCATTAGATTTCTCAAATCAGGTGTTTCTAAGGGCAAATTTCAATTCGAGATAGTAAAAGCAACCAAAAGTGTTGCTTGATTTGACAAATTAAATGTTTCTAATGACTAATGTCACTGCAAATGGCAACTTGTACATTAGAAACTATCAAATGTGTCTCTAGATGAAAATGAAATTTAACGTTTCTATAATGACTAATATTCACTAGAAGTGTCGAAGGGTGTCCAAAAATAAGTGTTGGAATTAATGTTAATGTATAAGAATGTGAAAAATCGGGAATTTATTACCTCTTTGTATGGAAGCATTTATTTTTAGGACGTATTACCGGCGATAATCTGATGTGATGTATCAATCGTTTATAAAGAACGATCCTTTTAAATTAATACTGTTTAACAATTTCGGATCTATTGCGATTTAAATTCGAATAACCGTTTATTATTTTAGGCACGCATCCATTCGAATATTGAAAGGCTCTATGAGTACGTATTGAGAGAATGATTCCGTTCAAAAACTGAACGGTAATAATAAATAATAAATAATTAATTATTGCAAAAATTTATTTCTTTTTTTAATTTTAGATGAGCAAGTCGATGTACGATAATGCATAGGCGATTTTTCCTAATAATTTTGGCATTGGAACTTTAGAAAGTAGTTATAAGTTAAGCCAGATTCTTGGGTACATTTCAATGAATAATTTGACCCAGTGAACTGCTCCATCTCTGCGTATTTAAATGCAAATTGTAAATTTCTGCAAGGTAGCTTATGATTAATAACCCGGTACCGATATATTCTATTCAAATGGATATAATACATTATTCCATCGACTTCTTATCACTAGTTCTTCAGATGTAAAGGGATATTTGTTTGTCCTGTACGATTTGAGATGAGAGAGAAAAGTTTGTTTATACAGTGATTTGTCCACTTTTATTGAATTAACTAATTTGGTGATAAAATTCTGTTGAATTTTTAAATAAAATTTCACCCTCATACTCATATAGTTTATTAAATTAATTTCTTGAATAATGAAGTAATAATTATTTCGAATTTGAATTCCACGAGCCACATTATAATGCGCATTCCGTTGAAACACAATTGATCAGGATTAGTTTTGTGAAGTATATCAAAGGATTGTTGTCCATCAAATAAAAGTCTAATTTATTTAACGAGCATTAGTCACGATCCAATTGTATCGTCAGCAATCAACCTTTTTTCGTAGTTGATCAACTGTTTTATTTCGCCAACGTTGCCAATTCTTTTCAAATCACCACCTCAGGATAAGAGTCTTATATACCGAAAATGCAACCAGGAATACACTATGAATCTTCCATAAGAAACCATTGAAAGCTTTGGGGCAAGATATTTCCTTCATTTCAGACTGAATCCATTAAAATAATGAATCAAATTGTTTATAAATGAAGTATCTCGGGCCTGTCACAGCCCTTTTTTTGAGTTTCGCTTTCATAATTGAGAAATTTTAAAAAATGTGGTGAAAAAAGTTTGATTTCGCTTAAATGGAGTTTATTCAAAAAACGGCTTCTGACAAGGTCGGAAGCGATTTTTTTAATGAATTTTGGTACAAGTACTTTTTAAAATCGTTAACGATTAAGGGAGAAATGTTGCCCCAAACGAATTAAAATTTGACCCCGTAAACTGCTGCCATCTCTGCGAATTAACATGAAAATTGTAAATTTGGCAAGGCAGCTAATGTTTTATAACGCAATTCTTATATATTATTTTCTGCTGGATTATAAAACTATTCTTGCAACTTCTTATCGGTATTTCATCAGATCGAAAGGGAAATTACGTCATCGGAAGAATGTGAATTTGCGCGCAATGAAACAAATTTAAATTCAAATTGTTATCAAAATTAATGCAATCGCTACCATAATGCTATCCTTGTATATATTTGGAGGAATAGAAATATTTAGAATGTATACTGTACAACTGATAATGAAAATAGTATGATTAAAAACATTTTAGAATTAATTTATGTTACGTAATGCACCAAATTATGCGAAATATTAAAAATATTTGCTACACAATCATCTTACCGTAAATTTGTACTAAAACAATCTTAAGTATAGCCGGTGTTAACTTCTAATATGCATCTCTGTTGTGTTGTTGAAAATATTTTTTATGGCATGTTTACTACAAAATTCACGTAGAAATTTCACGTTTCAAATTTTAAAACAAAACGGGATTAACAGGTGGTTCTAATGATGAAAATGTCTCAAATAGTACATTCTAAATTGCAGTAACGATAGATTACTTAACATCGGGTTATTTTAAATTGATATCATTTATGACGAAGAATCCAATTTTAAATTTGAAAGAAATAATGTCTAAATTATAAAATTAATATCATTACGCAGAAAACAAGCAAAACATTACGGGTGAAAATCGTGCATTAAAATTTGAAACGTATTCAAAATCATTTGTAGTACAACTCAAAAAAGAATTGATGCTACGATAATAATCAAATTCGAAGGATCTGTTGCTCATATTTTTGGTTTGGCTGATAAATAGATTTTGCAAATAGTCTCAATCTTTAATAAGCAAAAGCAAGATTCGAATTTAAGAGATTAAAAGTGCGATAATATTTAAACGGCTGGACCGATTGGGCTGTAATTTGCACGCGAATTACGTTTAATCTGTCCCTACAAACGGCCAATGCGGCGAGATGAAGGAAAATCAAAAAGGGGTGTTAGCTTTGCTTTTTTAGCAAAAAATGGCAAAAATCGACTTTTTCTAAATCGAGCGGAATTGAATGAGGAACGATTCGAACAAGTGAAAACCATCGAAAAGTTTGCCAAATTCGATGAAAAACTAAGAGAAAAAGCGCAATATTCGTTTAGCTTGTAATACGAATGTACTATTAGTATGTTCTGAAAATTACTTCAAAGATACTTCATTATAAATATTCTTTGAAATTTGCTTTCAATATAGAATTTGAAATGAAATAGATGATTTTTTCAGGACAATTCTATATTTTATTGTACTTTCTTTTCCATTTCGATTGAATTTATAAGTTTTATAATCCAATTTTGATGATTTTATTATAAAATTATACTTATATTTACTGTAATAAGTTAATTTAAGGGAATAGTTTCATAAATGAGCAATTAATAATTATTTCGAATTTAAATTCAATGCGCCACATCATGCGCGTTTCGTTGAGATTTAATTGTTGAGAATTAGTTTCGTGAAGTATATCGAGACATTGTTGGAAGTGCGATAAAATAACACTCGCAAAAAGTAATTAATTTAATGAGTATTTGTAATCAAGAACCGTGTAACGTTGCCAATTCTCTTCCACATATTCGTATCGATTTAGTGACAAGCAACAATAACTGCGATTAGCCTTTATTAGTGCGCGTATTCGAGCCTCCGAGCGCGAGACGTATCGCTTAGAATTGCTCAGGTCGAGGACTAGGGTATATGTCACCAATGGAGACGTAAGACGACTGTTTGTTTACAACGCAGTTGATCAGCTGGTGTATATAAGACTCTTAAACTGTTATTGTATCATGGCTGTTGGCCATCAGTGTATGTAAGAAATGGGGGCAAAAACATAGTGAACGCCACCCGTAGGGGATTATTGAACCAACCGTGGTTTATGTTTAAGCTAAATGTTCTTGTACAAAATAAATACAGATCTTTCTTCGTCTTTGCATCTAATATCTCACTTGGGCAAGAATTCATGTCGAACGTTGCAGTTTCCCCGCTCCACCTTCTCATTTATACGCCATCATTCTTCGCATTGTGATTTCGATTTTACGCTTCGCAACGGTTTCGCTTCTTGTGCATTACAGCAATAATATCGTTTCTCAAGTAGATTTTGAGGCGAATCTTTGTAACATCTTTAAATAAGCGTTCGATATCTTCGAGGAATCGTTTTCAAATTGCAGCGAATGGTTTGTTTATAAAATCTGTCTTTTCCTCTGCCAAGAACCGCCATGTTGCAGCGCGGTAAGTTCAAATTAATTTTTTATGTTGTTCTATACTGATGACAGTCGATTCAATAGAAAATGCATTTTTACCATATAAAAGCTGGTAAATTTTATTTTCTTTAACATTCCATTTACACTAAATGTTACGGTAGAACATTTTTGCATTTATAATTATTATATATTATATATAATATATAATATATTAATGTGGGAAACGTTGAATTAAATTAATTTAATCGTTTCTTAAAACGTTTAACATTTCCGCCTTTTCGATTGCCTGCTAGACGAGGTCCTGCAAGATAATGAATGCCGTGCGGGAATAGTTTCCTTGCCTCCTCGACCTCCACTATGGCATCGCTTCATGACGATGCGGTAGCCCTGTTCCCAAACGTCTCCCTCGACTTCGTCGCATAGCTTTTGCCATGCGTCCGCCTTTGCTCGCTTAATGGCACTCCTCAGTGTCCTCCTCGCCACTTTCAGCTGTTGTTCTAAGGCGATTAGTACGGTTGGATCATCGAGCCACCTTGCCCGGGCGACTGCTCTTCGGGCCTTTAACCACGCGACTCGCTTTTCCTTCACGCACACGTTCATGGCCGACTGGAGCTCCGTCCTTAGCTCGGCAGGGTCCCTCGGCTGTGTGTTCTCGTCCTCGCTCCATCGCCTCAGTAAATATGTGGCGACTCTTGCTGGGGTCTCGCCGTCCAGCTTCCAGCCACTACGTCGGGGGATGATGACGTTACGGTCGTTGATGTTGCCCTTATTCCTGGATTTTTGCAACGATTTGCACACGTTGGCACCGTTCCCTCGTTGACCGGCACCAGATCGTTGGCAGCGCACCATTCGCAAAGCGCATCTCCCCGCTTCTGTCGTTTCTAGTTGAGCCCCAGGCTAAATGTTTCGCGTTGAAGTCGCCTGCGAGGATAGCTGCTGGATGCAGGCACGTCTCTAGGCGACACATAAGTAGAGACAATGCGTGTGGAGTCTGCGTCGATCTAGACAGTAACAGCACCGCCGCGTCGATCCTGTCCTCCATCCTTGCCTGGTGGCCATGGCAACGTTTGGTTGGGTAGTCTCTGGAGTAGGAGGTCGGTAGCTTCTTTTGAACGGTTGGTGTCGATTTGGAGGACGCGGATCGGCGGTGTTTTGGCCGGCTTGCGCGTTCTTTCGTCATCCATCCTCGTTGAATCCACGGCTTGGAGGCCTGTTGCTCAGATGTCCAAAATAAACCTGTTTCATCCACGTTAAACAACTTGTGGGTGAAAAGTTTCCATCAGTAATTAAATTAAAAATCAGTAATTAAATTAAAATTTGTGGAAATTCTTCCGCAGCTTTATGGTCAGCACTAGCTGCCACGCCAGTTATCCTCAAAGTGTGAGTGTTACTTCTTTTTTTGCTTTTTGCCTTTGCCATGATTATGGCTTGGCTTAAGGGAATTTTGTGTTTCGTGATCGATCCAAATCCGCCTTTCCATCTCTTAAAAAACTGAGTTTCTCTATGTCATCACTTTTTTCGCTAACATATTAGATGATGTTGTAGCAGACGATTTAATTTCTTCTGAATTTTGCAAAATTGTTCGTATAGTTGAAGGTGCTGGTTTTAAAGAACTTGCTATGTCAACTTGTCCTGTATATATTATTATTCATCTTTCTTTATTTCGAAATTTTATTTTTCAACCATACAATCAAAATTATTACTTTTTACTGCTTTTCGTTCGAAGTAATGTAAAAGTGCGCACTTCTTTTGCCGGAGACATGATACAAAGATTAATAATCAACCTTGGTTTGGCAATGTGGCTGGATGCCCAGTATCGGCCTGCCCATCTCATAGTAAGTTTTACTTTTCCTTTTACATTCTTCATTGTCTTCCCAAACAGAATTGTTCATCAGTTTGAACAATCCCTTTTCGAAATTGTTCTTCGCGTTGTGTTGCAAGTCTGCATTTAATTTGATATAGGGCTCCTTGAACTGTCTGAAGGAGAGCACTCTATGCATATTCTCACTACTAACCATTTGGACACATATTGTTTTAGATTAATATAATGGATAACGTATTTTGTTTTTGTTGTTAGCGTTGCCATTAATTTTGTTTCTTTGCTGTTTGGTGATGCACATGTCATCAGTGCCATCGGTAGATCTGATTGACGATCATGTATACTTGTTGGATATTCGAGATTCACCTCCACGGGTGGGCTAAGATTTCCCAATTCACTTCTTTTAGTATTTGTGACCGGTTCTGCAACATGAGGTCTGGCGTTGTCGTGAAGCAATATCAGACACTCGTGTCTCGTGGCACCATTCTGGTCGTTTAGTGGCAACTTCTCGGTTCAGATTGATTAATTGCTCTTTATAACGAGCCGCCGTAACAGTTTCGCCAGGTTTGAGAAGTTCATAATACGAGATACCCTTCTCATCCCACCATATGCAGAGTAGCACCTTCTTTCCATGGATATTGGGCTTGGGAGTCAACGCCTTTCCTGGGTCCGTCCATGATCTCTTTCATTTTGGATTATCGAAATAAATCCACTTCTCATCACCAGTGATGATTCGATGCATGAGTGACTTGCGTTGTTGCCGTGCAAGCAATTATTATTAATTAATAATATTGACTTATTATAAACAAATAAGATGTTTGCATTTGGTACCCCGAAACACAAACAAACACCGATTCTCGTATCAGCAAATTATGCAAATTGCGCTAGAACTTGATATAGGGCTCCTTGAACTGTCTGAAGGAGAGCACTCTATGCATATTTTCACTACTAACCATTTGGACACATATTGTTTTAGATTAATATAATGGATAACGTATTTTGTTTTTGTTGTTAGCGTTGCCATTAATTTTGTTTCTTTGCTGTTTGGTGATGCACATGTCATCAGTGCCATCGGTAGATCTGATTGACGATCATGTATACTTGTTGGATATTCGAGATTCACCTCCACGGGTGGGCTAAGATTTCCCAATTCACTTCTTTTAGTATTTGTGACCGGTTCTGCAACATGAGGTCTGGCGTTGTCGTGAAGCAATATCAGACACTCGTGTCTCGTGGCACCATTCTGGTCGTTTAGTGGCAACTTCTCGGTTCAGATTGATTAATTGCTCTTTATAACGAGCCGCCGTAACAGTTTCGCCAGGTTTGAGAAGTTCATAATACGAGATACCCTTCTCATCCCACCATATGCAGAGTAGCACCTTCTTTCCATGGATATTGGGCTTGGGAGTCAACGCCTTTCCTGGGTCCGTCCATGATCTCTTTCATTTTGGATTATCGAAATAAATCCACTTCTCATCACCAGTGATGATTCGATGCATGAGTGACTTGCGTTGTTGCCGTGCAAGCAAAAGTTCGCACATCGTTTCTCGATTTTCTTGCTGGCGTTCAGTCAGTTCATGCGCCACCCATACTCCTTTCTCCTGAATCTTGCCCATGGCATTCAAGCGATTCGAAATTGTTCGCTGAGTCATACCTAACGCGTCAGCTAATTGTTGCTGCGTTTGGGCATCATCTTCATCGAGTAAGGTTTGCAGTTTATCGTCTTCAAACTGCTTCGGTGCCTTCTCTGAACCTCTTGACCATATCTGACAGTCTCGGGCAGTGATCGTATCTTCACCATAAACTTCTGTTAGAATTTTGTGAGCTTTAGCAGCACTCTTCTTCCAATTAAACATGAACAAAAGCACTTCCCATAAATGCTCTTTTTTGCGCTTCTGTGGTGGTCCTTAAAATTGTCCTAAAACTTTTTTTCTTAATTCATGATTTGTAACGTAATCATAGGGCAAAACACGCTTCCGTTTTAATAATTCCAGTTGTGTGCTACTGCTACGTTTGAATTCTCTTTTTAGAAGTGGTACATCTTTCAATAGGAATGCTAATTTTCCGAGAGATGTACTTAGAAATCTGAAGGAATCGATGAATTTTAGTTTGATTCTCGTACCGCGTACGCTCTTTATAATTGAGATGTACTTCTCTATGTTGTTAGGTAAAACCCTTATATTTTCTTCAATCATTCGACTCACATCTTTTATCACAAGATGTGAGCCATATCCACTTAAATTGTGAAAAAGTATAATAATTTTCGTGGATTCATGGTGGCTTGAATTACACGCGTCGTAATAAATAAACAAAAATGGGTAAAATACTTGTATAATGATTGTGATCACGGACTTTCACTTCTTTCTCCGTATTAATCACCTTTCCGCAAATCCAGCAATTTCGACTAATTAAATAATCTTTTTGTCGTGCTGCTGATAGTGTTTTCATAAGTTTCGGCCTATCGTAATTCTTTCATATGATATTCGCAAAAGTTCGCTCGCAAATCATTTTGTACAGTTTTCACCGCGATATTTATATCACTGTAGCAATAATAACTCGCGCTATGGGCTTCGTGTTCTTGATATTTGCGGTTTGCGATGGACGTTTGAATATCTACAGGTTTTAATATACACTCAAAATCAGCGTATGTCAGGTGTGTGCATATGAAACCGGAATTTTCCTAGAAGGGTCCTAGCGGGCAGTTTTGGTACTACACTGACAACTAATTGCGTTTTTTTGTTTTGTTTACATCAGCCAAATATCGCATCGAATGCTTGTCGAAGCTTACGGGGACTATGCACTTGGTAAATCAGTGTTTTGAGTGGTTTAAAAAATTCAAAAATGGTCACATTGATGTTAGAAACGAATATCGTGGTAGGCCGGCTAAGAAGTTCGAAAACAGTGAATTGCAAGAATTGTTGGATGAAGATGATACTCAAACGCAACAACAACTCGCAGATGAATTAAATCTGGGCCGAGAAAGCATTTCCAGACGTTTGAAAGCTATAGGAAAGATCCAAAAGATGGGTAAATGGGTTCCACATGAATTGAATGAAAGGCAATATTAACACTATTCACATGCTTTCGGAATGAGACATATTTATCATCAGGAAACGAAATCTTGCAATTGTTTTTTTTTGCACAGACATAATCTCATGTTCATGTAATTTCTGGTTCAAATAAAAATATTGTAAACAAATATCACGTACTATCCTTTCTCCGTGATGCTTACTTAATCCGCTTGAAATTATTCGGGATAAGTTTTTTATCCAGACACAGTGGTATTTAATAATTTGCTGCTGAAGTTGTTGTTGTTCTCCTTCTTTGTCTCCCTCATCTTCATCACTATCACTATACTTCTCCTGAATTAATAATAAGTTTATGTGTTGTAATTTTTTATCGGAAGTTAACCGTGATGGAAGAACCTTATAATTTTCCTTCGCTTTTCGCAGCACGCATACCTTCATAGATATATTATTTAATTGCTGAAATGTCTGCATATCTTTCCTGGAAATTGGAGATTCAATTCCTTGCTCATTTAGGACTTGACGGTAATCCGGATATGCATAAACACGATCACTATCTTGTGACGCTCGATATAATGCGGCAAAACATGCATCATCTTTGTTTTTTACATTGATGCATGTCTTCTTTTGTTTGATAGAAAAAGGTAAATCAATAACGAAGATCCAACAAGTGGTGTATATTAATTTATGTTTATTGTTAAATCAATGACGGCTGATAGCGCCCAACCACCATCGCGCTCTTGGAACTCTTCTAATTGGGTCAACATCAATGGCCAGGTTTATGGCTTCCGACTTCGTATTGATATACTTGAAGTCCATAACGGCTTCATCGCTAGCACTCACTTTGATGAACTCACCGCAAAATGTTGTCCAAATTTTAAGAAAATTATGACGTAGTATATTCTTTAAAGCGTTTGATGATCATTGATCGAGCATCAATCAAGAAACTTATTGGATCACTATGCGTCAAATTAGTGATGCATCCTGTTCTCTAACGTTTGTTGAAGGACGAATTCGCATCCCCCAATAAATACGGTCGCTTTGCTTCGTATTTCGGCTACCATCACTCTTGCGTTTCCTCTTGCCTTTTTCTCGTATACTCTTCATATGAGATGTGGCCCTGAAGAATTTTTTTTTTCACCTATATTGCTGATATTTTTTAATTCAGGCGTCAGCAAGCGTAAAATTTTATTTGAGTATTTAATCACTTTTTCTATTTCGATGCTGGTTTCGCTGATTTTCAGAATATCATTCGCCATCTTCAGCATATTTTGCGCAAGCACTATTACCGCAGACTTTTTCACGTAATTTCAACTGGATGTTTACTTTCAATGATATGAAGCAACAATATGATGAAAAACTATTTCTTTCATGTGCTATTTAAAGCAAATCCGAAAGGTTTTCCCTATGTGATATCCCACTGCCTAATTTTGTTTTTGTAAATAAGCATCGATTAATAGCCATATTGGAAATCTAATTGCGCTTTGTGATACTTAAAAATAATTTTTACTCTCATTAAAATTAATTGTTTGATAATGATTAGAAACTAAGTAAGTTATGATAAATGCAATTATTCATCAATAATAATATTGACTTAAACAGGATGTATGCATTCGCTAATGATAACTAATTAAAGTGTACTTTTTTAAGTGTTAATGAACTTTTCGTATACTTAACAATAGTTTTGATGATTAGAAACTAAAGAAAATTATAATAATTATTATTAATTAATAATATTGACGTATTATAAACAAATAAGATGTTTGCATTTGGTACCCCGAAACACAAACAAACACCGATTCTCGTATCAGCAAATTATGCAAATTGCGCTAGAACTCCTATAGTTATACTACTGACAATATTCCCATTTTCGAGTTTCCACATCTCTTGGAACAATTGTTTTATGATTAGGGAATAGTCGTCGGTGTTGTTTTATTAAACGAAGACGGCGTTATATATTTTTTGTCAAACATTAGTTCGAATGGTGAGAATTTTGTTGTGTTTTGAACCGAGGTATTGTAACTTAGCATGAAATATGGCAACAAAATGTCGCATGTTTGTGTATCGTTATCGATGTTTGTACGGAGGTCAGGTATGCTATTTTTTAATCATTCAGTGCATTGGGTGGCCTTATGTGCGTCCTAAATATTTGTATCCCCACTATTGAAGGTCGCAAACTGGAAAAAGCTTTAGTTAAAAGAAGAAAATAATGCAAGCCAGTTAAGTTCAGCTTAAAGTGTTGTGCAACAAGTGAGAGAGTTTGTGAGTTTAGAATGTTTATTAGATAAAAAGTAATGTGAGTTGGGTAAAGCGATAGTGAAAATGGTGGAAGCTGCTGGATGCTGTTGGCGGTGGCAGGATGGTCATCGGGCGAAATTCATTTATAAAATAGGTAAATTTATTTTTGAGAATTCTCTTCAATTCAATAAACTAATAATTAATACATTCAATGCCAGGTAGGTTCCAGGAACGTGCGGGCAGCAGCTTAAGATAAGAATTTTTAACTTCTTCCTTTTCTTCTCCTTTTACATCATCTGATGTCTTTTCGGCGCTTCCTCTATTGCCATCGCTTCCACTTTGGTGGAGACGTCTTCAGTAATCAATTATTATTATTATTTGCAAGCTGTGGAGTATGATTGGTTGCCTAACATAAAGCATTTTTGCCGCGGTGGAACACTAATTTGAAATCTTTATAATCTTCTATTTACTGCTATATATTACGGAGTTTTACCTATCTTTGATTCAGTTTCAATTCTTGCTTTCGGCCTATAGCCACAAATAGGTTTTTGGAAATTCTTCAATTTCCTGAACAAGGATGAAAAATGTAATCCAGGAAAATTCAATTTCCATAGTTATATTGTAATTCAGTAAATGCCATGAATTATGATATTGCGAAAATGGCTGATGAAGGCTAAACAGGGAACGGTACATGCGGTTGGTGTGAAATCTTCAAAAGAATCTCAACAAAATAATAACAACGTTCAACAACAAAGTGTTCGCTCACAAGCGGAGGAGATCGCGAACGAGACAGACAACAATTTAGTAATTCAAATTTCACTTTGCAGTTACGCCCTATTCCATCCTTGATCTTGGGATTTGGGGAAATTCGCAAACATATTGATGCCGAGTTACATGCAAATTAGCCGTATTATTGCGAAATTCGTTCCCTCTGTTTTCAATCCACGTGCCCAATTTTTTCCTCTTTTTTGCTATTTAATTTTATCGTTGCACTTTATTTTTTTCTTTCGCACGTTCTTCGTTATATTTTACTTTTGAGGGAACTGGAGGAGAAATAACTACACAAGATGTAACACTTTATAAACACTCTATATATTTATACAACACGATAATATATGTATATGTACAATAATATTGTAAATGCCGCTTTTATACGTTATTTTGGTCGCTTTTGGATCGCAGTAGGTTGCTGCCGTCTGGTGGTCGCAAGCCATTTACCGCCACACCACCCCCTGCCAGTGAGAAAGCTGCCGGTGATTTTTTTAGGGGAATCCGGCCTGATATCGCTGTCATCGTCTTAATGCTGGTCGTTTGTTGTTCTTTAACGTGCTGACCGTTTGTCGTAAGGTTCGTTATGCCGTCGAGAACCCTTTTGTTGCGTGGGTCCACCAACGGGTTAAAGTGCTCCAAGAAATCTATTCCGACTATGGGCTGGCTTCCATAAGCGATTACAAATTTCCACGTGAAGGCTTTTCTCAGCCGAAGGTCTAAGGTTAGTGTCGTCACGCCGTACGTGGTAATTGTAGATCCGTCGGCTGCTGTTAGTTCGTATCCGGTTTTGACACTCTCAGCGCGGATAAAGTTTTTCGGATAAACGCACAAGTCTGCGCCGGTGTCGATAAGAAAGCGTGTCTTGACTCTTCGGTTGATTATAAATATGCGGCGAGAAACTGTCGGGCATCTGTCGACATTCGCCACTGCCGTTTGCCCTCTTAAGCGGCGTTTTCCTAGCTGCGTCTTGCGTACAAGGAACGCAATCTCCGCATAAGACGCACAGCGACCGTTTTCCTTGAAGCGGAACAAACTGCGTCAAGCGTCTGCGCACTTACAAAAAGAGCCGAAAATTAGAGATGTATTAAATTTCCGTATACCGTATTTGTTTCATTGTGAAATTGCAAAATGCAACGAAGTGTGCGTTCCAAAATAATTAGTTCTTGTATTGTATATAAATATCTTGAAAATTTGATCGATGAAGAAGATTACATAATATTAGCAAACCGGAAGCGTAAGAAAACAAATGAGTTTTTATTTTAAGCGGACCGAAGAAGGACACTATAATATTTTTATTACGAAATATTTATTGGAGGACGGGATAAAATTTCGAGAGTTTTTAAGGTTTACGCCAGATCGGTTTTCTTACTATTTTAGAATGTGTCAAAGAAAAATTTTATATTAAACCATACAACAGAGTGTCGAAACCGATAACACCTGCAGAGAAGCTGGCAGTGATATTGAGGTAAAGCATGAATAACTTCATTTTGACTATGATGACATCAAAATCTTTCGTAGATTTCTGGCGACTGGAGAATCTTAGCGGTCGTTGCAAATTTAATTTCGAATATCACTAACTAAAATAAGTCTCATCGTGCCGGAGGTTCTGCAGGCACTGCGAGAGCATCTAACTGATTTTTTTTGTTGCCACCACCCAATAAGATTAATTGGGAAGAAAAAGCAGCCGAATTTTGGACACGGTGGTCATTTTCCAATGCGATGGCTGCAATTGATGGAAAGCATGTCCGGATTGTAGCACCTAACAGCAGTGGAAGCCTTTTTTACAACTACAGAGGCTACTTTTCTACAGTATTACTTGCGTTGGTCGACGCGAATTATAACTTTCTCGTAGCAGACGGAGGTTCATATGGGAAAGAAGGCGATTCCGGTATTTTGAACAAGTCGAAATTGGGACAACTAGTGAGAGAGTGCTCAATTTTCCCTTCGCCGCGATGTTTGCCGGATTGAGACATTCTTTTATCTCACGTGATACTGGACGATGAGGCTTTTCGACTAGATCAATCATGAAGCTTGATTCTAAACGATGCATATTAGAAGATGTTCGAAAGAAAAAAAATAATTATCGATTGCGTAAAGTGAGAAGAGTCACCGAAAATGCTTTTAGCATTATGTGCTCAACATTTCGAAAATTCTTCACGTCCATTAATTTGAAACCAGAGACGGTTGACTCAGTAGTATTTATTTCTTGTGCTTTGCACAACTTTTTAAGATCGGAAAATCAAAATCAACCTTTATCGACTGTAGAACCGCAAGATTTTCAAATATCTAATAGTAACATGCTACCATTGCGAGGAATTGGCGGTTATGGCAATGCCGAAGGGTTTGCAGTAGGAGACAATTTTACCGAATATATCAACGATCCGAGCTTGATAAATCACAATTAAAATTCCTTTTATGTATATAAAAACACAATACATATATTATTATATTTATAAGCATTTGTTAGATAACATGGAATGACAAAGAATTTTGTATTATTTTGCATTTAAAGTCTCCAGCTCCATGACTTGTTGAAAAAAATTTATCTTTGCTTCAAGGATGAGTTCCGGCGGCAATTTTTTTACTGTCGTCACCATTGTCTTAAAAAAAGGTCAATATCATCCTCTGGTTCAGCCAGTTTCTCCAAATATGCGAACAGCTCCTGTAGATCTTCCCGCCGCGCATTTATCAGGTTTTCCATGGTCTTGTCTATGGTTAATTTGCTTTTCCCGGACGTCGGTGCTTCTTCTTCCATCCCGGAAGAAGAGGAACTTCCAGTTAATTGTGGTGTTGCAAAATCTGGCGAGTTTGCTTCCATCTCATTGGAGACGGCTTCTCGCTCGTCTTCAACTGCGTCCAGAAAACGGAGTCTGTCCCAATACGGGTCTCTTTTTTTCGCAGCTTATCCAGTTGTTCCTCTCTCTTGCCGTTTGTACTTCCGGAAATTATCGCGGATACTCCGAAAACGCACTCTACATTGATCAGCTAACAAAATAGGGAGATAAATTGTTAAACTTGGTTCTTTTTCTATCGCAAACTTAGTTTTACTCACTCGTTTTATCAATTTTCCTCCTATTTCCTTCCATCTTGTATTCTTCAGCACCTGTTCTTTGTAACTTTTGTCTGCCATATGCCATAGAAATGGGCGTTCCTACACCAATTCTATCAATTTCTCGTCGTCGAGTTTGACAATCGAAGAGTCTTTGACATGTTTTGTTGATTTTTAATAATGAAATGGTAAAAACTTAGCATGAAAAGACGAAAGATGCATTTAATAACTCACAAGAAGAATGAAATGAAATTGACCGCCGTTTTAGTAATACAGCAATATTCAACTGTATATAATTCTCATCAATTCTTCCGTTCAACTAATACATAAAGCATATGGGAATACCTGGTAATAACAAATTCTGCATTCTATGCATATATTATATCTATATATATTCATAAGACGCAACGTGCTAAGACGCTCTGTCTGCCTGCACAAGACGCATCTTAGGAAAACGGTCACGTTTAGTTGCATTGGAACAAGTGGCGCATGTTGTAAGACGCAAGACGCGGCTAGGAAAACGCCGCCGTTCGTTGGTGGTTGTTTCATCCATAAAGTGCGTAATATATCCCTTGGAAATTCGTTTCCGGCAAGCACGGCTAGGTGCCTATAAAATTGCGATGGCTTGCGATCTCCTATTTCTTCACCTTCTAACTATTGTTTCGTCTTGTTTTCTTGTGACGTTCCAATTCGTTCTATCACTTCGGTCTTGATTGCTTGGTATTCCTCACTTGCTGGTTGATTTGCAATGATATCGCGCAATTCGCTCGCGCACGCGCTACCTAACGCGTTTAGTACTAGAACGTACTTTGTATCGTCCGATGTTATGTTCGACGCCACGAAGCTCCCTTCTAATAGCGCAATAATACCGGATCGTTTGGCATGAACGGCATCGGTATCATAGTCACACGATCGACGATTTGAGTCGCGGTAATCGGAGGCGTGCTCCCAGTTGGTGCCATTTACTTCACGATTTCACTCACACGTAGGGTCAGTCACACGTTGGCTTCACTCTATGCTTACACTCACACGTTGGTTTTCACTCACACTTTCGTTGCACTCACACGTTGGTTTTTCCTCTGGTTTTACTTTCGCAGATTACTTCGGTTTTTACAGATCACTTCAGTTTTCACAGATCACGTTTGTTTTTCACAGGTCACGTCAGTTTTTCACAAATCACATCGGTTGGTCACCACTGTGGGAACTGGAGGAGAAATAACTTCACAAGATGTAACACTTTATAAACACTCTATATATGTATGTACAGTAATACTGTATGTGGTACTGTGCTAAACGGCCGATTTTATACGTTATTTTGGATTTTTGGATCGCAGTAGCTTGCTGCCATCTGGTGGTCGAAAGCCATAAACCGCCACACTTTAAAATGAAAAAAAAAAAGAAATGAGCAAAATACCCTTTAGATGTATGAAAAATTTTCCCTTTGATGAATTTTGTGTCAGCCCCGTCAAGAATTTCTAATGTGCAAACGCAAATTTCCTCTCCCTTTTTTTTCAAGAAAAAGTTAACAAACCTCTTTCGTCCGATTCCGCGGGTACCTTTAATTAAAGCGAAACGCGATAAAAACTAGGCCGCGTAATTATTTAATAATATCAGCGTAAAGTCATATAAGAACTCGACGAAGCTGAGAACGCTTCCGCCCAAGAATAGCGCAAAACTTCCACCGAACATTACTGCAAAGGACGAGAAAAACAAACGAGGAAGTCGAGAAGATCGACCAAAACTTGATGAAGCGGCGTTTCCTCACTGACAATTTCCAGCTTATCCTTTACGACGTGTCTTCCGTGTCTTTCGGTCGGAAAATTCGCTACAATCACATCAATGCTTGCCACGTTTTCGCGAGCTCTAAAACCGAAGTGAATGGAGCAAATTCGTTTTTGCATCGAAAATCACTTAGGAATAATCCACGTTCTTCACCGCGGAAACTTCAAGTTCGCTGCAACTTGGCAAGCACGCTCTCGTAATCATCATATTATAGCTGTTAATCAAGCAATTGCTTTCATCTTCGGTGCATCGGGTTTTGCTATTCGCAAGTGCAATAAGTCATTAGCGTTTTGCGGAAAGATCACGTGGTTGACCGCGATGTAGCGGACGTAATTGGAAAAAGGGCCGAAGCTGATGGCGTTCTTCAAGGTTTGCGCTTCGAAAATTGGCACGTCCTCTGCGCTCGATATGAAAACCTAAACGTTCTAAAATTACGGAAGAAAGACGCGACTTAAACGCATTTACATATCCGGTCCCATTTAATTCCATCAGCAAACGACCCAAGCTCTGTCGTCTATTCGACGTAGTATCGAGCGTTGCACTTCTTCTTACTATATTCTTACTAAAAGTAAGAATTGAAAAAGAATTATATACATTAACAACAATTGTTTTGCAGATGTCACTTGTAAACAAGCGTCAAAAGCAACGTTTATTTGCGTTTATGCTGGATCATCTCGAATTAATTTCGGGACGGTTTAATTCCACCTTTAGGCGGGAAACTGCCGACGAATTGTGTAAGGCGGCGGCGGCAGTATTAAATAATTTAGGTGAACAAAAGAATTGGCGGCAATGGAAATCTACGAGTATTATTCTATGAGCTGGCATGTAGGATTATTACGAAATGTTTATTGCATATTTTTAGTCTTGGCATGATTTAAAGTCCGCCCTGAAGAAGAAGGCCCGTCCCGATCCATCCCAACTCACAGTGGTGAAGAGGGAATTGACAAACCAATTTGCAGACATCTGAACAGGCGGTGATAGGATCACGGAAGATTCCGCGCCGCCACTGGAAAGGGTAAGCTTTAAATCAAAAGCATGCCGCAATATTTAACAATTTTCATTTTAGACTCCAAATTCGCCCGCTGATGCATTGTCAAGCTCGTCCATCGCAAGTTTTCTATTAATTTTGGTTTCATTTAAGAAACTTTTTTTTTTGAGCCGAAGTCATATGGTAAGAATTATAAAACACATTTTTTTCTAATTACACATATCTGCATAAGAAAATCACTTTGCAGATGCCCTACACTGACTTCTGCCAATATTTGAGGACGGTCGGAGAAAATCAGGCAAGGACCGAGCGTACAGCACTATTAATTCTGAACAATCTTATTGCAATAAAAAATACGCTGGATAGCGTCTTGGCCGAAGTGAGAACGTCTAGTGAACACCGTTAGTTTAAAACTAAAATGTAAAAATTAAAAAAAAGTCGAAATAAAATCGTGCATATATGTTTTATAAAAAAAATTTGTAATTCATGTATTTTTACCTTGATTGGTCCTTCACAAATTCACGGTCCTCAATTTGTCGACAATCTGCCGCCTTACACTTTTCGCGCCTTCCCTGTCGCTGTTTACCGGAATGACACGCAGTGACACGGGCTGTAGTATTTATTATTGCCCCTGCCCTGTGAGGCCTAAAGTGCAGCACCCTGTGCCTTAGAAGGGGGCCGAAATCGATTTTTCAAAGGTACGTTGCTGCATTCAATAATGGTTCGGGCCCTCGTAAACATTCTATTGTAACGCACCTCGGCGTCATTGGCTGGATGCGGGTACTGCGTCATGCGGCATCTTTCGAGTGGGTATCCACGATCACCTGTAATGAAGAGAAGGGTTAGTTAGTTACTGATCATTCTAAGACGTAAAATATTGTATTTATGTTCATTACTCTGAAAAAATCTGAAAAAAAAGTTGTTATCCTTTAATATGCCACTCACTTTTCCCGAGCCATCTTATATTCCTCGAAAGTTCTTGGTAGGTGAATCCATTTTCGCAGCAATACACCGCTACCAAGCAACTCTGCCATTTCCTGGATGCATCGGCTGAGGCTCGACCTATGCAGGTTTATATATTTATTTGCGGCAACATCGGCCAGATAAGCGCCGCCAGCGAAAAACCGTAGTGTGGCCAATACCTTCAAAGAATGAAAACTAATTACTTCACTTTTAACTCTGCTTATAAAAATTGACTTACCTTTTTTTTCTAAGGGAATACCTCTTCGTGAACTCGATTTATAAAAGAGTCTTATTTCCTCCACTATTTTAAAAAATGTCATGCTTGAAACGCGGAATATTTTTAAAAACTATTTCTCGGGAATCGTGTGTACAAAACCCGCTGGTGATTGTAGCTCGTACATCACGCAAGCTTCCATTATTTCATTAAAATGCTTTAAAGTAAGGAATGTAAATTTGTCGTGCTTATTTCATTTAGATACCATGGAGAACGTTTTGCAGATTTCAAATAAATCAACACCATCAAATAACGCCAGAAAAACACACACTAAACTGAACAAATGCTAGAAATTATCTATTATTTGTTGTTGATCTCGTTGTAATTTATTTCATAGAACCATTCTCGATTGACCAAAGAATAAATACAAAAAATAACGACATCAATAATGCACATTAATCGGCTTCACGGCGATAGAACAGTAGCTTACATTTTAGTTTAAAAAAAATAACAAAAAGAGTTTTTAAAAATCCTCGGCACGTAGGCCTACATGATAAATGACCACTTCGTTGATCAGAAAAAAAAACGTATTGCATTTAGTGTAACGTATGCATTGTAACATGAAAAGAAGAAAAGAATCATGTTTAGCGTATATGTAATAAAAAAGAGACTATTTGCAGTACATCAAATTAAAATCCAACGAAAGGAATCGCATAAATAGAGTAATAAAAAACAATGCCTCGTGCAATAATATATTGCAAATAATAATACGGAAGGTAAATAAATAGGTCCGAAGAAATCTTAATTCCTGCGTTGAAAAAATAAAACGGGTGAGATGTGGTCACGAATTACCAACCGCGGATTCATCCCTCAATTACTCCGTCAAATGTGCACAGATTTTCAAAAACTTCTTTTTTCTGTAATCCTTAATCCTCGCCCTTTCAAATGCTGTCAAGCAATTGCAAATATTCCCTATTTTTCTGTGTTTCTCTTTTAATTTTATTGCATAAGGTACCTCATTTTCGCCTCCCAATGTGCGGCAAATTATCCACGGTTTTTTTATTCCACGCATCAATTCCTCGTACTGATACTTAGTTTGGCGTTTCTCCACCAGGTGGCGCCGCTACGGTGCCTTGGTTGCTGTCCGGGCTTTTCGCGGTCCGCGGATAGGATTTCCACTCGCTCATAGTCTGTGACATCACAATCCGCGCTAACTTAATTTCGCTTGTTTTTCACTCAATTTTACTCACTTTTATAGTATTTCCGGAAATTTTGCAGTCTCTGTGTCTTTATTGCGCAACATGTTTACGCACATAACGTATAGCGATAATTATAGCGGTCGAAATTTAAATTTCGAATTCTGCAGCGCAGATGATGCGAGTGCAGAATAATCAAGAATGGAATTATGAGAGACAGATTAAATAAAAATGCACATAATATCTATGGACTTATACTACATTATATTTTTCACTTATGGTAAACATATAATCTATTAAGCAAATCATCCACTTTGTTTTGTTTTCTCCACACGAATTCATCAATATATGTTGGGAAGAGAGCCGTCGACGTCCCAAACTGCCTCCTTCATTTTCGCTTCGCACGCATCCACATAATCTCTACGGTTTGCGTGTGAATTTCTGAATTGTTGGGATCCATTATAATGGGTAGGCGGTCTTTTTGTTGGTTGCGGCGTTAATTCTAGTTAGGTGATGCCAGACTGATGAAAGGGAGGCCTCTATTGCGAAACTCATCCTCTGCGGTTTGTATTTCCCAATTCCAACAACACCTTAGTTGGCCTGTCATATTATGGGGAGTACGGTGAAGAATTCAATTTTTCTGGCCTTAAGGGCTTCTGTTTATTCTTCTGAATTATGAATTTGCCGGAAAGTTCGGCTGTTACTTTGGTTGTTGCGGCTTTGCCCCTTCCTTTTCTTCATCTTTGGGGGCTGTTGATCGGTGGTGATCTCTCCGTTTGTTTGTTTTTTATGTTATTTATTAATTAACAATAATATTGTTTCAATTATTGGTTTAAGTGTCAGTAGTATAACTATGGGACTTGTACAGCAATTTGCATAATTTGTTGATAAGAGAATCGATCAACATGACGTCATATAATTTGTTTGTTTGTTTTTTGAGGATATAGAATGCAAATATCTTATTTGTTTATCATAAGACAATATTATTAATTAATAATAATTATCATAATTGACTTTAGTTTCTAATCATCTAAAAAAATGAATCAACATTAAGATATTAAGAAATTGTACTTTCATCAATTTTATGTTTATCGATTGCAAGCATCATGTCTACATCCCATTTGTAAATATTATTCAACAATCAATAAAACCATAAATTAGTTTCTAATCATCAAAAACTATTGTTAAGTATACGAAAAGTTCATTAACATTTAAGACAGTATACTTTCATTAGGTATGATTAGCGAATGCATACATCCTGTTTATGTCTTGTAAGTCAATATTAATATTATTGATGAATAATTACATTTATCATAACTTACTTAGTTTCTAATCATTATCAAACAATTATTTGTAATGAGAGTAAAATTTATTTTTGAGTATTACAAAGGGCAATTAGCTTTCCAATATGAATATTAATCAGTACTTATTTACAAAAAATAAATAAAAATAAATAGTGGGATATCACATAGGGAAAGTTTTTTCCAATTTGCTTTAAATAGCGCCTGAAAAATTCTTATTACTTCATTGAAAGTAAGCATTTACTTGAAATTACTTGAAAATGTCTGCGGTAATAATTCTTGCGAAAAATATGTTGAAGACGGCGAATGATATGCTGAAAATCAGTGAAACCAGCATCGAAGTAGAGAATGTGATTAAACATTCAAATAAAATTTTACGTTTGCTGATGTGCGAATTAAAAAATATCAGCAATATTGGTGAAAGAAATAATTTGTTAAGTGCCATAACTCATATGAAGAGTATACGAGAAAAAGGAAAGAGGAAGCGTAACACTAATGGTAGCCGAAATATGAAGCTAAGCGATCGTATTTATTGGGAGGATGTGAATTCGTCCTTCAACAAACGTTTGAGAACAGGTTGCATCACTAATTTGACGCATAGTGATCCTATAAGCTTCTTGATTGATGCTCGATCAATGATCATCAAACGATTTAAAAAAATATTACTACGTCATAATTTTCTTAAAATATGGACGACATTTTGCGGTGAGTTCATTAAAGTGAGTGCTAGCGATGAAGTCGTTATGGACTTTAAATATATAAATACGAAGTCGGAAGCCATAAACCTGGATAGCGAACTTGATGAATGGTACGAAATCAACGTGAAAAACAGTATATTGAATCAATTAGAAGAGTTTCAAGAGCGCGATAGTGGTTGGGCGCTATCAGCCGTAATTAATTTGACAATCAACATAAATGAATATACGCCACTTGTAGGATCTTCGAATATTGATTTACCTTTATATATCAAACGTAAGAAGGCATGCATCAATGTAAAAAACAATGATGATGCATGTTTTGCATGGGCTGTGACATCCGCATTATATCGAGCGTCACAAGATAGTGATCGTGTTTATGCGTATCCAGATTATCGTCGAGTGCTAAATGTACAAGGAATTGAATTCCCAATCTCCAGGAAGGATATACAGACATTTGAGAAACTGAATAACATGTCTGTAAATGTATACGTACTGCGCAAAAAGAAGGAAAATTATAAGGTTCTTCCATCACGCTTAACTGCCGATAAAAAATTACAACATATAAACTTATTATTAATCCAGGACAAATACAGTGATAGTGATAGTGATGAAGATGAGGAGGAGGAAGAAGAAGAACAACAACAACAACATCCGAAGGAAATTATTAAATACCACTATGTCTGGATAAAAAATCTGTCCCGGTTAGTTTCAACAGGATTAAGTAAACATCACGGAAAAAAGATAATATGTGATCGGTGTTTACAATATTTTTATTCGAACGCGAAATTCAGTGAACATGAGATTATGTGCATCCAAAAAAACACTTACAAGATTTCGTTTCCGGATGATAAATATGTATCATTCCGAAAGCATGTGAATAGTGAAAGGACTCCCTTCATTATATACGCTGATTTTGAGTGTATATTAAAACCTGTGGACATTCAAACATCCATGGCAACCCGCAAATATCAAGAGCACGAAGCTCATAGCGCAAGGTATTATTGCTACAGTGATGTGAATGATCTCAAAGCGCGGTACGCGAGCTATCGCGGTGAAAATTGCGCACAATGGTTTGCGAACGAACTTTTAAGAATTTCATATGAGATTAATGATCTATACGATATGCCGAAACCTATGAAAGCACTATCAGCAGCACAACAAAGAGATTATTTGATTAGTCGAAATTGTTGGATTTGCGGGAAGGCGATTAATAGGGAGAAAGATGTGAAAGTCCGTGATCACAATCATTATACAGGTATTTTATTTTATTTTATTCTTTATTTTTTTCTAATAAGTAATTTTCATAATTATTTCAGGCGATTACAGAGGAGCAGCCCACAACTCGTGTAATTTAAACCACCATGAATCCACGAAAATTATCGTAGTTTTTCATAATTTAAGTGGATATGACTCACATCTTCTGATTAAAGATGTGAGTCAAATGATTGAAGGGCATATAAGAGTTTTACCCAACAACATGGAGAAGTACATCTCCATCATAAAGAGTGTACGAGGTACGAGAATCAAACTCCATTTCATTGATTCCTTCCGATTTCTAGGTACATCTCTCGAAAAATTAGCGATGTTATTGAAAGATGTACCTCTTCTAAAAAGCGAATTCGCAAATATCAGCAGCAGACAACTGGAATTAATAAAGCGGAAGGGTGTTTTTCCCTACGACTACGTTACGAATCACGCTATATTGAACGAAGAAGAGTTGCCCAGCAAGGAATCGTTCTACAATCAGTTGAACGAAGAACCGATTACCGACGAAGACTATATGCACGCCGTTGATGTTTGGAATGAGTTCCAAATTAAAACATTAGGCGAATATAGTGACTTATATCTAAAGACCGATGTACTTCTGCTAGCAGATGTATTCGAAAACTTGAGAAGAAGCTGCTTCCTGCACTACGGTTTGGACCCAGCTCATTATTTCACGATGCCATCGCTCACTTGGGATGCTATGTTGAAGTACACCGGCGTAAACATAGAATTAATTACAGACGTCGATATTCTCATGTTCATTGAGAATGGGATAAGGGGTGGCTTAACCCAATGCTCTAAGAGACATGCTAGAGCAAATAACCGATATATGGAGAATTTCGACGAAGGAAGCCCCGAAAAGTACTTGATGTACTATGATATTAATTCGATGTACGCTTGGGCCATGTCTCAATATCTGCCAATTGGTGAACTGAAATGGGTAGCAGACGTGAGGCAATTTAATTTCAACATCCCGGATAACAGCGATATTGGCTACATATTGGAGGTGGACCTCGAATATCCCACTAGTATACATGATCGTCAATCCGATCTACCGATTGCACCGATGACATGTGCACCGCCAAACAGTAAAGAAACTAAATTAATGGCAACGCTCACAACGAAAACAAAATACGTTATCCATTATATTAATTTAAAGCAATATGTGTCCGAAGGATTGATAGTGAAGAAAATTCATAGAGTGCTCTCCTTCAAACAATCCAAATGGCTAGAGCCCTATATCAAGTTAAATGCGGACTTGCGACGGAACGCGCAGAACAATTTCGAGAAGGAATTGTTCAAACTAATGAATAATTCTGTGTTTGGGAAGACGATGGAAAATGTTCGCAATAGAAGAGTAGTAAAACTTACTACGAGATGGGCAGGCCGTTATGGGGCATCCAGCTACATTGCCAAACCGAATTTCTATCGTAGCGCGATATTTGCGGAAGATTTTGTGGGAATAAAATTGCTGAAGAATGAGGTGGTCTTCCACAAACCTATTTATGTTGGTATGGCGATATTGGATATATCTAAGACAGTGCTCTACGAATTTCATTACAACTATATGAAAAACAAATACGGAGATAAATGTCGTCTATGTTATACGGATACGGACTCGCTCATATATGAAATTGAGACGAACAATATATACAACGATATAAAGGAAAATTTGGATCGTTTCGACACGTCAGAATATGATGCAGACAACAAATATGGTATACCTCTGGTGAATAAGAAGATATTGGGACTAATGAAAGACGAAAATCAAGGGAGGATAATGAGTGAATTTGTAGGATTACGAACGAAAATGTACGCTTGTAAAGTGGAAGGCGGTGGTGTAATAAAAAAAGCGAAAGGAACTAAAAAAAGTGTAGTGAAGAACCGAATATGTTTGAACGATTATAAGCAGTGTCTTTTTGATGAAGTTGAAAATATTTGTTCACAGAACAACGTAGTAACGTCAAAACATATGCTATATTCAAACAACAGCAAGAAAATTTCGTTAAGTGCATCTGACGACAAACGATGTATAGTAGGGGCCATTATGGTATAATGGAATTATAAAAATGTATATATATATTTTTTTTTAATAAAATTATCGATGACTTTACAAATTATAATTACGATTTTCTTTTATATAACTCAATACCTTTCTTACATTTGCTATCGCGCAGATACTCAAATCCGATTTATGGAAAACACAATGATGGAATTGTTTTTTCATACGAGGACAATGTTCTTCTAGCGATAGATCTAATATATTTCCGTGTGGCAATAGATCTTGAAGTATTGCCTTCTTCTGACATCCTATGACGAAAACCGGCTGATCATCGTTCTTTATAAATACTCTTAATATGGATGGAAATCTATTATAATCTATAAAACCCTCTTCGAATTTTAATTCGTGATGGTTTTGCGAAAGCCAAAATACCTGCTTTCTATCATTTGATGATAAATTAGAGTAAGAAACTGGGGATTTGAATAAATAATGATAAATATTATCATCACTAAGAGCAATTGCCATTTCTTTCACGATGAATTTGTTATTCATCATGAAACCCTGCATATCAATGCAAACCGATGACATTTTTTCAAGTAATCCCGTTTAAGGTTGAGAACGATCTAAATAGTTTGAGTTAAAAATAGTTCCTTTATTCGAAAGAACGAAAGAACTAAATGATTTTGCGCACAATGTTAGTTAATGGTGTATACTCATAAATAGTATCATATAAAATGAGACAATAGGCTCTAGTATCTCTATCAAATTTTGCTTTTGTCTCCATATACAATTTCATCTCGATAGTACTATTTTTTACATTTTCATTTTGCTTGGAACAATCGAAAACGTACAAGACATGGTTCTTGAATTCCGTATAATCGAATAATGGATCTTCGTCCATTCGATCATAATAGCTTTTCTGAAATGCAGTATACATTTGATATGCCGTTACATAATTACCTATGTCAAAGTTTAAATTTAAATTTTCGTATGGATATCGTTCGTTATTAAGAGTTAATTTAATATTAACTATATTAGCATGGTCAAATTCCGAAGCATCCATATTTAAAATATCTTTCCGTGCACTGTGGAATGCAACAATAACATATCGCGGTCTTTCAATGCCACTTGATATTTTCACCTGCCATAGAACTTCTCTACCTTCTCTTAGAGAAGGTAGTTCATGCAACTCCCATTGACGGAAAGCCATTCGTATGGTTTTGTCTGCTTGCACTACTTTCATTAATTTCAATTTTAAACTCTCATTTGGTATTATATGCGGCAAACGCCATTCAATCTTGCCTATTTCAAAGTTTATATAATTAGTTGATACATAACAATTTATATCATTTCGACCTCTTAATAAAACTAATTCTTGTTTAGCATTAATAATAATTTTCTTATAGTCTTCAGCAAAGCCGAGAAGCATTTTCAGTGGTATGCAAGTAAAAAATTTCCCATTCGAATAATTATGTAGTTTTCCATCTAATGGCGACCATCCGGCCATTTGTAGAACCTTACTCTGTTTCACTCCATACGAAGCATAACCCTTAATCGTACTCGATATACCAACATCATGTGTTTTATCTATAACGTTCCCATTAAGCAAGTAACGCACCTCGTCAAACAGGAAACTAAACGCATTATTAACAAGCCTAACTTGATCCAACGTGACGCCATCTCCGAGTATTACTTTTCCCTCGATGTAAATGAAACTGTCTGATGGTGCAGTATTGTCGCGACCCGGGGGCGGTACGGGACATAATTTTCACGATACAATTAAAATTTGAAACAAATTTATTGACAACAGGGCATTGATATACATGGTCTTTTAAATAAAAGTCCACCTACCTTGAACCAATTCTGGATGGCTTCATTTCTTTCTTGGCACTGACGCGAACCGCGGTTAGCACTAATTCTATTAACTTGACTTTTCTCATTGACTGCCTCGACTGACCCCCTTTTATCCAGAATTGGTTCCTTTTATATCATCGCAAATATTGTCGAATTCGGACTGTGGGGGAAAGTCCGTGAACTCGGCAATATTTGCTGATGTCGCCGATCGGGGAAGTGCGTCGCTCACACGAGCTCATCACCTAGACGGGATGTCCGTCAGCAATTCTCAACCGGACGACGGTAAAGGTGTCGCTTGTCGATTCTATTCGATCCGGTTCGAATCCGGTGTTGCATTACGGTAAGAACTGCTAACGCACGCCGTCGAGGTGACTGTCCCGTGCACACGACACATCCCTCCGGCGGGAGTAAGCTGGACTCACAGCTTTAAAATACATTATGGTGTAATAGTAATCGTTTCGCCCATTGCAAGACGCGTCAAGTCCTCCTGGCTCTGGATGGTGATGCGGACAGTAGGCGGTGTTTCCATCCATCTAGGTTTGTGCCTGCATCTTTTGATGATATAATATAGGGCTAGGAGAAGGGCCATGACTCCTAACCCGAATATTACAGCGGATGAACCCATCATCCAATTGTTAGCGCTTGATGTAGCTTGTGCTGCTGGTATCATAGGCATCAAGGCCACTCGTCGATTTTGGAATACTACGACTCCTAGTAGTATCGTAAGGAGGGAATTCCATATGAGATAAATGGAATTTATGTGGTGCCCAAAACCATCGTAAAATGTTGGTGGTGCTACCTCGATACTATTTATGCGTTGTCGTAACTCTTCTGCCGTTTCCTTCGTGCTCGTGAGATTCTCATGTGGTACGTCGTTGATCCATTCATGATGTAGACAATCGTTGGCATCGTGGAACAGTGGTATCGTTGTATATTTGGTAGGATTTAGAACAAAGGATTTTAGGTTTGTCCATATTGCGGGTATGACATGTCGAATTTTCAATGCATTTTTGCTTTCGGGACAGGGATAACGTTGTGGGATGATCAATTGATGACCGTCGTATAGTTGACAGTTGCATGGAAGGTGGATTTTAAGTGAACCAATCTGGTTGTGTTGTCCTAGTGGCACATCTTCTGTTGTGTTATTGCAACTAATCTTTACGTTTCCATTCGGGTGTGTAACGATGTAAACTTCATCCTCTATCTCGGTTATGATTAGCTGGTTAGCCCGTTTACAGCGCAGTTGGCATTGGTTGCTAATTTCTTTAACCGATGCACCATGAAAGATGGCACTGGCACAGCTGGGTCCTTGTAAACGATCTCCTGAATATCGCGGCAAGTAGCAGAGCTTATTGTTATATGGCGTGCAGTAATGGAGTCGGCTTCCAGATATTTGTCGGTGTTCCTCATGGTTATTCCACGTAGATACGGCCATATATAACGGGTTATGTTCTATTATGCATGTGTCGTTGTACCATGCAAAGGGTGATGTTATTAGCTCGTACAGCTGCCATTGATGTTGTCGTTGTTTTATTGGCACTTTTATGTGGATAATGAGATGTTGATGTGTGAAAGTGCACTCGCCTATTGCCATTTGGTAATATCTCGCAAGGTCTAACATTGGAATAGCCAGTCCTTGCTCAAATTCTGCAAGATGTTTCTCTAGTCGTTGGAGATCCTTTGCTAATCGGCTTGGCTGTAGTACATCCGATGGTATTCTGCTGGCACGACATTCCCGAATGATTCTTTCCTTTCTGATGTCTCTTGTTGTTACGATGAGATTGCGTAATAGCAATATTTGGTTGCGGAGTATAATGTTAGTCACGTCGCTGTTGTTTTTATTCGTCTCATCCATCCATTTCTCCAATAGATGCAGTTCCTCTTTCGTGTTGTTGAGGGCCAATCCTACTTTATCTTGATATCTGTCGATATGCTGTATTACAGAACTGACAGTGTCGACTGTACTTTTCAATCCTGCGTGCAGCTTCCGAATTTGGTCTTCCGCTTGTTTCTCGTTTGATGTTAACGATTCGAGCTTTTGCTGTGTCGCTACGCCACAGCACCATTCTAACCCTCGTCCAATGAAATCTAGGGCGCGACGATTTTTATGTTTGGGTTCGTTTATCGTATGGAACTCGCTTATATCCCAGCTTCTTTGTAGCAATTCCTGTTCCTGTTTGTATAAGTTGTTCAACTTGTTGAGTCGTTTATCCATTTGACAGATGTTTGATGAATGGTTTGGACAATAGTTGTTGGCTTCCACTGTTCCTACTTCATTTACATCCCATCGTGTTTTGTATGTCAAAGGTAGAGATGCTTCGTATGCGATTGTGTCGGGAAGGGTCTTCCAAAAAATTCCTCCTGATATCTCGGTATCGAGCGCCTTACAGCACACGAAGAATAATAGTAAGAATCTGTGAAATATGCATATTCACTTTGCGGACCTATTTGCTTTTATCAGCTACTTTGTGTTCGAGAGCATTTTTTATTTTATTATATATATATTTTTCGTTTATTTTAATTGTAGGTTCTGAATAACTTTTTTGATAGCTTCACCCCGTGAAACTCTATTAACAAAGAGATATTCTCACATAAAACCCTTTTATAAACGACGAAAACAGTTATTTGTCCGAACAGACTTTTACTGAACGGCTGTTTTCGTATGCCATTTTTGTTTTTCTATATATCCTTTAATGGTTTCGCCCCGCAAAACCTTCCAAAATTGGCGATATATATTTTGTTGAAAAACCTGACATTTTTTAACTAATTATTTTCGTTTTTGGTGCACTCTTTATATTTTTAATTTTTATAATTATTATATTATAATTCTTTATTTTTAATTACTCTTATGTTAATTTATGGTCACGCGTACGGCATTTAATTGCACAGGTGTTTTTTTCTTTTTTTTCATTTATGCGGCACTTTTTAGCTATTCCTTCATTTAGTAATACGAGTAACGCGTTGCTTTGATTACTATTACACTTATTTAATTATCTTATGGTTTATATTATAATTGTCACTTAATTGTTTTTTTTTCTTGTCAGTATTGTTACGTGCTCACATTTCTTTTAAGGTCACTAGTCACTTATTTTATTTTTTTTAACCCGATACACATTGTCCTAGGTCGGGAGTCCACGGGTCGTTGTATGGAAGAATACGACTTATGTGTATTACTTCTCGTTTAGCGTTTTTATGTGAACCTTTTTGCACTTCGTAGTCAATGTCGCTAATTCTTTTTGTTATCGTAAACGGTCCAAACCATTTTAGTAACAGTTTTTCACTACGACCCACTTTTCGGATGGGTGTGAACACTTTCACTTTGTCGCCTTCCACATACTCGACGTGTCGATGTTTGTTGTCATAATAGGTTTTATCGTTGGTTTGCCTATTTTTGATGTTTGCTACAGCCATTGCTCGAACCGCTAGAGCCTTTTCTCTAAGTCCTAGTGTGTCTGTGTGTTGTACCTCACTAGAGAGACTTGCTTGCGATGGAAGTATCGCTTCTCGACCGTAAACGAGCATAAAGGGTGAATATTTGGTGGTGTCTTGCCGTGCGGTGTTATACGCGAAAGTGACGTGCGGCAGATATTCATCCCAATCAGTTTGTTGGGTATTCGTGTATAACGAGAGCATGTCGGCTAACGTTTTATTAAAACGCTCCGTAAGACCATTGCAACTTGGATGGTATGCCGTTGTAAACTGGCGTGTGACTCCCATTAGTTTGGTTACTTCTCCTACGAGTTCTGATTGAAAATTTGTTCCTCTGTCGCTCAGAATGTTGCGAGGAACGCCATGTTTGCACACGATATTTTCTACGATGAACTTTGCAACTTGGCCTGCTTTACTGTTTGTTAATGCCTTTGTTTCTGCCCATCGTGTCGCGTAATCTGTGGCGACGACTATAACTGTTTTACCATTTCTACTTCTTCTGAAAGGTCCGAGGATATCGATTCCTATTTTATCGAATGGCAGTCCAACAGGTATGGGTTGTAGGAAACCAATTGGTTTCCTATTCGCTGCACCTTTTCGCGCTTGACAATCGGGACAACTCTTTACGTATCTTTCGATGTCTTTTCTAAGGCCATCCCAAAAAAATCGGGTCTTAATTTTGTGATACGTTTTTGCAATTCCTAAGTGGCCTGCAAGTGGCTCTGCATGATTTGCGAACAGAATTTCTTTTACTAAATGTTTTGGTATTGCAAGTAAATTATCACTACCTTCAGTAGATGAATTCCTTTTGTACAAAACATTGTTGATTAAGGTGAAATTTTTGGCGCGTCTACGAATCGCTAAACTAACGTCGTTATCACATTCTAGTAGAACGTCACGTAGTTTCTTTAGTGTAACATCTTTATCTTGTTCGGCAGCCAAGTCCTTTGTATGAATCAAAAACGTCATTACGTCGAATAAGTCGTGCTTCTCATCTGTTGGTGATAAAACCGGATTTCTGGATAGACAGTCAGCATCTTTATGCGTACATCCGCTTTTGTACACAATATCGTGTTCGAACTCTTGGAGTTTTATAGACCATCTCGCTAGACGACCTGTGGTTTGATCGGCTTTCTTTAAAAAACATAGTGCATGGTGGTCGGTTATAATGGTTACTTTTCTCCCGTAGATGAAGTGTCTGAAATAGGTTAGACCCCAAATAACAGCTAAAGCTTCTAATTCTGTTATTGTGTAATTTTTCTCTGCTTTTGTCAGTGTTCTGCTAGCATAAGCGATTGGATGTTTCGCTTCATTCATTTCTTGTAAGAGAATTACGCCTAATCCTTCATTGCATGCGTCAGTTCTTAATTCGCATGGTTCGTTGGGATTAAAGTGTGCTAAAACTGGCTCGCTGGACAATTTTTGTTTAAGATCTTCGAACGCAATTTGATGTTGTGCAGTCCATACGAAATCTGTATCTGCTTTCGTTAAGTCATAAAGTGGGCGTCCAATTTTAGAAAAATTAAGAATGAATTTCCGGTAGTAATTTGCTAAGCCTAAGAAACTTTGTAGTTGTTTTTTAGTTTTTGGCTGTGGAAATTCGTTGATGGAGATTAGTTTCTCTGGATCTGGTTTAATGCCATCGATGTTAACGACATGTCCTAATAATTTCACTTCTTGCTGTGCAAAGGTACATTTAGATGGTTTAAGACTAAGATTATACTTCGAAATTCTAAGCAATACTTCCTTTAACACGACAAGATGTTCGTCAAAGGTTTCGGTGAAAATAATAATATCATCCAGATATACCATTACTTTTGACCATTTAAGACCTTGAAAGATTCGGTCCGTAAGATCTTGAAATGTTGCCGGTGCGTTACTTAAGCCAAACGGTAATCTATTAAATTCAAAAAGGCCGAATCCAGGTGTGACGAATGCTGTATATTCTTTACATTTTTCTGCAATTTTCACTTGCCAATATCCACTCATTAAGTCTAAAGTGGTGAAATATTTAGCGTTACCGAAATATGTAAGTATTTCGTCTATATTACTTAACGGATAATTCGATTTTTTCGTTTTTTCATTGAGTTTGCGATAGTCTACACAAAATCTTCTTTTTTCTGTTTCTCCTTTCTTCTTAACTAATACGATGGGTGATGAATATGGTGACTGTGATGGTCGAATAATTTCTTTATCCAACATCTCTTGTAGTTGCTCGTTTATCATTTCTCTTTCAACCGGTGATACTTTGTACGGTTTACTTTTAAACGGCGTATGGTCGAGCAATTCTATTTCGTGTTCGACTAGATCCGTGCACTTTAAATTTTCAAGATCCTCAGTAAAGTTAGATTGATATTCTTCCAAAACGTTAATTAATAGATTTTTCTGTTGTGCTGGTAGATCTTCATTGATGTTAAAGACTGTTTTGTTTTCGTTATATTGTGTAATGCTTGTATGAAGAACTATGGGTATATTGGTTTGTTCTTCTTCCATATAACCCAGGGCTGTTCCTTTAAAGAGCTTCGTTGGCAGATGATTTCGTGAGATTAGTTTTAGTTTATTTTCAGCGCTGCTTGTAGTTTCTGCTATTAATTTTCTTTTGACCATAAAAGTCGTATTTATTTTTATGCTATGGCTATCTGTATGAGGCAGTATTACTTGGACTTCCTTGTTCTCGAAAGGTTTTAACATAAGATCATCTTGAAGAACCACTTTAAGCAATGGTTTATTTTCTTCGACAATATCGCATTCACACAACAGTGCATTGTAGTTTATTTCGCTTTCATTTCCTCCCTGTTGAAACTTTTTATTTATAATTTTTTGGTTATTTTGCTTGTTCGAAGTATTTTTGCAATTTAACTTCAAATGGACGACTTTGTTCCTTATTTTTAAACGTAAACCATTTTTAGCAATATCAATTCGTGCATTATATTGCTTTAAAAAATCCATTCCCAAGAGCAGAGGATGTGGTAGCTTCTCTATGATAAGCGAATCATGCTTTATTTTCTGTCCTTTAATCTCCAGCTCTACTGTTGTATTTCCTTGTACAGGAATTGTTGATGATCCTGGTCCTGTTATTAGAGGTACATTGGTTGGCGTTGTCTTTCCTTTCGAGTATTCTTCTGAAATTATTGTCCTTTCCGATCCTGTATCTATAATGGCTGTTATCCATTTTTTGTCGAGTCTAATTCTTGTGGTGGCTATCTTCGATGGTCCTTGTAGTAGCCCCTGCGTGCACAAGACAGCGCGGGCCTTCATTTGCGCCGTCTTTGCTCGTTTGGGTTCTTCTTCCTATGCCAACAAACGTTAGCGGAGTGTCCTGGCTTCTTACAAATGACGCAAATGGGCCGTCCATCTCTTGTCCTTGTCTGCGGAAGTTCGTTGTTTGCTTTCTTTTCATGGCAGCTCTTTTTTGGTCCATTTGGGTCCATATTGTTGGAAAAGGACATTTGTGGCCATTGTGGGTAAAATTGCGGCATTGCAGGTTGCCAGAATGGTTGTTGGTATGGGTATTGTGGCTGATATGGCAAGTAAGGCGTTGAAAATTGCTGTGCAGGAAGGACAGGATTGATTGTTTCTTCGTTGCTGATTTGCGATTTAGAAAAATTTTTGCCATCTTTGATTTTTTGCAAATCTGAAAATATTCGGACGCTTTCTTCCATATCTTCATACGAATTGGAATATCGATTGCAAATTCCGAAACCTTCACGATGTTGCGGTAGAAGTGATGCTATAAATTCCTGCTGGAATTGCGCAAATGGATACGCTGCATCTATCTCCATTGCCATGATATGTTTCTCGAAGAAGAAATTCCGACAGTCTTCGTTGGCTTGTTGCATGCGGTTTACATATTTTTCCCTTTTGTTATCTCGAAGATGTCCAAATTTTTTAATTATATCCGCTTTTATGTCATCCCAACTTTTGTTGTTATTCGCCGGATTTTGCAGGTAGAACTCGAACCATTTGCCTGCCGGTCCAACCATGTGAATGGTTAGGTATGTGATTTTCGTGGCGAGGTCCCAACCATTGATCAACGCTGCTCTATCGTAATCCCTCAAAAATGTATGGGGATTTCCACTAGCATGATGAAATGTCGGTGGTTCGTGATATTGAGGCGTTGTCGTCATAGTGCCTTTACCAATTAGCTCATTTAATGTCACATTTTCGCTCTTTGCCTCCATTTTAGTTACCTCTGCGGCAACCGGGTTTTTAACTGCCTGTCTTATTGTAACAGGTTCGTAAGCTTCGTCGTCGTCGGTATGTGGTGGTGTTCTGCCAGTTTTCGAGCTTCTTCCAAAAAGGTTCGGGTCTCTTCTTACTTGTTTCAGTAAGTCAGTCGAAAGTTCTACTTCGACTGCTTGCGACTGGGACATTGACCGTGTGTATCGTGGTGTTGAAGCCGTCATTTTAAAGATTTAAAGATTCTATTTTAATCGCGAACTATTTCTTGTTTTATTTATATTTTATTTTATATATTTGTTCATATTAAATTATATGTTTCGATGAACATATATGCTTGAGAGCGGTGCCTCCACCATATGTCGCGACCCGGGGGCGGTACGGGACATAATTTTCACGATACAATTAAAATTTGAAACAAATTTATTGACAACAGGGCATTGATATACATGGTCTTTTAAATAAAAGTCCACCTACCTTGAACCAATTCTGGATGGCTTCATTTCTTTCTTGGCACTGACGCGAACCGCGGTTAGCACTAATTCTATTAACTTGACTTTTCTCATTGACTGCCTCGACTGACCCCCTTTTATCCAGAATTGGTTCCTTTTATATCATCGCAAATATTGTCGAATTCGGACTGTGGGGGAAAGTCCGTGAACTCGGCAATATTTGCTGATGTCGCCGATCGGGGAAGTGCGTCGCTCACACGAGCTCATCACCTAGACGGGATGTCCGTCAGCAATTCTCAACCGGACGACGGTAAAGGTGTCGCTTGTCGATTCTATTCGATCCGGTTCGAATCCGGTGTTGCATTACGGTAAGAACTGCTAACGCACGCCGTCGAGGTGACTGTCCCGTGCACACGACAGTATATAATTCCTGATTTTGTACTGTTATACGGATTTCGTGGTAATTATTAAACGTAAACGTGTGAGGCTGATAGGAATGATACTCTATTTTCGTGATACTATCGTCAAAATTAATAGGATCTAATATATCTAATTTTTCCATTTCTTTACAATATAACCTAATGCAATAAGTTTCTGAAGATTCTCAGATGTAACTCCTTGCGTGAATTGTTCGCGACTAAATAAAGAACGACGAGTTTGACTATTTTTATTACTATTATTAGGGATATATTTTATCCCCATTCTAAAACTATTCAGATTTCAATTGTAAGCGAATAATAATTTCCTCGTCTTGAAAGTTTACAAGTCTTCCGACTTGATCCAAAATCTTGGTATTAACTGGGAGATATATAATATTTCGCGGTTCAATATTTATAGCAAAACCGGGGTCTACTGCAGGAGAAAATTCATACAACGTATGCGATTGATGCTGATCGTAGTATGAGCCACTAATGATATTACACCCTATCCTAATGCTAGAAACTTTAAGAATTGCTACTGGTAAATCAGATGTATGCACAATATTAGCTTTCAAATTTTTTCTTGAAAATCCTAACAACTGGCTAATGGAATTAGGAGATGTAAAATCTATATTATAACTACTTTTAATTTCGCACTTTAACGTATTGTTATTCGCTTTAATCGTCAAAACCTTCTCTGTTCTGCTTTGATATTTATTTACAATATATCTCTCTAAACAGTTTTTAATATCACTAATCTCATATGCACCTGTAGGTATAGTTATTTCATCATCTCCTAATTTGAATTTGTTGCATCCTCCCTCTATGTTCGGTATCGTGTTAAATGTATGAAAACCAATTAGAGCTAAATAATGGGATTTCTGCGAATCCAATATTAGAGATGGAAAATATCTGACATTAATTTCAGAAGTACGACCTTTCAGAGTAAAAGTCTGCGACATGACTGCGTATTATTTAAATATATGCATACTTATAAATGTTTATTCAAGTAGAAATTCAATATATAAATGACCGCAATTGTATGTATTATATTGCTGATATTGATTATAATTGTAATGAATAGCGCAATTTTTAAAATAGGTTACTATTTCGCGTGGCGGCTGTAAATTCCCAAAACTATCAAAATATTTAACTGTATTTCCTTTCTTCTTATAAGCTACCCAATGAGTACCATTCCCCTTATTTGAGTCTAAATTTATTATGCCGCATTCGTTATAATACGACTTACTTGGTAAATTATCTCGCATATAGACGCTTCGAAAATGTTTGATATTTTCACAATATTTTAATAAATCGATATTAGTTAAGGGTTTCCGAGGCAAATTTAATAGTTTTTTGACTTCAAATATAGTCCAAGACCTTTTTTGTACGGCTTTAAGTACAAACCATTTCCAACTTTACCTAGAGCGATAGATTCCATTAATTTATTATGACGCTGGGATTCAATCAAATTTTTACGTGCAGCACTCGAATCACTAACTGCTTTAGCAATACCCGCAGCTCCTCCACTTAAAGCACCCAGTGCACTTAGTCCTGCGAAAATTGGTATCAAAGGTAAAATGCCTCCAGCTTTAGGCAGTGAAATAATTCTAGGAATGTCTACATTCTTACGACCGCCCGCTGCTTTAATTTGTGTTTTGGCTGCAGCCAAAGCAATATTCGCGACATCATTTACACGCGCCTTTACTCTCTTCGGTAATTTCTTCAATGCATCTCTCTCGTATTTTGTATAATACCCTTTTTGAATCCTAATTTCTTCCTTATTCCGACCCCTTCTCTACGTTGTTTATATACCTTAAGCCCCATACCTAACTTACGTTTTATTTTCATTGTAGCTGCAACAATTTTCGCCGCTAAGTTTTCACCAAATTTACTATCACTGGCTGACAATCTGTCGCGAGCCGTTTCTTCCAATTGCTTATCCGCTTTATGTCGCTCGTTTAAATCTATATGTGTTGCATATGCTAGATCATGAGCTCTACAGGCTTCGTCTAATTTATTTATTCCCTGATCTCCCCTTTCTAATCTCTTCGATAACTTTGTTCCAGGGCCACAATATTGATATCCAGGTAGATGTAATTCGAATGGCAAATGATTTATTAATGAATTAACAAAACCTCCGCCTCCATAGATCAAAACCATTTAAAATTATTTTCAGTCACACCTCTTTTTATAGCGAATATGAAATTTTATTAAACTAGTCGTGGTGGGAGGGAGGAGGGGTAATTTTTTTCACTATATATATATATATATATATAGAACAATATTTCTTAATTTCTATCTTTTTTTTTTCTTTCCATTTTTTTTAACTGACGTTCAACATAGAGAGATGAAATTCGTGCAGCAGAAAAACGGTTTACGAATATTAAATCTTGATTTATTTACGGGCGATGGTTTAAGTTATCGCAAACATGGACTCCTTTTACCGAATTCTATTCGAGCTTTAATTTGCGGCCCTTCAAATTGCGGAAAATCTAATCTTATGTTAAGTTTGCTTTTCGATAAAAATGGTCTAAAATTCGAAAATGTATATATTTATTCGAAGTCATTATATCAACCTAAATATGTATTACTGGAATCGATTTTAAAATCCATTAACGGTATAAATTATTATCCGTTTAAAGAAAATGATGAAGTTATTAGCCCAGATAAATCAAATAGAAATTCTATATTTACTTTTGATGATATAGCATGCGAAAATCAAAATGTTATAAAAGAATACTTTAGTATGGGACGCCATAACGATGTCGATAGCTTTTACTTATGTCAAACATATACCAGGATACCAAAGCATCTGATAAGAGATAATGCTAACTTCATAATCCTATTTAAACAGGATGACTTGAATTTGAGGCATGTTTACAATGATCATGTAGGTGCTGACATGACCTTCGAGAAATTTAAATCAATGTGCGGGGAATGCTGGAAGGATAGGCACGGATTCGTTGTATTAGACAAAGATAGTGCTATTAATATGGGCCGTTATCGAAAGTGCTTTGATCAGTATATATTATGCGAATAATATTCAACATATCGTATTCGGTAGAGAACATCAGATCGAGATGGATAAATCCGGAGAAAAATTGAAAATTAAAAGAGATTTAATTAAAGTGAAAAAGAATATACGAGCCAAATTATTAGCATTAAAACTTGGTCGAATTAAAAATGATGAATTGCTTTCGCAACAATATCAACCTGTAATTACCTCAATATCGAGATTATCGAGCGATATGCGAAAAGAAAGTCAAGCTCCTAATGACGTATCCGATGATAAAGGTAAGAATGAGATGGATACGTCTGCAAAGTTCCTTCTTACACATCCGACAGAAAAACAATATGAGAAAGAAGAAGAGTTAGACAAGGAGCAGATCCGCAGTGAGAGTACACTAAAAAAATTCAAGTTAGATGATAGAACTGGTATATATTACAACGATGCAAGTAATTCATTTAAAATTGGATCTTCGGATGTGAAATTTAGTGAAAATAATAGTATTATCATTGATGGTCAGGAATATGCCTCGACGCCTGGATTACATGAGCTTTTGTTTTTATTAAAACCAATCAATTACTCTCATGCTGATTTAGATAATTATATGCGAATTATACAGGGCTCGAATGTTCTTAGAAAGAATTATGATGGGGAATTACAGTAAAGACGATTCAATTCTACTAAGTACAGACAGATAATCAAACCCTATATGGATAAAACTTCTTCTTCTTCTTCTTCTAAAGGATCATCCCTTTTCGATAGTAAACTAAAAGTTAGCAGTACATTTGATGCGAAAATTGAATACATATATTGGAATGACGTTAACGAATTAATCGAACGTTTATGTAAGTTGCATGCATCGAGACAGGCTGGTAATAATGGTGTTAACAACGAAATTATTGCAATTGAGGAAGAGTTAAGAGAGGCTGATGTAATTGCATAAATATTGATGCACAGCAACAATTGTCGACATTTATAAAATGAGTGTTGATAAATTTGGTCGATTTAAAAGTAAGCATAGTACGAGCGTTAGAGGTCCGCAGGGTTTTGGTTTCCAGCAAACCAGAGAAGGAGACTAGGATATATTAAATAAACGTTTAAAGAATGTGAATCTACCGATTAATGATAGAGATGCCGTGAACAAACTATATCTGAACACGTTCAGAAAGGAACTCTTAAATGAAGTAAAAAAAGAATTTTTTGAAAAGATAATACGAATTGATGAGAATGGAAATTTCGATTTCAAGAATAAACGCTTAATGAACATATCAAATCCGAAAGGTGCCAATGATGTAGTCACAAGGTCTTACATTATCGGTGAATTGAGGGAAACGCTAGTCGAAGCTTTTTCTCGCGAAAGAATAATGTTCCATTTCGATCGGTTCTGCTATAGATGTTGACTTCTCCGCTTCTATGCAGACTTGAAGTAGAAGCTCATCTTCAGCATCATTCATCTTAGAATTATGCTCTTCTACCTCCAAACACTTTTCTAATAATATGCTGTCCATATTATCATTCATATTCATTGTTTCGCTAATACAACTCTGATCAACTAATGAGTACATGTAAAACTTGCATGCAATTTATACACGAAGAATACAATTGATCAACCCCCACTTGATGAATCATTATTCCTGAATTATGATGATTACTCTAGATGGAAATCTTTTATTTCAATTGTTGACAATTTTAAGGATTATATATTATTTAGTTATTAAATAATCATTGTTTACATTTGTAAAGGTTCCAAGAGAGTGAATTGTAACAATAACTTTCTTTTTAATTTTATAAAATTTTATTTGTAAGACGAAAACCCTACTTTTACAATAATAATTATAATTACAATTTAATGAAATTGACTATAGGGGTGTCCTCATATTTGCCTACTTTTTTTAAACCACCGAATACAATTGCTGCACTAGAACTTAGCATACTTTCTATTTCCTCTTCTGTTAACATATTTAGACGCTTAGGTAAAAATATTACACCACTTTCTATCTCAGCCAATAAACATTTACCAAATCTCGTTTCTACATATTTTAAATTATAAAGCGGGTATGGTTTATCCTGCTGCAGACTCTTCAAGCTCTTGATGGGCTTTTGTTCCAAATTACCTAGCATATTAGCTTTCTCCATTGCGTCCAACTGCCTTAAATATTACATTTATGAATATTAGGTTCTTTATTTAAAAAATATAACAAAAATATGTAAATGAATAAACTATTTACATACGATTATTGTAAAACAAATAAACAAACTACGTGACGTCATGTTGATCGATTCTCTTATCAGCAAATTATGCAAATTTCTGTAGAAGTCCCATAGTTATACTACTAGTGTCCTTTTTCACAGTGTTGTTTGATTTTTTATTAAGTTCAAGTGTTTTTTCACAATTGACTTTAGGTCACTAGTCATTTCATTATTATTATTCTTAGCCAAGTTTGAATGGTGCCATCGTAAATGGTGGAAAATTGCCAATCAGAAACATTAATAGACAGGAAAAAAGGCAAAATATTTTCCTTAAATTTTCCTAGAGAGATGTCTTTCTATACTTGATTTTATTCGGAAGTCCTTACCGCCCGCACGCAATACCTTTATCTTCTATCGCAACTTTTCTTGGTTTCTTCGTTTGGCATGAGAAACGACGTTCATTAGCGATGGCATATGCGACTATGGAGACGATGGAAGCCGACGCGGTTAGATTGCAGACCAGCATTCGATCGCAGGCAAACAAAAAAGTAATAGTCATGGGGGACTTCAACTGCCACCATAGCAGTTGGGGAAGTGATAGGGATACCAGGAGGGGTGCGGTGCTATTGAGTGGGTCGTGGGGGACGCGTCAGAAATGCCTTCTGGTGGCGGTTCCACGCTCCCTCACAGTGGCATCATGGAGGCAGTGGAGTGCTGTGAGCCCCCCTGCGTATCTTCTGGGGATCCTGCATTCATACTTGGAGGAAAGAGAGCTGACAGTTGACTTGCCGGCGGGACGAGTGCACAGAAGGAGGATGACCATGGGCGTTCCACAGGGGTCGGTCCTCGGGCAGCTTCTGTGGAACATTTTTTATAACAATGTATTTTATCTTCCGCTGCATTTGGTGAAAGGTAACAAGATACGCGTCCGCTCGGAAAATGTTGGACTCGCTACAACGGAGGCTTGCTCTGGGTGTATGCAGTGCCTATCGAACAACATCGGGCACGGCAGCCATGGTGGTGGCATCGATGCCGCCAATATCGATTGGGGCTGCAGAGTTTGGCGGTCCAGCTGAGGGCAGATGGGAGAGGGTTATTAAAAATTGAGAGGTAGAGTTCGGAAACGGGAAGATGGACCAACTATGTCATTCCGGACTTGGACCGTTGGCTGGGTCGTAAATTTGGCGAGATAAACCATCATTTGACGCAGGTTCTTACGGCCCACGGTGGTTTTGGCGTCTATTTAAAACGATTCAAGATAAGAGAATCGGAATTGTGTAATTGTGTATAGAGTGCGAGGAGCGAGACTGGGCATGCGGTGATCGAGTGTACTAGGTGGAGAGGCAGGAGAGAGATTTTAGAAGGTCGCGGTTGATTGTTTCACGGACCTTCTCCTACGGTCGGAGGAGCACTGGAAGAAAGTTGTGGAATTTATTGTAGAAATTCACCGTACTCGGGAGGCGGAGGAAAAGCCGGGAAACATGGAGGGGGGAGGTGTTCTATAAGCAAGGTGACGGGCATCATACCGAATTGTGCTTAAAGGCGTTTGGTGGGTACGTCCTACCTAGATTTGTAGGAAGACTCACACACTCCCATCACAAAGCTTGATGGGGTCTTTTAAAGATTCCCCTCCTTAAAAACAAATAAAGTGAACAATATAATGTAGTATACGTTCATAAATATCATGTGCAGAATTCAAGATTTAAATGTTTAGATGCGCAATAATGGCACAGAGACCGCAAAATTGCCATCATTTCAATCAGATATCCTTAATAAATACTCTGCAAACGCGACTGCATCGTGGAGCGCTTCCACGTGCTCAAGCTTTTGACACCTACAAGGCAAATGACCGTCGCGGGACATCGCGCAAGAAGTTCAGGAATAGGTCGATACAAAGAAAGATCCTAAACTAAAAATAAAAAGTCGAAGAATGGAACGCTCTCCCTATTGTCGCGAATTTTCAAAATTAGAGATATATTCGGATCCTAGTAGCTTTAAATTTTACTTCTCAAATTAAGAACGCGAAAGAGAAAATACCTTATACAATACGGGATAAGGTCTTCGCGATGTCACTTTTGAAAAGAAGCCTCAGCTGCTATCAATGGAAATTTGTTGATAGGAACGGTTTACTCATTAAAGAAAACATGCCATTCAAATCTGGTTGGCAACAAACACTAAAAAGGATGCGCCTCCTTTTGGAAACATGTTCTGATGCCGGCATCAAGCATATCCAAACGCGCAACTTTAATCAACATGTGCTTGAGAACTTTTTCGGCGTAATTCGATAATATGGAGGCTGCGACAACTCCCCGGATCCTTATCAATTCGAGTCGCACGTGAAAACCGCGGTAGTGAATAATTTAACATCCCCCTTTTCGAAATTTCGTAACTGCGAGGAGGACTGCAAATCCCTTTTAGAAAATTTCGAAAGTCTCCCTACGGATCAGACAGAAGTCACATCAACGGCAAATTCTTGCGATTGTAATTACGTTCTATCAATCTCACCAAATTCCTTTGACCCTAGTAAGATATTAAACATGCACCAAATTCAGGCCGTAACGTACCAGGAATCTTCTATGATGGATGACGGGGAACAAAACCCCGTGCATATGCATACTAATTCCGAGCATGGCAACGTTATCATCACTGAAAATCCAGTTAAGACAGTAGATAATACTAATTTTTTGAATTCTCTACGTTATGCTATAGATTGTACAGCTCCATTTACTGTTATAGTGGAGAATAAAAATCCAGAAGCGCCGATTACGGATTTAATAATTCTAAGTTCTTTTATAATTGTTAATCAGCTGAGATTATGGGGAGGGTGTTGAATATTAATTTAATCCGTAACTATAGACAATCATTGAGTAAATGCCGATGTCAAAGATATCTATGAAAGAATAATTGTACCACAAAGGTCTGAAAAATTATACCAGATGGGAAGTGCATAGTATCGCAAAGCCAGCATAAAAGCTCGATACTGAATCCGCATTTCTCAATTACTGTAAGAAAATAATGTTTCGTATTACCACTCTTAAATCCAAGTGAAACGGATGCAATCATTAACGATATAGACGCAGAAATCGAGTCATATACCGATTCCAAAAAGTGCTTCGAAATCTCGAAATCGTGAATCGAATCTGAACAACGAATACCACTAGTACGAGAACAACTACGAATCGACCACCTGAATAGTGAAAAAAATAATCACGTTGTTGTTATATGTATGGAATACTCTGATATTTTTTCATGTAAGTCAGAGCCTTTAAAACAAACAACAACCGTTGCTCATACAATATCAATGAAAAGCGACGCGACGCCAATTAGAATCAAGCCATATTGATTACCGGTATCGCAAAAGAAGGAGCTTCCGACTTTTATCAAATACAAATGGATCCTAAAGACGCCGAAAAAACTGCTTTCAGCACGGAATATGGGCACTACCAATTTAAAAGAATGCCCATGGGATTAAAAGGCGCACCAGCAACATTTGAAAGGTTACATTATAATTTATGCAATAGATTTACTTGGAAACAAACGAAAGATTTCAGAGATATTCGACGGACTACGTTCTCATAATTTAACTTTACAACCGGACAAGTGCGAATTTCTGAGGAAAGAGGTTAAATACCTAGGACACTGGAAGCCGTAAGAAACGTTCCTGTACCAACAAATCCGCAAAATGTAAAGGCATTTTTGGGACTTCCCGGATATTATCGATGATTCATAAAAGACGTCAGTAAGTTCTACGAGTAAGATCTAGCAATTACCCTGGCAGATGGCGTAGAAAAACAAGAGCGAGTTCTACCGACACCAGTAACCGTAGAACTCCGTGGCCGTAAAATTCAAAGAAATTTCATCGTGTTGCCGGCGCAACTAGAAACCGAACTCTGTTAGGAGTCGACTTTGTACGACAAGCGGGGATGATCCTTGATCTTAAAGAGGACCGACGGTGGTTTGGAACAAAACCAGATGAAATCTTCCGCTTTACGACCGAAGAAGCTGACGAGGACATGGACATTCGACATTGAAGAAGTCCACGAACTAACCATCCACCCACCATTGCTGACACCAATGGATACGACGACGAGGGAAAGGGGTTCCGTGAAGAGGAAGTAGCCAGAGCGAACGACATGTTACGAAGTAACGAGAGCGTGTTCGCGGAGGAGGGACCTCCCACTCGACTCGCGGAACATGTCATTGAAACGGGAGAAGCATTACCCATTAGCTCCCCAACATACCGGATGACGTTGGAAAAGAAACAAATGCTCGCCAAGGAAATAGAGCAGATTAAGTCAACAGATATCATCGAGGAATGTGATTCTGCTTGGGCTGCACCTGTCGTGCTCGTACCGAAGAAGAATGGAACTTTCCGACTGTGTGTAGATTATCGCAAACTTAATGCAGTCACTAAACCTACCGAGGATGAACGACCTGCTCTACGCCGCCAAGGGAAAGAACATTAAAAGACATGGCAGTGAAAAGGAGAAATAACCTCCTCCAACAAATCGGACAACATAAAGACAGCAGAATACGACAAGTTCCAGTAGATGCAAACAATATGACAGTCAGATAAGACACAAAACAAAAGTGAACAAGTGAAAAACAAAGTTACCTGAAAATACAATTAGTGTAGTGAAAATAAAGAACAAAACAATTGGACTCCCTCTGTGAGTCAATTATCTGAAAAGTTAAGTAACCAGTGGTGAAAACCAGTTCTTGAAAACAAAAGATGATCGACGCATTCCAACTAGAACACTGGTTCGAAAAGCAGCAAAATTTGATCGTTCAGTTTCAACTGAAATTGTGCGTAAAATTTTAGTGCAAAACCGAAGAAGAAAATTCGCATAATTCATATTCATTTTTAAATTAATATAATACACGTAAAACAAGTGTACACACAAGTGCACAACGCGCCTCAGCTTCTGCCCGACGAATACGCAAGTTGTTCCAACGCGGCCAAATTCTCTTGCAGCCGCAGTCAAATTCGCCATCAAAGAGCACCAAGATTCCACTTGGTGCGCTCGCATCCAGGCCCTGGATGTTGACCCGTGGACCCTCCCCACGAAATTAACCCGCCCCCGCAAAATTCTGCCCGCGCTTCAGACCAACGCCCCAAATACTCCCCCAATTTTCACCACAAATAACGAACAAATCGCGAATACGCTTGCTGAATTTTACAAGCAAGCAATTCACGCCGAACAAGCTGCAACTGCCGCCTCATACGCTATCGTGCTCGCATGGTTAAGCAAAAGCCCCCAGAACCGCCCCCATCACACCCAAAGAACTTAAGGAGCATTCCCGGTTCTTAAGAAGCAAATCCGCCCCGAGGATTTGATAAAATTCCCAACTGCGTCATTAAATTTCTTCCAAGAAAAGCGCTCGTTCTAGCTAAAAATTTTCAACGCTTGTCTTAAGCACAACCATTACCCCCCCCCCCCCCCCCCCCCAGATGGAAATTTGCCGTCGTCATCGCCGTCCCCAAACAGCCCCACCTCCCCTCTGCTTACCGCCCCATTTCGCTTCTATCAACATTACGCCAACTTTTCCAAGCTTGCTTAATGGCCAGACTTCGCGATTCGTGCGAAAAACTTCTTCCCAACGAAAAATTCGGTTTTCGCCAAAATCGTTCCTGCGTTTAGCAAGCGTTTCGCCTGCATCAAATCATCCAAGAAGAGCGAAATAGGGGAAATCACGTGATGACGGTATTGTTGGACTTCGAAAAGGCCTTCGACAAAGCCAACCACGATGCTCTCCTCTATAAGCTCTTTTCCCTCCAAGTTCCCTTCTATCTCATCAAATCAATCAAATCCTATCTCGAAAATCGCTCTTTTTCTTGCCGAGTAGACGAGAAATTATCCGCAGAATTTCCCATCATCGAAAATCGGTCCTCTCCTATTCATCATCTGCACGCACGATATTCCCATAAAATCACCGAAATCCCAACATATAGCCATCTCTTTCTCTCTTTGCCGACGATACAGCCATCTCTTCGCGTAGCAAAACAGCCGAAGCTGCGCGAAATAATCTTCAAATACATACCAACAAAGTAAATCCTGCAAAATCGCAGATAATCCAGTTTTCTGCCTCAAACTTACCGCCCCCACATCGCCGGCCTCCTTCAAAAAGCCGGCGGCCAAATGTCAGCCCTGTTCCCCATTCTGAAAGACGAGAAACTTCTCCCCAAAACAGGATACGGAACGCATTCGTCCGGTCGATCCACACGTACGGCTCGCCGCTCTGGGCCGACTCTGCGCACAACGTCCGTACTCGAATTCACACTCGATATAATCTGGACTGGACTGAACTGGACTCAATGGATTACATGCTCGATGATAGAATGGACGGCGAGTTATCTGCCATATTGAGCCAGATAGAAGTAAATCACGATGTTACAGAAAGAAATGAATTGGAGATACTTGACAATGCGTCCGGGGAAAATAGTCATATTTGATGAAATTCTTGTTACAGACGATGATTCAATTGTGATAATCGATTATGATTATAATAATTTTAATGACAATAATATGGGAGTACTACGTACCATTGCAGAAAACAATGATGCCGTTGTGGTTATAGAGGATGAAGATTATAATAATTACATGGTGGACCAAGACGCGGCGATAGCAGATAGGATTATTACAGAAGAACAGAAAGGCTATACTGACTATAATCATACATTAGATTATAGTGAAATTTCCGTGAGCGATAATGAAGATTTAGATGCAGATATAGTGAGAATTCGGATAGCACAAAATATAATTTTGAAGTATAATGTAAATAAATAAAACATAAATAAATACATATTTTACACTTAAATGCAGCTTTCGCAATTCCCCTAAAATCCTTAATTAGGATTACCAAATAGGATTTATATAAGCAGCAGAAACCATTCAAAAATTTGTATTACTCGACTCGTTGCAGAAAATTTTAACTAAGTGGTAAATTTTGAAATATTTTTATTTTAAAAATGTCTTCTAACATCTCGGAATCCGTGAATCAGCTTGTGAAGGAAACGTTGAATTTTTAAACAAAAAGTAATGTTGACAAACAAAAAGTGGTAAAAATATGTGAGAAAAATTAAAAAAAAATCAATTAAATTTGAGAAGAGCGACTGACGAAAGCACAAAAACGTGCTTTACAAGTGCAATTTCAGTGATAAATACTATTCGCGAGAAAACGAAAACAGGCAGTCGATTCAGGAGAAATGTAAATTGGTCTGAAATACATAGATCCAGCTTATGTAAACAATTTAGGGCATATTTAACCACGTAGTTTCTTTAATGAATCACGTGTGCTGCTTGTTCAAAAGATAAGTGCAATATTAAGAATAAATAGCTTCATAAAAGTGTGGACAACTTTTTGCGGCTGCTTCATCAAACATGCCGCATCGGATGAAGAAGTAAAAGAGTTAAAATATCGATCAACCAAAAATGTTATAATAACGCAAGATTGAAACTTAGAAGAATGGTTTCATACGATTATTGAGAATGATTTATTACAACAGTTGGAAGAATTTCAGGTAAGCGCATTCATTTTTCTTTTTTCACTCATTTCATACATACGACTTTTTATTCTTCAGGAGCGCGACAGCGGATGGGCATTGAAGAAGCTGGTGAATCTAGTGATCAACATTAACAAGTATATACCGCTCAACGGATAACATCGAATTACACGACGAAATTAATCGAAAACATGCTTCTATCAACATAAAAAATAATGACGATTGTTACGGGGTCAGAATTTGGGAACGTCGTGCACGGAAAAATAATAGCGAATAACACTTATTGTTATTAAGGGTTTTAAACACTTGCACGTGCACTCCAATTCTGGCGACAGTAATAAATCTGTCTATCGGCGACGCGAGAGACGTAGCCGATACTCAAGAATGAATGAGGAACCTTTCAATAAGTCTTCACGATTTATTGGTTGGGAACGAAATGTGGCTTGCCCTTTTTCTTGCATTAACGTTTCATATTTAAAGCAATTGCAAGCAGAACATTGGGCGTTCCCCACTTATAAATTAGTGGACAAATTCCTTAATCAACTAACAATCTCTGACAGGCCGCGATCAGGGGGCGGAGGTCCGATTTTCAATATGAAAGGAAATATTAATGTTCTCCAGATGAGAGAAAAGGAATCGGATCTTCGGACCCTCGATGGCGAGAGAGAATCCCCTTCGGATTCACCCGCTCGGTAACCACCAAGCTAGACTATAAGAATGCGAACACTTTCGGCGGCTGGCATTTTTGTAAAATAGTTTGGTGGGTGAGAGTGTACACAGAGCCTGTCCGTCCCGAAAGAGTGATTCTGCGGTAAGTCATGTTTGTTATTTCGCACGTCTTAGAGTAGCCTTTACAGGTGTTGCGACAATCTGGTCGTCGACGGGGGAGGGTGTCTGCACCCCATAACCCCCGTGCCAGGTCAGGCGTTAGGGCCGTACGACCTGGGCTAGGCTGGGGGAGTACCTCCACCTGGCGCGCCCTGCGTAACGTTGTCGACGGGAGAAGGTGCTTTGCACTCATTAACTCCCGTGCCAGGCTTTCTTAAGGCTTGCGAGTCTTCCTGGTGCAGTCTTTGGGAAAACTCCGGCTGCAGCAACGGAGGGGACGTCGTGGGTGAGTGGCGGAGACCACAAGATTCCCGGGAACGACAGATGCGTCTGGTTCGGCAGGGTTTATTTCACGTGCGTGAAGCCCTGTCGATGCGGCTCCTATCGTTAGATTTCTTTGTAGTTTAGATCTGCATGTCTTACTGAACCCTTTTGGTTCATGTGTGCATTTCTTTCATTACAGCAGCCAGGTCAGTAGTCGACGAAACGGAGAGTGCCAGGTTGAGACCCGGGAACACAATTGAAATTCAATGTATATTGTGTTGTATTCTTTTCCAAAAAGAATCGCCCATGTGACATTCGCTTGGAGTTTAACAGCACCACTATATCTAGCAATAAATAATACAGACAGAATGTCTTCATATGCACATTAGCAAGATGTTTTTAATTTAAAGGATATCACGTTTCCGATCTCGAGGCAAGAAATCACTAAAATTGAAAAAACCTAATTCATTATCAATTAATGTATATGCAATTTCAGGTAAGTGTATTTACTTTTCTTTTTATTTTTTTCATTTATTTCATACATACGACTTCTTATTCTTCAGGAGCGCGACAGCGGATGGGCATTGAAGGAGCTGGTGAATTTAGTGATCGACATTAACAAGTATATGCCGCTCAACGGATCGTCGTACGTCGAATTACCCGACGAAATTAATAGAAAACATGCATGTATCAACATAAAAAATAATGACGATGGATGCTTCGCTTGGAGTTTAACAGCAGCACTATATCCAGCAATAAATAATGCAGACAGAATGACTTCATATCAGCATTATCAAGATGTTTTAAATTTAAAGGACATCACGTTTCCGATATCGAGGCAAGAAATTACTAAAATTGAAACACTTAACTCATTTTCAGTTAATGTATATGTATTAAAAAAGAAGCATGGTAAATTCTCATGCCTGCCAAATCGTCTAACGAAAAATAAGGCTGAACAACATATCAAGCCTCTCTTAATCCAGGAACGAGAATATGATGATAGCAAAGAAGAAAATGTGCCAAGCTACCATTACATTTTTATAAAAAAATTGTGGAGGTTGTCACGAAGCGATCGAAGTAAACATAAGTAAACATAATTTTCGTTCGATTTTTATTCGCAAGTAAAATTACAACATCGTGAAATAGAATGTTCTACGAGGAATCACTACAAAACAAGTTTTCCAAAGGAAGCTAACATAAAATTTAAAACCTCGCTAAAATATATTAAACTATGTACGCTGATATTGACTGCCTATTGAAACCGTATGACGACAATAGCACCAATAATTCCAGAAACTATTAGCAACATAAGGCGCATTCCATATGCTGCTATATTCATAGCGAATTTGACTCTTCGTTAAACAAGTACTACGGATATAGAGGAAGTAATTGCACTTGTTGGTTCAGCGAACAATTAAACAACTTAACCATCCAAATGCAAAATAAGAAAGAAAATCCGATACCAATGAAGCCGCTGAGCAATCAGCAAACGATGGATTATGTGAATGCGAAAACTTGCTGGATTTGCCAAGAATCCTTTGTTGGAGACGACAGGAAAGCTTGCGATCCAAATCACTTGACATATATTTAATTTCTTAAACTTGCATAAAAAAATTATTTATACTTTTTATTTGTCGATTTTCAGGCGACTACAGAAGAGCAGCACATAATTCGTGCACCATCAACTTACCGGAGTCGTTTCGGATACCCGTGGAATTTCATAACCTGAGCGGTTATGATTCGCATCAGGTAATAAATCAATTGATTCCGGGAAAAACAAGCATCGTTCCATGCAACATGGAAAAATATATCTGCATTAGTAAGCAGATTCCCAATACTCAAGTTATGATTCATCGATTCGTTTCGATTTATGAGTGGTTCACTTGAGAAATTGGCGTCTTACCTGCAAGATTTTCCTAGAACGAGGAGTCGGTTCAATGAATTATCTGCTGATACATTTAAACTTCTCTGCAAAGAGCGTGTGCTTCCGTATGGTTACGTCACGACGATGGCGAAATTGAACGAGTCCGCCTTACCATAAAAAAGGCAGATTTTTGTAACAAACTGACGGACTGACAAATCTCCAGCATGGATTACGATCATGCCAGAAAAGAATGATGCGCTGGGACTACAAACACTATTTGAAAGTTTCCGAAGTCAGTACATGAAATTTTATAAGTTTGATCCCGCACATTATTGAACGGCCCCTTTCCTCTCGTGGGACGCAATGTTGCTTTACATAAAGAAAGAAATCAAGTTAATCTGGAATATAGGCATTTTCATGTTTATTGAACGAGGTATCTGACACGATATCGATTCTATGTATGCATGGGCTATGTCTCAGTTGGAGCGCCGATATCTACAGTATCTCCAGGGTATAAGGAGCCGAAATTAATGGCGACTTTAGTATCGAAGGAAAAATATGTCGTACACTATCGCAATCTGAAACAATGTATCAGCGAGGGAAATATAATTTAGCAAATACATCGAGCGTTAGAATTCCCACAATCTTCGTGGTTGAAGCCATACATAGATTTAAATGCCGAATTAAGAATAAATTCGGCTAATGATTTCGAAAAAGAATTATTTGAATTGACAAATAACGCTATTTTTGGCAAAACGATGGAGAATGTGAAGAACAATAAAATTAACGTCTCAGTGGTCGATACGGAGGAAAATCTTATATTGCTAGTCCTACATTTTATCGCTCTTCAATTATCGACGAAAATTTCGCCGGGATTGAATTATATAAGAATGGGGTAGTTTTTAATAAATCAATATATGTACGAATGGCTATATTGGATATTTCAAAGACGATTCTACATGACTTCCATTATAATTTTATAAAGAATACGTATGACGGAGACAATGCAAAATTATGCTATAACGATACAGATTCGCTGATATACAGCTGATATTTATAAAGATATGAAAGATAATATAGCACATTTTGACGCGTCTGAATACTCGCCATCAAATCCATACGGCATACCATTAGAAAATATGAAAAAGCTTGGAGTGATGAAAGACGATAATAAAGGAAGAATTATGCTCCAACTTGTCCAACAAGTTCGTGCCAAAACGTACGCAAGCAAAACAGATGACGGTCAACTTGCAAAGAAAGCGAAAGGAGTCGTATCAAAAGAGATATCTTTTGAAGATTATCTTAGTTGTTTGAGTAACAAATGCGTTAAGATTTGCAATTAAAATAATATTGTATCGGAAAAACGTAATGTATTTTCAAGTTCGATGAACAAAATTGCACTGTCTCCATTCGATAATAAACCACATATATGTGAAGATGGTGTGTGCACTCTACCCTCGGGGTAATTTGCCAGTATGGATTATTTGCTTCGCAATTATATTTCCTGTTCAAAAAATGTGTTATTTTTCTATTATGTTCAGAATTAGTCACGGCAAGAACGTTTCAAAAATTTCTCCAAATGTTAGTCGCAGAAATTTAAAGCGAAAAGATCACGTTCCGGTAGTTAAGCTATTGAGGTCAACATTAATGAAGTAAATTGTAAGGGACCGTTTTACGCCCCCCATAGATCTCAGTAAAATTGTTATTTAGCATAAAAGGAACGAGAATTCTCTTTAGTCACAGTTAGTCAACAATAAGTCAACCAAGAAGTATGGGTAACTTTTCACCCCCTACTTTTCCCCCAAAAGAAACAAAACAATCAAAGTTTCTTGGTATGAAAAATTGTCAATATATAATAGTTAAGTTTAAGACATGTAGCTGTTAAGACAAGAAAAAATAAATAAAAAATCATTAAGACCAGCACTGTCGATTATTTTTACAAACTTCAACCAGCAACAACATAGTCGATTCATATCGTATACCGATTACGATATACGACTAACATGGATAGAGATTTAAAAAAAATTATAATGTGTATAACAGGAATATTCTAAATAATGTAAGTGTAGTAAGTAATGTGTAAAATATAAATATTGTAAATATAAATAAATAAATGAAAAATATGAAGAATGTAAATGTTTTTTGTTTATAATCATTATTATAACCACGCATAAGACAAAATATTACGTGGTGCGAAATAAATTCAGCCTTCGCGCATCGCATTAGAAGGATATGCGTTAATAATTTAAGGCATATTGAACCAGTGAGTGCTAGCGATGAATCCGTTATGGACTTTAACTATATCAATACGAAGTGGGAAGCCATAAACCAGGACAGTGAACTTGATGAGTGGTATGAAATAAACGCGAAAAACCGAATATTGACCCAATGAGAAGAGTTCCAAGAGCGCGATAGTGGTTGGGCGCTATCACCCGTCATTAAACACAAAATAGAAAAATTTAGTTGTTATGACAAACATACTAAAACAGGATTGTGTAGAGAACGTTTCTTTGCAAATTAGAATGGGTTGCTTGCATGACCATTCCTCGCCACTATAGGATAAGATTTTGGAGAAAAGAAAAATTATTTACAAACAAAAAATATTCAAATTTTGTGGCGAAATCCTTTGTATAATATAGAACATATATCGGGAGCCCCCCAGCTGAATGAAAACAAGAGACGGTAAAAAAAAGAAATAATAGCACGACTTTGCATGTCTCAAGAGAGAAACCCCCACGAACTCTTCGGATTCGAGGAATCAGTTCCTTCGCGAACTTAAGAAATTCACGCCCAATGTAGTCAGCGAAGCCTTTCAGAAGATAAGGTATGGCTCAGTCGATTACCGCCCACGATGCAGGAAATTCTGGCTACGTCAACCAGTAGAATTACTAACACTAAAATAAGCAGTAAGAGGGTTTAAATACAGTTGAGTTGGACGTAATTTTGCAATTTATACGGATCGAAAACCGCTGATATACGCGTTTCACCCAAACATTGTACATTCACCAATAACAAGAGCGATCACGTGTACAGGGCTAGTTAGTTTACAGAATATCCCCCCCCCTCCCCATTTCTTCTCAGAAAAACTTGTATATATATATATATTTTTTTTTTCATTTCATGTAATTGGGGCAAATGCTCCACCGTTATAAAGCGCAATTATTTCGCGACCCATCGCCCATTGTATTACTTTAATACAATGGAAAGCGGTGAATCATTTCAACCAAAACAGTGGGCCTAAGTATAAGTAGGAGGTTATCATCATCCCGCATGATCACCACCTCCCCGCAAACCCCCGCCAATCCCCTCAATCTAATTACAAAGTACAATTTCGGCGTCCTCACTGACGAATCCAGTGAGGGAGAAGCTGAATCTTCTTCGTCTTCAGAAGAGGAAGAAGGCGTCACTCTCCACAAGAGAAAAATTCTCTCCATAATAATAAGCTCGAGCTTCAAAAAATTCACCACCACTGCAAAGAATTCTTGCCAATTAGAGCACCGCATCTAGTGCTTTGGCGAGAATGTCCATATCTTCACTAATTGCAAAAAAGACCACACTACACTGACCAACCGGCTAAAAACTGCCGGCATTCAATTCCAGTTTTTCTGTTAAGAGCGACAAACCAAAATTGCTCTCACTAAAAGGCCTCCCGCGCGGTTTTACCTGCTACGCCCGCCCCCCGATCGCAATATGCACCGCTGCAAGCCCCCCCGCGCCACCCACATACGGTTCGAATAACTTCTCGACGTTAATGCGGGAAATTCGCGAATTGAACCAGTTGTGTAATATCACGCAAATAATCGGCATGATTCGCGAGAATCGATCACAATTGTGCCAGGTTGTGACATCTTCACACAGCTTCAGGTCGTCATGGAAGTTGCCGACAAATACAATGTCGCCAAATAAAGTGCCGATCAATTCCCTTTCAATTTTCTACTGGAATCTTAACGGATTCCAGCTGCGTAAAGAAGAACTCTTCGATCACATTAGCAGACGTTCGCCCGACGTGGTGTGTCTGAAGTTTTTCAACTCAACTACGTCACCTACACCTACAATCGGCCCATCACTCTGGTGGAGTCGCCCTCCTAATACACAAATCTTTGCCCCACTCTTCAATTAGCCACCCTTTTCCACATTCGGAAGCCGTCTCTGCGAAATTTCCCAACGATCTCGTCATCTACCGCCGAATTTGACCCCCACGAATTCGACCAGATCTTCAATCTGTGGAATCGCGTCTTTCGCATTGGCGACTTAAACTGTCGCCACCGAATGTGGAATAACCCCACTTCCAATTTGAACGGCAAACGGCTTAACGCTTTCCTTTCCCAACCAAATTCATCGATCACCGTGGAAGCAACTAACAATTGCACGTATTTTCGGTCAGATTCCATCATCGACATTGCACTAACCAAAAACATTAACATTTCTTCAATTAACACCGTCGATGAACTGGAATCTGACCACGCCCCTTTAAATTGCACGATCTCTACTCGTTTCGAAAAAATAGTGCATGAAATTTACAACCACCAGTTTACGGAGTGGAAAATTTTCAAAAATCGCACTAATAGTCATTTACTAATCAATAGTATGGCATGTACTAACGACATTGATAATGCAATCCATAATTTTTCGGCCATCATAAACTACGCGAAGGAAGCTAGTACTCGTAAAATTAATTCAGATTAAAAAATCCGCTCGTCGTCGCTATCAGCGTACCAGAGATCCGTTCCTATGGCACCACATTCAAGCCATGTCTCGCGAAATTCGCTTCCTATTAGAGAGAGAGAGAGAGAGAGAGAAAGAGCGGCTGCTTGGTCCGCAACAGTTTCTCGCGCATCCCATTCCGACGGCTCGCTCTGGCCTCTCGTACGGCAAACGAAGAAGTTCACGCCGAGTTGCCGGTCTCTCCTCGTCAATAGTACGACAGCGACCGAATCGCTAGATATCGCGTACGCCCTCGCCCCCCACTTCTCTCGGACACGCACGTCCTTCCACCAAGTGCGACGCCGGCGATCATTTCTGACGTCGGGGACGCAATCAATTCATTAAATTCAGTCGGCTTCCATCGCGCTCACTCCACCACCCTCCATTTGCTAAGGATTACGCATGCAATCACAACTGAATTTAAGACTAACAAAGAAACAGGACTCCTCATGCTCGATCTTTCGAAAGCATTCGATAAGGTTTGGCACGACGGACTTCTGTTTACACTAATGAAGTACAATCGCCCCATTTCGATAATTAAAATAACACAGAGCTATCAATCAAATCGCATATTTAGCTTAACTAACAACGAAAATTTCACCGAATTCTGCGCCCCCGCCGGCGTTCCCCAAAGCTCGGTCGTCGGGCCCATTCTTTTCCGTCTTTTCATTAACGACATTCAAAAAAAAAACGCCACTAATCTTGCCCTCTTCGCCAACGATACCAGTATCATTGCGACGTCATGGAGGACGACGAGGATCCAGGACATCATCCAGGCCCACGTGGACGACATCGTCAGGTTCTTCGTAACCTGAAGGATCACCGCCAATCCCGAATAGACGCAAGTCGCCGTTTTTTCGAAGAGAAGGAAGCGCCAGCCGGCAACAATCCGCGTCGCCGGGAAGGACATCGCGGAAGCCGAAAAGTGCGATTGCTTGGGCATCTGCTGAAGATTACAATGGCACAAAACCGCGATAATTAACTATTTTAACACAATCATTTTTACGGGGTTTTTCTAAAACTCTTTTCCCCAAACAAATTGTCATTTGATGGGAAAATTAAAGTCACGTATTAGATAAGTTTTTCTAACAATAACTAACATTTTTACCTTGTCATAGTCAAACTGAAGCATGCCCAATTGGCCATGTATATCCAATTATTGTAAATAAATGCCTTTAAACCGTTGGGCACTCCTTCGCTACTCGCTTCTCAGCTCTCCGTGCAAGTCTAACAGATGAGGGACGGACGAAAGCTCTACCGACCGTACTGCTGGGATTACGCACAACGTTAAAAGAAAACAGAACCAGCACGACAGAAAACCTCTACTCTACTCTACTCGAGCGGGACGACAAAACAATAAAAATACAATTACCCGAGCGATAAGCCCCATGTTTTACGGGATAGAATTCAGCCAGCACATTATCTGCAAGAACACAATCTCGGAACCACTGATACAAGTCCGACATTCGCCCATGCAGAGGACATGATCCGAAGTACGCCAGAAACATTTCACCGGAATTTCTCTAGAAGGCTCCTAGCGGCCAGTCAGGGTACTTACACAGACGAGTAATTGAGTTTGTTTTGTTTACATCTGTCAAACATTTTGAACTTGAAAAAAGAACTTCGGTTTCATACCCCCAACACTATTTTAGTATTAAACATGTCCAACTTTGTGTCTCAAAATAACGATATGCGGTCAGCATTAATATTTTGTTATCATTTGAAGAAAACTGCTGCAGAATCGCATCGAATGCTTGGCGAAGCTTACGGTGACCATGTTCTTGGTAAATCCTAGTGCTTTGAGTGGTTAAAAAAGAAAAAGAATTGTTGGATGAATATGATACTCAAATGCAACAACAATTACCAGATCAATTAAATGTGGCCCGAGAAAGCATTTCCGGACCTTTAAAAGCTATGTGAAAGATCCAAAAGATAGGCAAATGGGTTGCACATGAATTGAATAAAATGCAACAGGAAAGTCGATAGGCCACTTACGAGATGCTGCTCGCCAGGTACAAAAGAAAGTCATTTCTTCATCGAATTGTGACTGGCGATGAAGAGTGGATATACTTTGAGAATTTTAGGCCACCAGTACGTTTCGGGCAAGACACGTGTTTGCGCCTTGTGTGTACTGTGTATCAATAATCATTGTGCGTCATTAGTGAATGACCACTGTACATTTCAAATTTTTGTTGATAGACTTGTATATTAATTATTGTTATTTGTATATTCATTTCGATCTATAGCATTGTATATATTAAAAGTGAAATGTAAATAACTTGTAAATATTGTGTAAACAAAAGTTAAGCTTTATTGTACACATATTGGTGCTTCAAGCAAAAAAAACGGAGTACGCCACGAGTACTAAACAACACGATACGTTACTTATCGTAACACGAAATCTTGTCTTCCACTCCAAGATAGTTACAAATAGTGCACCACCGTATAGAAAGGTTTCCATACTATTTTCAACATGCAACGAAATGGGACACCGAAGGAACCTAAACAACACAAAAATTCCAAGAAACAAGCGATGGATGATGCAGAGTGTTCAATTTACAATATAATAATAATTGCACATCACTTGTAGCGTTTACCCCAAGAAATCGTTCATTCATCAAATTGGTTAGAGATTTTAAGACAATACCCTGAAACAAACTTTCTTTAATCAAAATCTTTCAGTCAGGATCCAGAGAATGAAGTACATGTGATTGAAAACGAAAAAATTAAAAGAAATTCATACATTAATGAAAGTCTTAACTTATAACTACTTTCTAAAGTTCCAATGCCAAAATTATTAGGAAAAATCGCCTGTGCATTATCGTACATCGACTTGCTCATTTAAAATTAAAAAAAGAAATAAATTTTTGTAAGAATTAATTATTTTTTATAAATATTACAGTTCAGTTTTTGAAAGGAATCAGTCTCTCAATACGTACTCATAAAGCCTTTCAATATTCGAATGGATGCGTTCCTAAAATAATAAACGGTTATTCGAATTTAAATCGCAATAGAACCGAAACTATTAAACAGTATCAATTTAAAAGGATCGTTCTTTATAAACGATTGATACATCACATCACATTATCGCCGGTAATACGTCCTAAAAATAAATGCTTCCATGCAAAGAGATAATAAATTCCCGACTTTTCACATTCTTATACATTAATTCCAACACTTATTTTTTGACACCCTTCGACACTTCTAGTGAATATTAGTCATTATAGAAACGTTAAATTTATTTTTCATCTAGAGACACATTTGATAGTTTCTAATGTACAAGTTGCCATTTGCAGTGACATTAGTCATTAGAAACATTTAATTTGTCAAATCAAGCAACACTTTTGGTTGTTTCTACTGTCGTGAATTGAAATTTTCCCTTAGAAACACCTGATTTGAGAAATCTAATGAGGCAATTCGTTGTTTCTAATGTCTAAATTTACATATTTAGTGACATTATACCTTAGAAACTTTTGTCATATCCAGCGATACATTTGGTCGTGACAATTCTAATGACGTTTGTCCTTAAAAACGTCTAATTTTTCAAATCTAATGACACATTTAATTGTTTCTAACGTCTTAGTTGACTACTGTCAAACGTCATTAGAAATGTATAGTTTGTAATAGCTAATCTTATTTTTAGTCTTGCTTACACCTACATTCAAATTTAATTAATGCGAAATGACATTTAGCAATATCAATTTGCTTCTTTGCCATAATATTTTTGTTGTTTGCTTTCAGTTCTTCTTCTGGTTTAGCTACTTGTTCATTTGTCTCTTTGCTTGATTCCTGTCTGCTGGTTTGTTTGACAATAGTCAACTTTGCTTGCTCATCAATCTCCTCTACAACAAATGTGAACATATTGTTAGTAATTGATAAACAAGAAATTTAATTATTTTAGTATAATGGATAATTTTGATATGAAAAAAGCAACATTTATTGAATGAATGCTTAATTAAAAATTCTATCGATTGACTTTACCAACTTCAGCATCTTGTTCTTCAGTTGCTACTTCTAGTGTTAATACTTCATCATCATCTTCTTTGTCATTCGATTCTTTTTTACCTCAATAACTATTTGTTTTTCTGCAAACTTTCTTGCGACAGTTTCCCTCTCAAATCCCTATATCATATTAGCAGTTTGGTTTGGTTTTTGTCAGTGGCTTTTTGAGTATGTAAACATTTTCAGTGAAATTATTGTACGAGATCTTGTAAATATTTCGCATAATTTTTAATATTCCCATTGAAATCAATGGGTAATTTCAATGCATAAATATAGGTTACTTGGTAATTGCAATTGTTTTACAAAACACAAATGTTTTTAGTTATACTATTTTCATTATCAGTTGTGTAACATACATTCTAAAGATATTTTTTCCTCGAAACAGGTACATGGATAGGATAATTGCCATAATAGTAATTATTTGCTAATTAATTTTAATTTCAATATCCCTTTAGAACTGATGAAGTAACGATCAGAAGTTGAAAGAATAATGTATTACAACCAGTGGAATAAAATTTATCAGAATTGCATTATTAGTTATATGTTGCCTTACCAAATTTACATTTTGCATATAAGTATGGAGAGATGGCAGCACTTTACAGGGTCAAATTATTTATTCAAAGGAACATAAAAACTCGATTAACTTAGAACTATTTTAAAAAGTAATTGCACTAAAATTCATTAAAAAAATCACCCTTTTTTTAAATAAATTGCATTTAAGCGAAATCGACATTTTTTTCGCTGTTTTCTTTTAATTTCACAATTATGAAAGCGAAAATCAAAAATTGGTTCTTGAGGGTCTCACCGGAATTTCTTCCTGAAAAACTCTTAAAAGATTAAGTGCGTATTAGGGGCTACTTATGCTTCCAATGGTTTCAATGGAGTCTTATGGGCTTTTGAAGGTGTATTCCTGGTTGAATTTGAGGCACTGTCGCCTCTTAAAAGTTGGGGTTGACCATACTTGCTTACATTATAATCTAACAACGGAAACCAAACAAGCTGCGAAAATCCTTTGCGTCTGTGTTTCTTTTCTCTTCTATCGAGGACGCAACTCTCCGTATTCTATGAATGTGTGGGAATTGCCGTCCAAGAGAAAACTTGCCCGAGCAACTTTCACGTGTACCTTCATTAAAACTTACCTTGGGCAATAACTAACATACCTGACGCGTTTCCACTGTTCACCAGATGTCGACTATCCGCTATTCGTTGAATCGAGTGTTCTTCCTAGTCATATCAACTCGAAGCCGTTAAATCCACATCGCTTCTCGGCCTATGGCTAAGATCAAAGTCCTGCGTCGGCTCCGCATCGGCTGGCACTACGCCCGACTTATAAGGAAGCTGATGGTTTTGGACGCAATAAGATGGAGTCGCGACATCTACGTCAGCCACGTGACCGGGCAGGACCAGTATGAACCGGATGAATGAGAGGAAGAAGAAAGGAGGAAGAAAAGAAAAAAATCTCTCTAAACCTATTTTTTCTCTATGTATTACATAGTCAGACTTATATTATGTGATAACTAATGTACCTGAAACCCACATATTTTCACACAAGCTAGCCCTTTAGCTGGGCTAAATGACTATTATTGAATGTACATACATATATCTATAAACATTTGCTTCAATAAAAATTAAATATCTCTTCTTATCATCTTAATATCTGATACGCTCCGCATGCGGAGCCAGTATATTAAACTGATTTTTGGAAATGGGTGAGAATTAGGGGCTTGCTCCACTCTCACCACGGGTTGGCCTAGCATTGCAGTACCGCTAGGATCGGCCCACATTAATAACAATGAAACAAAGTTTTCAAAGTACCCAAAACTACTAATTTAGAACATTTGTTGTTTCTTTTGCAGTCGGATCCATTAAAAGGATTTGGAAGAAGACGTAATTTACTCGTTATATTTTTAGCTTTAAGACCCTTTCTGACTGCTTAATTTTTATTCGCTTATATATATGACGATTAATAATGATTAAGTTCCAATGAACTTCTGCTCAAGCGTTCAGTGAAGAAAATTGTTTTTACAAATGCAAAGGAACTTAATACACCTTCAGTAAAGGAAACTTTTATTTATAAAAGTTCTGTTATAATACATTTCCTCGTTTTCGAATTTCGTGTTTTATAAAACTGTCTAAATTTCTCCTCGCCTCTGTCGTATAACGTAATTTATCCATTTCTATAACCTTAGTAGCGAATTATCAATCATTTTAATTGTTCATCAGGAATAAAAATGCTAATACAAAATTTGTCTTTCCGGTAATTTTAAACGTACGCACATTTGCTTAAATGCACTAACTTCTTATCCCGTAGTGATAATTCAGTTTAATTACAACCGAAATCACGAAAGCTTTTGAAGACTTGTTCCAACGATCATGTAAATTCTGGTTGTTTGAATTATTTTTTCAGGAATTAATAAACATCCAACAAAATGTTTGTCCCTATTCCGTCAAAACACTCTTCGTGTTGAACAGAGATTGATTTTGCCACTCGTAGATGGCAGTTACCTACGGCTACGTACCGAGAACTCTTCTTGCGGTCGGATAACTATAAGTCGGAAAATTGCGTTACTCTGGTTTCTCTTCAATGCGAATAAATCTTTCGCCTTTTACTAAAGATTTCCGTGGAGGGGAACAACTCAAATGAGTCTGATTTAATTTTTCAGTTGGCTCGACCACATCATGTAGTTGAGCCTCATATTAATAATCTAATAATAGCTATTTAAATTACACACACACTTATTACCCTTAAACGAAGGGTAAGTGACTTGTTTCAATGCATTAATTACGAGAATTAACCATATGCCAAAAATTTGCGTTTTTTTATAAATCTTTGCTTTGTGTTCAACCTCGTTTTACAATTATGCGCTTTTTTGCGAATTCACTAAAAATCATTTATTTGTTCAAGCTACTGCTCCGCAATTGATTAATTATGGAAATATACATCAACATGTTCGATTAATAAGTGCTTAAATGTGATTCATTCATTTTTGAGCATTTTGTCCCTTCATTCTTGCATTCCTATACAAGAACCCTTCTCTAGTTTTGCAAATATGTCGATCAATTACAATGAACTAATTTTGGAACTCAGATAGTCGCTTCCGACCACACAAACAACTCGCGTTCTTTTCTGGACCTTTTTCAAATCCCTTTTGTGCGACACAATTCTACGTCCATCGTTAGCGCGAGACTCGAGGAGACGAAGAATTTTAGGAAATACAAAGGGCACCGGAAGAATTCTCGTGCACCGACGCACCTAGTGTTAGTATTAATATGACCATACAGTAATGTGTATTTCAAAGTAAAATTTATAAACTTAAAAGTAGCGAAATCGAACGTATGCTGATTCTGGTGGATGCGCTGGTGGCTTTGCTAACATTTCAACTCTATAGTATTCCATAGTGAATTAAACCAATTAATTTACCCTTGCGCTCATTCGAGTCAACCCAAACCTTTATGAGACTATTAATTTTAGAAATGATTGTAAAATACATCTAAAATATTTCAATTTCAACTACAATGTCAACTGCGACGTAGGCATCGGATCGATAATAAAGAAACGTTCCCTATATGTTAGATAAACAGAATAAGAATTGACCATTTTGAAATGAAATTAATATTAATAATAAGGTCTGTGTAATAGCTGTTATTAAATTGCAAGTAGAATAAATATTTAAATAAATTAGAAGTTAAAAAAATCCGAGAGGATATTTCAATTGCAGCCACGTTTTATTTGTATCAGGTAAAGCAAGATAAATATTGAAAGACTCTTTTTGCACTTAAAATTAAAGAAGGAAACACTCTAAGAATATAATTCCGAAATTTCGAATTTAAGATAACATGATATAAGAAATTAATAATAAAAAGTTATTATAATAAATAAATAATGATTTCATCCTCTAAATTATATCTGCGTAAAATTTGAAAATCTAATCTCCGTTACTGTTTCACTGGCGTGAATTATAATAAATCTGCATGCGTAATTAGCCTGTTATTTGATAAAGAAATGTACTAAATTTTGCGGAAATAATTTTTTCTGCTAGAGTTAGGAAAAGTCATATTTTTCGATATTATCTTTGCGATGCCCATTTGAGTTAGGAAACGTGGAATATTTCCTAACTAGTGTGGAAACGATCTTTCAGCGCCAAATGTGATTTAGTTTCCAAACTCTTGCAGTAAAAAAATAGCTATTGCATACCGTAACTTTTGCAGAATTCCAAGATTCCATGGTGTTGAAAATTTGCACAATTAATGCAACGCTAATAGATTAATCTAAACAAAGATAATATAATAATACACGTTCCACAAACAATAGTTGTGTTCTACAAACCTAATTGTAACAAAAATGCAACTAGGAATACACCGCAAACTTTTGGTTTGTCAAAGATTTTTTTAAATTCAAATGTGGCCACGTGAATTTGCAGCAAAGGAATTTTCTCTCTTTACTGAACTGAATTATTTATTACTAATGCTTTTTTTTTCTATTTGTCTAACCAGGGAAAGTTGGCAAAAATTTCGTGGTTTATTTTCAAAACTGAATTTCTGGTTTTCTCTTACAAATTGTTTTCGGAAAAATCAAATTTCTATAGATATATTGCATTTATTCTTTTATAAATAGATAAAATTCGATTAAGTGTCCTTTGAGTGACATAAAAGATGCAAAATATACAAGTAATCAAAACGCGATTTTAACTAAAGAAAGTATAAAATGTTAAAAATGTGCAAATTGTTAATTTTTAATAAAATTATAATATAACTTTGTTTAAAGCTAAATAAATTATTGATCTTTTGTCAATGCTCCCAGACAACCTCCTCACATTATTCTTATCGTACTTTACGTAGACTCAGCTTCTGTCTATATATTTGTTCTTTTAGAGATACACGTTTGAAACGATTTCTTTGATACGATTGATAGGAAAATGAAAGGCAACATGTATCTTAGCGTGGGGCACATTATATTGTCATGTTTTGTTGAATGCAAGCAATTTACTGCTTTCTGATCGTTCTTTCATCAATTTACTGCCTTAGACATATGACAAAGGCATTTAGTAAAGCAATAACAACTGAGGAAATAACGGTTGGGAATTGAAAAAGTTCGAAGCTTTAATTGTATGTAAAGTTTCATCCGTTAGTTTCAAATCACGACAATGTGAATAGTGTTGAAAAAAAAAGCGAACAAATGACAAGAACTCAGAACACAATCGAAATTTGTTGAAAAATATTTTCGCAGTTTAATCATAAACTAATGATAATGAATTAAAATAAAATATATTTACAACATACTAAAATAATTAAATATAAACGAAAAAAAAACAACAAATAATATACACAATATATGTATGTATGTATAATATGTATATACACATAAAACGGTAGTAGTAGCAGTATTTAATTTTTCTTTTTATTTATTACTTTTTGTCTTCAAAATGGTCATATTTTTTAAATGCTTCCATCGTTTCGCTTATTTATAATTTCTCTTCGTAAATGCGTCGTTACAAGAAGTGCACGTTGTCATTCGAAAGTGGTCAATTGCTGCAGCAACTGCACAACAATTGCACGTAATAATAATGATATAAAAAAGAGTGTATTAATAATAATATTAAAGATAATAATGCAGTATTTTTTCTTATATATTTTTTGATTAATCAAGATACACATTATTGCTTCTTATTCCTCACAATTTTAGTTTTTTTCTTTCTATTTATTTATCATAATATTAATTTAATTTCATTCATTTTTTTTTGAAAAAATATCACTTATTTTCCATATTCTGTAGGTTTTTTACCTTTTCCTTTTGGCAACCTTCTGCCTAACCATAACGTACCAAATTACCATTCGTTTCAAATTCTTTTCCTTTTCAAATACGTATTAAGGAAATAAACAATTCGAATTAATATGAATGAGCATTAATAAATGAGGAAATAATATTCAATCAATATTGATGGTAACATACAAACAATTAATCGATTAAGTTAATTTACAAATAAATTAAATTACAACAGCTGCACCTATTTTATTTTCTTCAATATGATGCGAAGCTAAAAGATTTTCACATTTTGTTTTAATTTACTTGAAAATTTCAACCTCTTCTTTCGAATGATAAAACAAATTTTATTCGCCTATTTTTTTGGTCACACTCTAAATTGATTATTATTTAAGTATTTATAAAATTCGTACATTTACACACATACACGTGTTAATAAGCTTAACTAAGTAAATTTTACTTCTATAATTACGGTAGGAAAGTAGATATGAATTCTTTAAATGCGAATATCTTTCGCGTTTCAAAGTTATTCGATTCTCAGCAAATCAATTAATTTCATTTAGTACCATCACTTCGATTAGAGACACTTATTTTATTACCGAATTGAAACAGTTTGGCTTTATTTCAAACATTGAAAGAATTAATCAAATTGCTCAGAAGTAAAAACCTAGTCAAGTGTCGGAGCCTCTTTTTTGAGTTTTGCTATATTATCATTGAGAAGTTTAAAAAAATGTGGTGACATAATTGTTATTATGAATGTATCTAATCCAATTGAATAAACTTTTTTAGGTCTTTATTAAAAGACAAATCCAATATATTTGCGTTGCTTTATTCACATATTCATCTTTCTCGTTTCGCATATGGCAGACGGCAAAACCTCGTAAGCCACATCGTTCCAACTATTCACGCGAATCTCTGCAAAATGCCCCCTAATTCGCGAATTTTCCAGTTGATTCAATACAAATCCGTTAGAGATAATCTTGCGTCTGGTCGGCATCCAAGTGACTCTGCAACATCCTAAAATCGAAGAAACAAAAGGCCAATTAGTTACTTTGATCGTAGTAGTAAAATTATCTTCACATAAATCCAGATACAAACGATTGTGCGGTTCACTATAACCGACTTCTGTTTGTTGTTCCTCGTTATCGATCGTACCGAGACGTGTGTCGATCGAGTTGTGGAAATCGTTCGCCCCGAACCAAATGGCCTAAGTAACGAAAAAAAAATCTGTTATCTAGGTTATCTCCAACTGCAATAAATTTACTTTAGGGCTGCAAAAAAAAAATTGCGTAGCATTTGATAGATTTTATTGGCAAGTAACCCATATACTGTTTGTCTATTTGTGGAGTCAAAATCTTTGTAGTGATTTCTATTTGAATAAGCCCGCAAAATAAATTAAAGTCCATTTTTGTGTGTTTTTGTAATTGAATTACTTGATGTCGCGACTGTTGTTTGGAGATGAGCACATTTTAATTGCTGCAAGAGATGGCGAAAGGCAGAATAAATATTAATTACTTCCTTGCACTTTTACATTCCTTCTATTTATATTATGTTCGTTTTCTACCATTTTTCTGATGCATCTTTGGGCTCTGCATAATCACTTTCTTCCGCAGCGTCATCCATTATAGAACAATTTTAATTTAGTTTCCTTCTAATTTGTAATCGGTATTAGAAAATAAGAAGAAGAATAAACTAACAGATTTTGTGAAAAATTGCTTTTATTTAATTACTCAACTTATTTACATACTCTGTTTGCATTGAAACATTAAAGCACATATTTTGAAGGCATTCGTTACACTTTGTTTTACTTTATTGTCAATTTCCATTAAATTTACTAATTTTGACATAAATTTGTCTTATTCTTTCTTTTGGCTATAACTTTCTTCTGCGTGAACGAGATTGTCATTTTCTGTAACGAATGATGAACATAAAAAAAACTTTCTCGATAGGGCTCCATTCGCGTTTCAACCTTTAACAAATTTATTGACTTGAGCCCACGTCAACTTTATTGCATTTAGTTCGCACCTGTCAGGTGGCAATCTTAAAGGCACTTGACCGTATTCTGCAATGAGCTTGTCATTTCTAAAAGTATTTACTGTGTTGTTGCTGATGATATTTGATAATGCGGCCTTATGGGATTCTCATGGAAAAGAACATTTCGTCAGTATCTTATCTAAAATTTCCGAATGGTGAGGAGCATTGTTCCTTATTAAAATTGGGTTCGATGGATGGAAATAATTTTTGCTTTAGCCACCTTTCAAAATTACAACTGTTCGTCTGCTCATTGTAATCACTCGACGCAATCTTTGCACGAAATATTAGTTCCGCTCATTTAACGAATACACGTTTTGTTCCAGCATGAACTATGATTACGAGAGCTACGGGAAAAAAATAAAGAAAATTACATCAGCTACATGGAATAATGATTTACTGCTGAAATTTAATTGCCCGCAGAATTAGTCCCACATTTCACAGGAAAAGTTTCATTAACGTACCAAATTCAATCATCCCGTTGTCCAGAGAAACCTGCGGCATTGCCGTTACCACTAAATCCTCTCAATAGTATGTTGTTATTAGGAGCTTCAAAATCAAGCGGTGGTTCTGCCTTCAATAAAAATTAATGTTAACTTCCCCATCTTATTTCAGACGTTGAGATTCGATACGAGAATTGTAGCGAACGATAAGACTTTTCAGTCGCCAGATATCTACGAAAAGTTCTCATTTTATTAATATTAAAGCGATGCTATTCATACTTTACCTTAATGTCAGTGCCAACTTCTCCGCATCTCTTATTGCTTTGGACAATCTTCATGGCTTACTATCTAATGCCTTTCACAAGTGACCAAATCGAAAAAGAAATTCTCTGCTGTGAATCCTAAAGTTCTCTGAATCGTACGCCGTCGTCCAATAAATGTCTTGCAATTAAAACATTGCCGCCCTTCCAGTGGCAAGCCAACTTTGCTTCATATTACAAAGAAACATTGTTCTCTTTTTCTTGCGTGTAATACTCCTTGTACTTATTTGATAATAATATACATGGAAGCATTTTAGTTTGAGTTGTCTGTTATCAACTTTCTTTGCGTGAATGTAACTTGCCTCATGCAAATGTTGTAAACAATTGCAGCGTTCGTGTACATCATCAATGTCTAACAACATCTCAATTAGAGCTGTGGATAATAACACTATTGACTCGGATTGGTTGCATAAACATGTTGACGCTTCGCTTGTAGACGGTTCGCTTGCGATTATTTCGTCTGTTTCGTGTTCGCTTTTGCCAATCGATTTTGCTTGTTGCTGATCTATATGTAGCAGTGTATTATGCTGCTTGTTACACTTTCTACAGCTTCCAAACGTGCATGCGTTAGAATGATGCCCTTCTTTCAAGCAATTGAGGCACAACTTTGCATTCTTTGTTGCTGCAATTCTCTCACGAATTGTCATCGCTGTGAATTTTTTGCAATTATAAATTTTATGGTCATTATTACTGCATATGGCACATTTGCTTATCTGGTTGGTTTGTAGATACGATTGTCGCTTTATTGGTGGTTTGTTTTTGTCGGTATTATATGTGTCTTGAATCGCTTCAAGAATCGAGCATTTTTTGTTTAAAAATTTAAGGAAATCTTCAATACTCGGTAGTTGCATCTCTGCCGAGAATTCCTGCCATTCTTCCTTCAAATGACGGTCTGTTTTTGAAAGAAGCAACTGTATTAATAATGTATCACCAGCATTTGGATTATGATTTAGGGCCTTTAGCGATCTTACAGCCTTTTGTATCTCATCCACGCATGTGAAGATTGTATTTTTCGTGATATAAACCATGTTGATGAAACCTTTTATGTAATTTTCTATTATGAATCGTGGTTTTTCGTATTTTTGCTTTAGTAAATTCCATGCCACTTCATAATTTTCTGTCGTGAGTGACAATGAATCAATTATTTTGGCTGCATCGCCCATTAGTGACGTCTTTAAGTAGTGCAACTTTTGAATATTGGGTAAATCGTCCTTGTCGTGCACAAGAGATTTGAATAAATCGCGAAAACCTATCCAATCCTTATATGAGCCTTCAAAAGTAGGCAGTTTAATGGGTGGTAATGTAACTCTTGACTCAAAATTGTTTGAATTTGCAATTGAACTAACCGAATTGTTAGTTGACGAAGTTTTTAACAATTTTTGTAAGGAACAAACTAGATTCATGTACCTGGACTCGAACTCAGCCAATTCTTCCTCGTCATCGTTAGTGATGTCTACATGACCGGCTAATCTTTCAATGCAATCTTGATAGTTATCCAACAAAGGATTTGCTTGTTCAAAATATATTCTCAACATATCTGTGTCGTCGATTTCTTTCGTGCAGTTAATGATACGCGTTAATTTACTCTTTATTTGCTTTTTTCGTTGTTTTAATTCTCCAACCATTGTTTGTTCAGTAGCCATTTTGAACGAAATGGAAGATAATATAAGAAAGGAGTGGAGACTCACCTATTTTTGTTCTTGCGCTTGTTGTTGGTGCTTGACTTCTTTGCTGGTCCACTTCCTGGCTTATTGCTGCAGGAGGCTGGATGCTTGTTGAAGATGTTGAACGTACTTTTATTAGCGCTTTGTTTTTATTTAATTGCCTCTGAATCCGGCCGCTGGAAGGACCAATGTTTAATGTGCTGCTGCTGTGCACATTTTCCTGTCTAATTACAGTAAACAGGCGGTTTTTATTACTTAATTAACTGCACTTTTATTTTAAACTAACTTTACTTTAGTCAACTATTTCGACCGTTCTGTTCGACATGACAAAAGTCATCTGTCTTCAGTTCTTCGCTTTCTTCCTTTCTTTATGCAGATAAGGGATCACACCTACGATTCAACGTCTTGATATCCCTTATCTGCATTGTTGGTTATACATCTAACAATAGCCTTCAATATATAAACATATAACAACAATCTTTGACCGTATTAACAATCATTTATATCATCAGTGCTAACAATAACATGCAACATTAATATTAACAATAATCTTTAACACGTGCAGTAATACGACACCTTTACGGTCCGACTGATTACTCGAGCGACAACATCAACGGATATTGCCCCAGTTCATGAACTTATTGTTAGCGATAGAATTCTTGTCAAATAAGCGTCTTTCGCTTTTCCTACTTTTACATGATTAATATGAGAAAATGGTTGGGATTACATGAATACAATTAATTAATTGCTGATGATGATGTCTTTCTTCTTCACTATAATCCCTACACGTGATTTATTTTCTTTTGAGATTTATTCAAGTATAAATACTGGTGCAATTGACTAGTAATTTATTATTTCAATTACAACTTCCGAGTTAACTTCAAGAGTTCGAGCTAAGATTCAAAGTAAGTAGAATTTATAAATTTTTCCTATTATTATTATTGTTATTAGGCGGGGTGCAGAATTATCTGCCGTTCTAAAAGATTTTTTTAATTAGTACTTTGTTTAAAAAGAAACAAAAAATCTTTTAAAACGGTGAATAATTTTGGGGTCACCTAATATTAATTAGGTGTAATTGCTTTTATTAAACCACGTATTTTTCTCAGTTTTAGATGATTTGTGAACTGAAATACACCATTGGATATCTGAACAAAAATGGGCACGGCGCGGAAAGAACACTGTCGAATATATGTTCCAGCTGTTATAAGTGGAAAACGAGGTATGGATGCTACATCGTCCAACTCACAATCGAACATCAGCGCGTCGACATTTACAACTTTCGGCAAGAGTGCTCACGATGTGGGCTCTTCATCCCTAAATATTACCACGAGGGAGATGGAGACTGCTGTGACGTCCCTACGTTTGTGGGGCCACTGTAAGTAATGGACGGTCGCAGAAGACGCTGAGAGTTTTTTTATTTATTTGCTTAATTTTTTAAAAATTAAAAAAAAATCAGTAATCTTTTTAATTTTTGTCTGTATGTATAATGTAGTATGTATAATGTAATAATGTAATTATATATTAATATTATTTAAAGTATAAATCTTAGTAAAAATACTTTTATATTATTGTTTTCGATATCTCCCACTATTTAATGGAATTCAAAATAATGTAAACGATTGAATTATTTTTCTTTCATTAATAATAATATTCCAATTCCGTAAGAAACAAAAACAAGCGAGTCTCATTGATAATTGATCAACATTTACCTTTCCCCCCGGTAGATTCATAATTAGCTCAGTTAGCAAAGTGCTTGCTTCTCGTCTCTTAGGTACACGGTTCGAATCCCGGTGGAACACATTCGTTTTTAAACATTCAGCTTAGACAAAATTACTGACGTCATCTGCATACGACAGGAACTTCTTCGGGGGTGGTAACGGAAGGAAGGTGTAACTGGAGGAATTTCTTCGGGTGGTTGATTCTTTAGATGGTTATCTGGGGGATGACCTTGAAAGAAGTTCTTCAGATGGTAACTCGAGGAATTCTTCAAGAGGGACCTTGAAAGAGTGATAACCCCCCGATGTACCATCGAGTGTCACAGTATCCCGGTATCTGTACTACTCATATATATTCTATGATGATAATTTTTATAGCAAAATTGATGAATGCGCGTTTTATTCTAGTTCATTAGGGGAAATTCGGACTATTTTTCCGGCATTACCTCCAAACTTTAATAGCGTCTTTAGATATACGAATGGCTTATTATATTTTTTTTAATTTTTATTGGTAAGTAACACATATACTGCTTTGTGATGAGTCCATCACATTGTATACGTGTGGAGGTAAAATTTTTATAGTGATTTCTATTTGAATAAGCCTGCAAAATAAATTAAAGTTTTTGTTTTTGTTTTAAATTGAATTATTTGATGTCGCGACTGTTGTTGTATTGAACAATTTGTAAATGAATTAGAGGTAATAGCAGTCGAAATACACAATAAATTTTGAATATAAAAGAAGCACAACTTACATATGATCAAGTAATGCAATTTAAAAACGCAAATTCATGTTATATTTGTGGTGGAGAATTTACTGAATTAAATTTTAAAGTTAGAGATCATTGTCATTTTACCGGGAAATTTCGTGGATCTGCACATAAGATGTGTAATGTTAATTTAAAAGATAAAATTATTCATCAAACAGTTCCCATAATATTTCATAATTTATCGGATTCACATTTTATAATTAAGGCACTTTCCACTAAAATTGAAGGAGAAATTGATTTATTACCATTAAATAAGGAAAAATACACTTCCTTTACTAAGCATACAAATAGTAATATTAAATACAGATTCATCGATTCGTTCAGATTCATGAGTAATAGTTTAGAGGCATTAAACTCTTATTTAGATAATGATGAAAAGTATGTGATGCGAAGGTTTTACGATAATCCTAATGAGTTTTCGCTGTTGCAAAGAAAAGGTGTTTTTCCATATGAATATATCAATAATTATGAAAAATTGCGCGAAACTGAATTGCCATCATATGAAAAATTTCATAGTACAATTACAGGCAAATATATTTCCAAATTGGGCTACGATCATGCTTGCAACGTTTGCAGAACATTCAAAATTAAAAATATGCAAGAGTATGCGGAATTATATTTAAAAACTGATGTCTTGTTGCTATGCGATATTTTTGAAAATTTTCGAAAAGTTTGCAAATCTACCTACGGTTTGGATCCGTTGCATTACTTCACTGCACCCGGTTTAGCTTTTAGTGCAATGTTAAAAATAACAAATGTACAATTGGAATTAATAACCGATGTGTATCTGTTAATTTTCGTCGAAAGAGGAATTCGAGGTGGTATTTCCTAGTGTTCAAACCGTTATGGGAAAGCGAATCACAAATATATGAAGGATTATAATGAAAAAATCGAAACATGATACTTGATGTATTTCGATATAAATAATTTATACGGAATGGCCATGAGTCAGTTTTTACCCACAGGTGATTTTCAATGGGTAGAAGATGTTTATTCGCTTTCGCATATTTGCAATATTCCAGATGAAAATCCTGTGGGATATATTTATGAAGTGGATTTAACATATCCGCAGGAACTATTTAATAGTCATAAAGATTTACCACTATGTCCAGAACATTTAATACCACCTGATTCTTCATCAAAAATTCCAAAACTAATGACAACCTTTTTTAAAAAACAAAAGTACATAATTCATTATAGAAATATCAAACAAGCGATTGAATTAGGCGTGAAAATCGATAAGATTTATCGTATTTTACAATTCGCACAATCGGCTTGGTTGAAAAAGTATATTGAATTGAATACGGAAATGAGAAAGAAAAGAAATAATGATTTTGAGAAAAACTTTTATAAACTAATGAATAATGCAGTTTTTGGAAAAACGATGGAAAACGTTCGAAAGTATAAGAGCGTTAAATTAGTTACAAAATGGGGTGGACGTTTTGGAGCAAAATATTACATCTCTCAGCCAAACTTCCATAGTTGTTCCATTATCGACGATGATGTAATTTTAATTGAAATGAATAAAACAAAAATTAGATTCAATAAACCAATATATGTCGGTATGACTATATTGGATATATCGAAAATATTTCTATATGACTTTCATTATAATTATATTATGAGAAAATTTGGAGATAAAGCAAAATTACTCTATACCGATACTGATTCGCTAATTTATCATTTATTCATCGATGATATATATGAGAACATTAAGATTGATATAGAGCGTTTCGATACATCTGACTATTCCTCCGATAATATTTTCAAAATTCCTTTGGCAAATAAGAAAGTAATTGGTTTGATGAAAGATGAAAATAACGGTCGTATTATGACGGAATTCATCGGTTTTAAATCGAAAATGTACAGCTTAAAAGTGCAAATGGATAATGATCATGAAATAGAGGAACTACGGAGGAAAATGGAAGAGAAAGGGGAACATAGCCGAGAAATAGACTTAGCAATAAGAGATTATGGTATAACAAAGAAAGCAAAAGGTGTAAAGGAAGCTTCATTGAAGAGGATAATTACATTCGAAAACTATTATGATTGCCTATCCGAGAATCTATCATTTTACATTAATCAATATCTATTAAAATCTGAAAAACACCAAGTATACACAATCAAGCACAAGAAAGCAGCTTTAACCTTCCATGACGACAAACGAATTTTAAATTATTTGCACACGGACACAAAACCTTGGGGTTTCGTTTAATGTAACTTCTTTTAAAACAACATCATTAAATTAAATTTCTCTCTCTCTCTCTTTTATATCATTTTCTTTGCTGTAGATACATCACAAACAGGTACAAAAAAATTTAATCAGTTTTATTCTTATATTTTGTATTTTATTTTTTCTAGATGGAATGCAATCGATTTTATTCTATAAGTTACAAAAGCAGTAAAACTAATATGGACAAATACTTTATTCATATATGCAATGCATGTATGTATTATAAAGTCCGAAAGGTTAGAGACAATTTGTGCGCTATTCTACGTCATAATCACAGTGTAATATTGCAACATTCCGCCTGTAGCCGCTGTCAAAAATCGATGACTATTCACGTACGAAATCCGTGTCCTTTAATTGGTGACATGGGCTTATATAAAGCGTCTGTAATCCATACAATGAAAAC